>JTDE01000411.1:147322-173097 GCA_014338405.1 Paragonimus skrjabini miyazakii
CCGGCAGTGGCGATGATATGCACTACTGACGAGCTCTAATGAGAGCGAAACTCGAGTCTAATGTTTCTTTTCGAAATGGGTCGACTGGAAATTCTATGGGAATGCCACAGCTGCGATCAATTGTGGGTGATGTTCAAAATGAAATTATGAAAGCAGCCGATCAATTTGTTAACTTTCTTAAAGTTCTACAGACCCAATGAACTAAGGCACACTGTTGATTTACACCTATTTGTTCCGTGTTGTGACGCTCGCCTAACCACAGTATTCTGAACAGTGACATAAACAGTGTGAATGCTTACACGTTGCTTGGAGTAAAAGACAGGAGAATAATGAGGTTGATGGTATTTACATTCAGGCAATTCAGTCTGCATAGATTTAGATGGCGACCAAGCTACCAATGACTGGAACACATGAACTCTCGAGTAGCCAGAAGAACCGCAACACAACAGGTCTATGAGTTTTGGTCCTTCAAGCTAACATTTTTTTAGTTTCTAACCTGTTTTTTCTTGTCCGATAAACCCTACAGTGGCGACTAACAATCATTAATCATTTGCATTCAATAAAGCTATTTTCAATTTGTCATTAAGTAAATCCACCGGCTGGTTGTAGCTTAGCCAGTGCACTTTAGAACACAACAGTGACCTTCGTAAGAAGTACTCGCTGATGGGCATCATGTCTACGAACGTTTTCCCTCATTCAGTATACCACCTTGGAGTTTAGCCCACCGTGACTGTCGTACTGAATCTAACTGTCCAGGTTTTACCCATATCTTTCGTTGACTGGGATTTTATTTATTGATTTAAGAAGCACTTCTTTAAGGATATGAACACCTTTAGCTCGCCTACCAACAAACGGTGTACACGACATGTGTTTAGATCTCTTATCAAAATCGCTTTTTGGTGCAGGTATACACCCCTTAAGGAAGTGAGCTCTGTCGTTGATGCTTCTGGGTGTAATTTGTTGGTTATTATCTTAGTGACCTAAAAATAAACATGGCTCTATAGTCAGTCCTAAACATACCGGCGATTACGAATAGATATCTCCAAGGATGTTGAAAAGTCAAGTTGATTGAACTACCGGAAAACACTGGCGCTATTTCTCACACATACACACACATCATGTTAGAACACCATTAGGATGTTTAGACTTTGTGTGTTGATTCTGAAAGCACAGCACACCAGCATTCGCGCCCAGCGTAAAGTTAAAATCAGTGGATCTTTTTGAATTCCAAAACAACCATTCCATTTGATGAGGTTGAGAGAAATAAAGGAGATAAACATGTACAGCACAATACAAAAGTCACAGATTGACTTCTGCTTCTCTAAACTTCATAAAGTGATTGATCGTCAGGTTAGCGAGCTTGAACCAAAAGGGTGTTTCTACCTGCCCTTCGATTACATTAACTCACTTTTTTGATAACGTTTTGATGTTGTTAAGTGAATAACTTATACTGCATTTGCAACCTTACACCAGATTGTCATGAAATGTACCGTACACATCTCTTATGTCTTAACTACGTTTCGATCCGTACCCCACCAATTGTCGCACGCTATTGTTAATCATCTGAATATCTGGTTGAGTATGAGTATCTACAATTGACCAATATAACTAAGAGGTATTTTTTTACTGTACTGTCTCCTTGGCACCGCATGAGTCTAAGTGGTCATCGGTATTATCGTGTACTAAATGTAAGAGTTTAATTCAAAGTCAAATTATGGTGAACAGTATATTACCGGATCAATAAGGGACAAACACATTACATACTTATTATCCGATATACAGTAAAATGGCCTATGATCACATGTATAACAGATTGGCTTGCTAGATGAATCGCCCACTTCATTCTCAAGAATATAGAAAGGAAGCTTCCTTCTTAGATTATTCATGTGGTGTTAACTGTGAATTAAACTGACGCTTCAATGGTTGACGCAGACATGGTCTGTGTTAATTTCAATAAATCTGAAAATACTATAAAATGTGAGCGTCATTCAATCTTTGACGTCCAAGTTGAATTTTCGTCCGCTATCCAAACGGAAACATTAACAAATGGCATGCACGCGTTCCGTAGAACTTTTTGAAAAAGAAGCCAATCGAGAGACCCAGATTTATTCAACCCAAGGTGAATAAGAAAAACAGTCGTTTCTGGTTAAACCAAAAGTGTTTGTGGACCGGCTACATGGCTGGCTACTGGAGTATTAAAACCTTTCGAATGAGGTCCGTTATACTGAGTTGACTTCATACGAATCTGAATGGGGATATTGTATTTTTTGGTTCAGTCACCTCGTGAATTTTGGGTTTCTGGGTTACTACATTTCCTTTGGTGATAAAGAGAAGATGGTTCAGCTGAATGAAAACGGTGAGTCTGTTAGGAATGTTATCTCAATCACCCGCCTTGATGTATCGGATTTGAAAGATGGGAAAAGGTAGAAAAGTAACTTATCAACTACTGTGACTCAGTAAACGTCTAAAAATAAACTCAATGATCTTATTCAACAAGTAAATTTAATATTTTAAGAGAAATCAAGTGAAATGAGGATCGGTCTTAAGTTCATATAATTCACAGAGGCAGATGGTGGTTGTTCGACGTGTGACGTTACACAATAATTCTTTAGAAGTGACAGACGCAGTGATTCCCGTCAGTCGTAAGTCTCTGAGTAATTCAGGAATTTGCGCATATTGTTGACTCAAATAAGGCAAAAATACTGTTGTAAACCCTCAGATCGACAGCGGACTAAGTGGCTGTTGACAAAATACGAATTTCTGTCCCAAGATAAACAAAAAACAAATACTGTATCCCGAAGAATAAGCCGACTGCACCAACTACCTGCTCCCAAATCGAAACAAGAGACAAACAAAAAATGCTACTCCGTTCCGCCAAGTAGATTTGCGTACCAAAAGAATAAAGGGTGCATATGTAACGTATGTTGATTCAGGAAACTTCTCGAACCAGAAGATTGAAGGAATCTTACTAAAACTAGTCGTTAAGGTTACTAAGCCTAACGGAATAAAGTTTGGGTAGGTGAAAGATACCGAAGGTTACCTCTAAACCGGTCTGAGAATATCTGTTCATTTTGATTAGACGGAATTGTTCTATTCCTGGAAAGGGGGCGCCTTCGGATGAAACAGCGGTTTCCATATACATTCAAAACTTTCATTTATTTCAACACCTTCTAGTCTTTCTTACAGTGAAGCTCATGGACACATTTTGCCTAAATATTGTCTTCTTTTCTTTGGAGGGATTCACTGTTTGATGACCTCGGTTAGTACCATTTTGATAAACTGCTAATGATTGTCTACTGATGAGTCAAGCAAAACTCTTGACAAGCTTACGTCGTACAAGGTTTTTCTAGTTGAATTCGAAATAGTTCCCCACAAAACCTGTTACGGTGGACCTAAATGTAACTCACCATGTTCATTGAAAGTACTGAATCTGAGATGCACTTGAAGGACTAAGGCTTGGAGATAAGGAATAATCACAACAAGTGAATCAACATTTAGAATATAGTCTAATTTAGACGGGCTCTGAGAAGACATCTAGCATATAAGATTCTCAATGTTTTCTGTTGAGTTGGTATCCACGACCGCATAATGACTAGTAATGTGGAGGAAACTGGCTGAGTTCGGACCCCGCTCGAGATGAATGAAACAACTCATAGTTAGTTATTAAGTAAATTCTTGGTTAAGCCACAACGAGTTAAAACCAAAAGAGTTATCGGTTTCGCAACGTTTCGACCCTCTCGGAGAGCCTTTATCAAGCGATAGTTAGGTTTTATCATAATCCCGTTGAGGATAGTTTGAACGAAACGTCATTAAATCGTTCGTTATTGATCAGTGAATTGGATGCCAGCTCACACAAAATAGACACGATGATGTACTAAAGGAATGCACAACAAGTCTTACGGATTTGATTGAGAATAGAAGGTCCAATCTACGTGATGCAGACATCTCCAGGTGGCACTCATTGTAAGAAATAATACACCACCCTTTCAATACTGGCAGTCCTGATGGAATAAATCGATTGCTGGTAAACGTAGTTCTTAAGGTTTAACTCAATCTAGGCTTGTCCGTTACACACCGCGATCGGCCATGCTGAGTTACAGCTTTCAAGGGACTGGTGCTTTCTTCCATCAATGGTAACTTAGTAAGTTAGGCAAATTCACCAGCGATTGGAGATGAGAATATGAACATGACGCTTTGGTTGTGTGTAATATGGGGGTGTACGACGTAGTGGTTTACACAGCTGCTTCATGGAAGTGAAGTCAGAATTAATACCTCAGTTTTGGCGAGAGTATACACTAATGATGATCAAAACTAGAATACAGTATTTTTCTCCGAGGAATCATAGGAATGACCCGCTGAATTTGAAAATGACGAACAAATGCTAGTTATGCTAGATAAAACCCAAGATGTTCGCAAAAACTAGTTGAAATTATTTAAACAAAATAAAGGGACGATTAATACTAACGTATTAATTGTCACGAAATCCTTTTGTGAGAAAAACTAGCACATCGGCAGATGTCGTTTATTTTTTCTTAGGTCAGGAATAAAAATATACAGTATTATCTCGCGATTATTTTGAACATATGTTTCAACCGTTGGTTGGTCCACCTCATCATACGGAAAGCAAACAGTTACGTAAATGGCTTTAGTTGTGACTTGATTGTATCCTTTGTATCCTTTGACATTTTTGTAGATGTACAATCAATGAAGGTATGTGGCAGCCTTCTCCATATCGTTACTTTTTCGTGGCCGTTTTGAGCTTCACGTTAACTCTTTTTCGGCTCCATGCTAAATGCAGCATCATCTCCTGTGACTTCCAGATGTTCCGCACTACAAAACATCTCATTCTCAACCGGAAGCTGAAGCTGTTCATTTACACCGTCATTCTGGGCAGCATTCATTCGGCTACTAATTGGTCCAGTATCATGCTTTGCAGATCGATGCCGTGAATAAACTAGGTAGAAGAATTCAATTATTTCAATAAAAATTGCAAATGTCATGCCGATGTACAGAGAACATAATCCCCCAATTCGGCTGATCAATGCTTCAAACGTAAGCACTTGTACCTCTTTTCGCGCTAGAGTATCGTTTCTTTTCCGTTTGATCAACAAGTACGTGTGCCGATCACTAAACCCATACTTCCCCGTGATACTTTCAGGGAGATCTGGTGATGATGTGATCGTTTCGGATAGATTCTCTGTACGAAAGTAAGTCTGAAATCTTTCAATTGATTCTGCAGACGGATTGGGCATTTGTGAATCGATCTGTTCCAAAGCTGCTGCGGTCAACTTACTCCAGTACAACTGCCACTGAGTAGCTCTCCATGTAGTGACTGACACTCGATTGTCATAGTCGACGCTAGTACAACGATGAAGGCATTTCCCATTGTTCTCCAAGCGTTTCCTCATCGTAGCAAATTGCTTGATCAAATTGAAAACACACAACTTACGTGCAAATAAGGATTCCGTTTCGTCTAGAGTATCGTTTTTAAAAATACGGCCGCAATAGGGCAGTTCCAAGGTTGGTATGGCTATCCGAGGTAAATAAGCATACAGACATCTACACTGTTGGACAACAACCAGTTGTAAATGAGTTTGTAAACACAACTCGAACTCATACTGATAGATGTTTTCCAAATCCCGATAAGTCTGTGTGGGGTTTCGAACGCATGGCTTACGTGGCGTTTCCACATGTTCTTTTTTCACTACCTCAAAGTTAATCTCGTTCATTCTGCCCGGCTCGATCTGTATTCCTGACTGATCAAGTTTGGCTAACTGTTGTGGTTCGTGAATCGTGACCCTCAGTCCGTGTGCTTGTTCAAACACATCTTGCAGAAATGCCTGACGATATTGTATGTCAAAATTTTCCGGCGGACCTAGCCAAATTATTAGTCCCAATTCTTCAACAGTCTGAGAAATATTCTGATTAATAGCCACGGTGTAACAGTTGAAGTGATGTGGATGTGAAAATTGAGTTATGTGGATCATAGAATCGTAACATCCTGGGCCTCCAAGAGCCAAACTTCCACCGGAAAATCTCATTAGACACATATAGATACTGTGATTCCTTTGATGACCAAGTAGCAGGTGATTAGGCCAGTCTAAATTTTGATAGTATAGTTTTATTGAATCAAACACGATGCCAAAGTGAGCGACTGCATGCAATGGAAAGGTTTCGTTTTTCAGGGTACTCTCCCGTATTAGATTGTCCGCCTTCTGTCGAAGAATCCGACTAAATTTTGAAGGAGATAACACCTTGCCTGCTTTCCACAACTTGTATGCTCGTTCAGAGAAAGGTTGATGATTACAGAATGTGACTGAGGGAAATGGTGCTGGAGAGTCCATTTCTTCTTCGGCCTCAATATTGATTGTGTAAAGCAAATATTCTCCAACAATACGTTTCACAGATATGAACAAAAATACGGTGGTAAATACGAGGAAACAGATCCACAAAAGTCGAATGAAGGAACTTTGTGCTCTCACTATACGATTACATCCACGTATGGAAATCGATTCCAAAAATAACGATCCATTTTCGATCACACTTTTCACAATTTGATTGTCATTTCTTTTTCCGCGCCGTATAGCGGACCGTTTAGTCTGAGGCATGAAACGGTCGGGACAACAAATTTCACTGGAATAGAAGAAAGAAAATTTCAAATACTTGATGTGAGCAAGTTCAGTGAAGAATGATTCAAGATAAGGTTTTCACTGAGTCCGTCATTCCCTTGTGTTAGGGAACCCAACAATTATAGCTTAGTGAGATTATTGTATAACTGGATCTACGGTTTTATGACGGACGTTAGGATTAGTGGTCGGTTAACTTACTAGGCTATGGTTTTTATTTATCCACAGTATACAAAACTTATTAGGTTCACTCGTGCTGCTCAATAACGACTTTACAGAGTCCACATGATGGGGTCAAACTTTTAAATGATCCCGCTATGACAGATCGGACGTCTGAAGGTGATCTGTTAATATCCGACGCCAGTAATTGCTATATCGTGCACAGCTGATACCAAAATTAAGAGGACGATATTTTGAACAACTCCTGTATTAAGAAATATAGACGTGAAAGAATCTGAGGTAACCTGGTGACCTACCAGTTAGGTTTGTCCATAAAATGAGAAGTTACGACTAATAAAATCTAAATAACACAATGGCGGTTATAACTGGTGAGAGTTCTTTTTGATATAAATGGGATGCCCTCCCACACGTATTCTTAGGTATCATATTCTTAAATGTTTTTTCGAGAAGAAAAATTATACTTCAGTTTCGTTGTTGTTAACGCCTGCCAGTAGCTCATAAGCTTATTTCTTCAGGTACAATAATTCTGTCCACGTTTTTCTAAAGCAGGCTTGTTAAACACTGTCTGTCAGACACGAAAAAATGCTGTTACATTTTTTTAAATAATACTCAAGTCGTCCGGTTTATATGAACTAAACTTTTGGAGAATTCCTAAGTATTGTGTCAGCGATTGAACAGTTATTTTTTCTTCTTTCTAGTCGATTCGGTAGTCCGAGGTATTACTCGCAAACATTGTAATAACTGATAACCTTTTCATACTTAGTTTATGATTTTTGTGACAGTAGACAACGCGGTCCCCTATAAAGTTGTTGTTGGAGTTCCAGTCCCGGTGGTTGCAAAGTTATGCTCTACTGACGAGGACTAACAAAAGCTAACAAGGACTAAAAAGACACTTATGAAAAATTTGCGGACTTCATCATGAAGCATAATCCATACTCTGTTACTCCACTGTACGCTCTCTTATGACATCAAACAAAGCGGCTAGTCGTGTGCATCCAAAAAGGTACAATGTTCATATCAGATGCCCTTAAACATGAACCACTACGGTAGTCCTGAGATAACCGGAACGAAGCAAATTTACACAGAAAATGGCTAACCATTATCAGATAAAATTTCAGAAAAATATTTTCACCTAAGAGGAGATTTGAAACTAACCTACAACTCCCTCATTCAAGTGGCCGCTCACTTTTGCCTTTTTCATCAGGAACAAACGCTGGACTACCAATTCTCCTGAACTTCAGTTACATCTGTGCTGGCTATTCTGTAAGTAAGAAAACGTCTAAATGAGGATCTGTTTACTTAAGCCATGACTAATGCAGTTGAGTTGTTCGGAACTGTACATAAACGGCTCGTGCACCGGGGTCAACTGGAGCTGCAATTCGGTTGCCCACTTTTCAAAAGCACTGAGATAAATCACCAAAAATTCACTACTATGTGAGTGACCGCTTGTTTTCTGTAGATTGTTTGTCTGTCTGTGTTTTCGGGTTGTCTCAGTAGGTCGCTTGACAAGCTGCACGTCGTTGAATTTCCCGTTAATGATTTTTCTTCCATTTTACCTATGCACCGTTCATCAAATTTTTCTCCTACCGATACATAGACAACGATATTTCGTCTTTCATTCTCGGGTAAAATTATGAAATAATCAACCTGTGAAATTGAACCGATCGTTCACAGTTTGTTTTACAATTCAATGGCTGATTGCATATTTACTTGAAGTTTCAATAATTTTGCGTAGATAGATCAGGATTTCACACTCGAGAGGTCAAAGTGATAGCAATCAGTACGAATGACATTCTGTTGGAGGTCATATCAACTACCAAACACGGACAGACGGTGGCTGTTCTACGGTTGCAGAGCCGCCTAAAATGGCGCTTATGTTACTCAGTAGACAAATTCGACCTTACGGCTTGTATTGTTTTGCGAAGCTGCTTACTTTGACTGTTCGTTTTACTGCCAAGATAAATATCCAAGTTTTTCAGGTACATCTTATGATGGACGGTCTTTATATTGAAAGCATATTTCAAAAAGCTATTAGGTGGGTTGCGTCACTCTGTGCATTATCCTATTTAAGTAGATAACTGATAGTGCAAAACTGATAACAGATATAAAGCCTATTCTTAACGTACAGAAGCCATCGTAGACCTCAACAACCTTCAGGAACTATACTCTGTAGGGCTTCAACAAAGGAAACTTTTTAAAGCCACACCTTCAAGTGAACCACCTGATGCCTACGTTTGTTAGCCCTGGAACTAGCTGCTAGAGTAAATCATACCAGTGTCGTTGATAAAGGAATTCAACATGGACCTGACTTACATATTCATTGTGTCAAACCGAGTAGTCAAGCAGCTAAACCATCAGAATCATCGCGGACGTTTGGGGATATGTCCGGCCTGTCATTTCATGTTTATTCGCTAATGTTCGCCTTAGGCTGGAAAATGTTCACTGCATTGTTGGTATGCTGTGAATGAGTTTCTCTATCACTTCTTGTCTTTAACTTTAATTAGCTATAGTTTAGGCATTGCTGAAGTTCTTACACCCTAAACATATGTCTAACGCTTTTTGTATTTTTAAACCATCTGGCACAGATTAACACGTACATTAGGGTTCTTGGCATGTTCCCACCTTTAGATATCTTGTGAACCATTCGACTGCTAACATAACAACTACTCATCATGTTTTATCTAAGATTTTGTTGATATTAAGGGTGGAGTTATCATCATCACCGACCAACAAAGTGTGGGATGAGTAGGTACAAAGTCCTTACGAATTAAGGTTTTTGACAATCCATAAACTACAATCAACTTCAGCTCTCCACATATTTTTGAAGTGCCAGTGACGAATGTTTCACGAGGTACGATTTTATAGTCAGATGTAAAGAATACTGACAGCATATAGAGATCAAACGACGCCTAAGGTTATTGAAAACCATGTTGAATAAATATAATGTTTGTGAAGGCTACTGTACAAAATATGCAACAGGAAGGAAAAAGAACTCCAGGCCTAAGATGTGATGAGCAGCACTACGTGATACATCTGTTCGGTGTAGTGGAGTGACTGGTACTGGTAAGTGGATTCATTGCTTGAAATCTCGTCTGGTAGAGTTCAGCAGATATTGGAGAACCGGTTGGTGCCTATCGTGGGAAACGATCGTAACAATAGCAGTGACAACAATACATCACGAGGGATAACTTGTTTTGGGTTGAGAACTGCAAAGCCTGAACAAGTCGGTTGCTGAAACTGGTGGTCTTCCTTAATGGAACGTAAATTAATTTGGATGGTTTTAGCCGTTAGGATAATTACTGTAAAGACTCACGTAGATCACCCTATGCCTATCACTGGAAGCCCTGTGAATGCAATAGTATGGTCATGTGGGCCTCCATAGTAACTTTGTTTTGACTCTCTTTTCTGTGACTAAATTATTTCATATTTATCACTATGCTGTGTCCCGATCACACTTTACGAAATCTCACACGTGTTTTAGTTAACTTACGCTAATTGGTTAGTTTTGTTAAGCATCATTTGGGGCTTACAGAACGATAGCATTGATGTCTTAAGATGACAGATTACTATGCTGTCAGGACGGCCGAAATTACACGACTTTTCAACATTCCCTGTTTCCTTTTGCAGTGGCTCCCAACAAACTCTCCTCTCAAATAAGGACTCTTTCAGAAGTGGTCACAACGTAGGCGTGTAGGTAACTTCGTCTGTAAAAGACGTCCTATTGTGAGAACCACTTGAAACACTGGCAACCCGCAACAAAATACGTTTTGAAACTAAGGAACACGATTGAACCCTGTCCATGCATATGTAGAACAAAGATTGTTTCGTACAACAGATCTGACCTAACCATATTCCAGACTGCTTCCGTTGTTTTCTGTCTTTATTATTTCTCGATCAGGACGACATCGGCACACTTTCATCAAGCGACTTTGCCTTTTTTATTCCAGAAACGAAGAGTCCATAGCTATCAAATGTGGTCAAAGAAGTTGATGACGCTATAATGAAGCACTCCTCTATATGTTCAGCGTTCGGTGGAGTCTTTTGAAAGAGGCCACAAAGCACGGGCAGATGAAGTAAGAAGGATAACTTCGTCCATTCCGTAGGTGTGCCTGCAACCTGCAAATCACGAGACATTCTCGTGAGTAGGCACGGATCGAGGCATGGTTAAACTTGTACGTGTCACATTGCATGTATATACCAACAGAATCAACTTCACAGCGTCTGAATGTAGGGACCCGGAATTTTCCGTTCTTTGCGAAAGCCTCAAAACAGCATGCTTCGAATCATTAACCCGCCTGTATGTTCTCTGTACAAACTATTCAAAACGGATGAAACTTAAGAAACTAAAAAGTAATCCTTGACTCAAAATGGCCACTCGGATTCACCGCTAGCAGAAATGGATTTAGAACAATATTGTTGCATCACGACCTTGATGTATGACCTTGATGTATGACTAACAAAAAACTGACGGATGTTTTCTTTGCCAATTACTACTTTCTTCTTATAAAGAAAGCTTTTGTTGAGCTATCCTTGCTTTCAGCAGTCGAGAATGTTATAACCAGTATTACATGACGTTCCAGTTGCGGTGATTGAAAGTGATACTGTTAAAACGTTCTCTAGAACCCACAGCTTCGTCGAAAATTATCAATCCTTATTGACGTCTCTCAGCCGGAGGAAACAGTTTGCAGGTCTTTTGTTCAGCGATATCTGTATTTGAAAGTCGGAGAAAAACAGTACGAAGCTGCTATGATTACTTGAAAGTCGCCAACAATGGTCAAAAACAACATTTACTTCATTTTTTACAGGATCAACCTGTTCTGATGGGATCTTTCTACAAGCTACTGATCCTAACTGGAAGATGCGACACTTCCAATTGGAAAATTACTCAGGGAACCAGCAAAGTCGAGCAAGGTGAACAAATTTACACCTCGCGATCATTCTTCTGTCATAATGAGTGATTGGTGAATAACTTTGATAGCTACGTTGATTTGACTGATACTAATTGAAAACATTCTCTACAGCCGGCTGGACACAAGAGGGAAGAATATAATATATGTGGCATTCATGCGTTATACCTCGTCTGTCATTAATTAAATTCTTATTTTATTGATGACTGACTTTTGTTTCGAATTAGACGAATGCATTAATTACCAAACTGGTTAACTCAGAATTTCCGGGGTATCTTTAATGATCTAGTAACAATAATCAACAAATAAGGCTGGTGGCCATTCATTGTGTTTCAGGACAAGTTTACACGAATTACTGTTGAAGGTCAATCAGGGTCAATGCAAGCGAACTTGGAATACTGAAAAATTCGAGCAGTTAAGCAAATAGCCTTGGTTCGATAGTTTGAGTGAGCTTGAAACAATTCGAAAAGTCGTGTTGACCGAAAAAATGGTACTGACCCATTTTCTGCCTGTCGTGTGTAGAGTTCGTATTCTCTGTCCTCTACTGGTTGGTTCACGCATCTTTTGTTAACGCATCCAGGCGAGCACCACAAACAATTTTGATGAAGAGCACGAGTCTATATTTGGAAGGTCGTAGTGTCATGCTCACATTATGTTTATTCGTGTGTGACATGACAAATAGAATACTGGATTTTTTTTCTCAAACCTGAACGTTTAACTTTGAATAGTTTATATGATGTTTAACTATTAATTAAGAAGAGAGAGATGAGTGAATTCAGGAAGCAGCTCCGTCTATCTGGAAGCTGAGAAGAGATTTCAATGAGATCATTTTACAAGCAACACTAATAGGATAGAAGAAGACGCACATGATGAAAAGCTGAAACCGAAAAATGTAGGAAAAAAGGTTGGAAAAATAAAAATGTCTTCATTGCTGTTTCAAATTTTAACCCCGTGAGAAAGTAGCTGTTGATTTTACATAGAATATGTGAACCAAATGCAGCGTAGGTTACATGGAGGGATTTGAGCATTGTGTGTGGCATATTTTTAGCATATACATTGAAGGTAACACGGCGGTAAGAGACATTCCTTCTACCTCGAAATACCCTTGTTAGGCTTGATATAAGCAGATTGTTTTCGATAATAATGCTCCGGACAAAATACTTTCGAGGTTGTTAAGTGATAGTATATTACATTTTATTTCTGGATCCCCAAAATTCATACTTTGAATGACGAGTTTGTCGACCAAACGCCAGAACTTTTCATGGTATAAAAGTAACCTAAAAAGTCACGACGAATAAACGCGAATGTATGTTCGCAATCTAACAGTGTATTCATCCAAAGGATACCAAATAATTTACTGTTGCTGTAATATATGCATATATACATCTTTTGTTCCAGAGCTCAAACTGTACTGAGTTAGTTGAAGATTTTGTAAAATATAGCAACGTACAGTATCTACTACTAACTTTCGTAAGTCTCAGTAATGTGGAAGGTATTTGATAAGTTAGATATATTAGTGATAATTAATTATAGGAAGAGTTTATCCAGGAAGCAGATATTCCGAATGAAATTAACAGCCATTATTTTTGACAGTTCTGATAAAAAGTTAATCTCGGTAAAACTTACGAGATCTACAAATAATGGCATTGTTTTCACCGAGGGATACTGATTAAAATTATTTCCGCCGCAGTTCTCATTATGCATAAATGCTCAACATAACTACACAGTAAATCAGCAAACCCGGTGTAAAAATTGGTAAATTACAATAAGTGCACGACTGAATATAACATTTCTCCATAGTGGATAACGGTTCTTCTAATCAACAGAACTACCCTATGTTTCTAAAACATTTTAGTCAAAAAGCGAATACCCAATAAAGTCATCTCATTGCGAGAAAGGGAATCTGATCTTTAGCCGGTTACTGAAACCAGCTACACGAACGTAATTCGTTGGAATGAAGTGCGAAAACTATTGCACACTATTTGTAGATGATCACAGGGATTGAAAGTCAACCAAAATAACTCATTGAATGGAGTGAGTACAAGAGTTGAATTTACAGACTAGTCGCATTTCATGTAGAACACCGGTTCACACAGTGAACTTATAATTTGAGATCTCACAAATTCTAGACTAGCTCTAAAGTACGGCTATACGTGTAACTCTCCAACAGTCAGCACGCTAGATATTTTTTACTACTTGCTCAAAATTTTAGTCACTGATCCGACCAAACAATCAGGTAACAAGCCTGAGGTAACTTGGTTAATTTCAATGTGACTTTTACCTTCCGTATTTTAGATATCCTCAGCTTAGCTCCCAGAAAAATATGGTTCATTAAAATCAACAGTTTTCGTGGCTCATTTTATTGTCAGTGGGCAGTTTTGTGGTCGGTGGGATATCACGTTTCAAAATGAATTGACAAATATTCAAAGTTAACTGTAACCTTCATGGTCAGGTAGACGTTTAGCAGGTCTCAGTCAGAAAGAAGTAGTATGCGGAGGTTTCATGGTTGTTGCAGCTTGGAAAATGTGTATTTCCTTACAGCACCGGTGGTTAAACCCTGCTCCACGTTCCCAGTAGTCAACCATATAGATCAGTGTCACCGGTCTTAAATTAAACACGATCAATTTACGACACCAACAGGCCCAACTACGTCCATTACTGAATAATACTCAGACGGTCGGCTCATCACAGGATAAAACAAACTAACGTTCCCATTACCCCAAGTCAGTGATAACAAGATTATAACTTCTTTTCGGAAGGGATTGTTTGAATATTTAATCTGAACTCTAAAGTTAAGAGCTTGGTGATTAATTTTCATGGAACAAATCTCCTTTCGTTTATCAGTACTCTTAAGTATAAACCTAATAGATAGGAACCCAGTAACGGTTTATCTGAAATGACGGTAAAAATTAAGCATCCCTCACAATTGCTCGCAACTTTCAAAGTCAGGTAGATTGAGATGCGAGTATTGCTGTAGTTAACAGGATCATCTCATGAGAATCAAGATGTAAAAATTTTTTACGTTGGAAATCGGCGCTAACTAAAGTGAAATTTTATCCGTGCAGTTTATCATTGTCCGAATTATCTACGCGATTGCGTCCACTGTAATGCAATGTGAACAAGGCCTAATTTATACCATTTAACTCCACCATTTCCCACATAAGAGATTGGAATGAGTAAAACCAAATAAGCTTATTGAAACCATGTGAACACTTCCAGTAAAAATGTTAGGAATTGAATGGTGATATCATTATTAATTATTTAGTTTACAGAAGTGGCATACTTCAATCTGGTCCCATTCGTTCACGATTACTCTACTTCTGCTGTGGCCAGTTAGCTAGTTACCGAAATTTCCGCCCAAACATTTTGTTGTTTTCAACAGGTTATACCTAATCGTGTTGAAGGATTATCATTTACCTGTCTCAATAATACAGTAAAATTAGAAAGTCATTATTGAGGCCAACACTTGATATATCAATGGTGCGGTAAACTTTTTACTTTCGGTAGACATGTAGAGAGTGTTGGGCTACAACAGACGTCATGAGATCCAAAGATTTGTCATGAAGTCTAGCAGGAGTTAGGACTCCGGCAGAAAACCAACTGCTGTTGTCAAATTTCTACTCCACAAATTTAGTAGCACGACGTATACGCTTTTCTTAATTCACACGCTGTACGCTAATTCCGTTGATGCAGCTATCCCCAATCAGAGTTCAGTTGTCTATGGGCCTGTTTGGTTGACACAAAGTGAACCAAACGGAACTGACGGTTTGTTGTGAATCATTTTTGAAAACGTTACAGCTATGTTGTTTTAATTATTGTCTGATTTATTCAAGCAATCCATTACGTACCGCAATACATTTTTGGCCGTTGCACAAAAATACGCATTAAACCAACGGCAACAATCAACGGCAGACCTTCGCCTTATTTCACTCAAGTCTGTATGAGTGCGCTTCGAAAAAATAGTCCTCGGATAAATCAAGGCTTAGATAATCACAATGGATTCCAACAAATCGGTACACACTCATGTTTGATATTTTTACTTGTCTGGTTCACTGTGTTCTGTCAATTTTTATATGAAAACCAAGAATACTCATGTTTATTTTCTACACGAAAGCGATTAATTAGAAACCGTTAGTAGGTAGGCTCTGCCCTCAATCCTTGGTGTATCTTGCACATCTCCATAATAATTGTATCAATCGAAGCCATCCTGAATGATTCACTCCATTATTTACCAATTTAACCGCTGACTGTGCTGTCGTAAAAGGTGTAGTCATCATTCACGCTAATCAACAATAAACCATTTTTTTCGGACTGTAGCAACGAGATGTGGTTTAACGCATCAAGCACAAACTCGTTTTCCTTTTCTCAGCATATAAGACAGTTCTTCTGAAATGCTGAGATGGTTGGCCTTCCACAATCGGTCTGTCAGCATATTTGAATACATCAATATGTTGCTTTCACTCATGAAAGTTAACTAACATAAAAAACACCCGAATAACTTCCACCCTGATGTTTTTATATTAATTTAGATGATAATTTTAGTAATCTATTGATGTGGTTACTTCATGATGAAGACGTCTTTACATAAGTAGTAAATTTCTCGTTAGACTTTCAACATGTAACGTCTACTTCTAGCTCACATCATACAGTCGGTCGATGTATTTATGCACGTGCCGGGTTGCTATTTCCCTGGTATTGTTTACGAAGGCTATTCCTGCTTGATTAGAGCATCAGCGTATCTAACCCGTTGCAATGGGGCGTCGTTCAAACTTTACCCATCTTAAGATGCACGAAACGCTGGTAAAAATACATAAAACCGACATAACTGAAAATTGTATCGAGTGGATTACTCTATTATATTTCAAAATCTTCAGTTTGCTTTCGGTAGATTCATCTACCTGCATATAACCCTTTTTAAGTTAGACCCAATTCCATTGAACTTCTTGACAAAATCAGTCGTATTTTTCTAAAATTTGCTACGAAACAGAGTCAACAGGTTTGTTGAAATGAGGCTGAATTCAGTCATTTGTCATATTTGTATTTTTCATTATTATTTTCCAACTCAGGCTGCTTGAAAAATTTATCGCCGATTAATTTAGTAAGTGAGCAAGAGGTTGATAATTCATCCCACCAGATGGACAGAATGTATTAATGACTCAGTTCTGGGTTTGTTGCTCCATCCCTACATTCATCGCATAATTTGTATACCAAATGATCACACTGGCTGTGTACTACATTGTTTACTCTATAGGTTGTTTGTATTGATTTTTGTCACCTGACACGAAAAAATGAGCTGTAAACATTTACTCAGGTTAATAATCTTCACTGGTCTTTTCGTGTAGCATAGCTTATTGAGTCTCTTGGACTGTCGTGAAGCCTCTTTTCTTAGTGACCAGTAACTCGATGTATGTTTACAAAATGTAACCTAGAGAATTTACTTGAAACTTATACTCTGCAAAGTGCGTGACTACCTTTCGATACATCACATAGAATTAGCAAAATGGAAGTTTGACATTGTTTGATATCTTCACCCTGTCATTTTCCTGAACATTAGGATTTAGTATTACGGTTTAGGCCACTTCTGTAACGGAGATAAAAATATCCGCTTAGCACAACATGGAGAGAGTAAAAAGTTCCTGTCTGGGGGCTTGTGATTGAAGCTTACTGCGATCATTCCATAGAATACTGACAACACCTTTTTTCAATTGTGGATCGATAACTGCTTATTACTCACATCACCTGGCACTTTGCGAATAATTCTTAAGTGGGCTGCAGAGATTGCTCTTGCATAATGAAATTCCCATTTTTGTAGAGTGGATCTTCGGCAAATTCGGCTAGCTTGAAAAATATTCATTTCGTTCTAATTAGTAACGGATTCTGATCAACCTTATCGTTCATTGATTCACTTCGTAATCATTGGGTATGACCGACGTGTGTGTGTATGTGTGTGTGTGCAAACTCTACAATCATTTATAGACGGATTGGCAGTACGCCCTCATTCTAAGCACATTCGCAGTTCAATTAACTTCCTCATTCATTCGACGATTCGATGCGGATGGACATTATAATTCACACCACCAAGAGTCAACATCATGGGTGGGAAACGTCCTGTTGGCACAGCAATCAATCAAAAAGTACATCTGCTTCCCAACTTGGACGGATTTGTGATTATTATTTATGCTATAGAGATGTGGCTAATCGATTTCAATTTGTATGCACTGATTTGTGACTATATGTCACTGTCTAAACTGGATGTGTGTGCTCGTGATATATTTACGAACTCGATGGGATAAAACGGTTGGTTGGGGTTAGCTGGAAAAATGCTATGATGGTTGATGAATTGTCAGAATATCGTGGCAACATCAGTGGAAAAAATAGGACGCCAAACACGAAGAGTTGAGTTGCATTTCCATTCCTAACGCAACTGCAGTGGTCCGAATACGGCTATATCATACGATTTCCACAATGGCTTTGATAGTCGGGGATTAAATGACGCATTTACAGCACGTGATATTGTTGGGCAAATACACGTTGAGATGTAAACAGAGCACATCTAAAATTAATATTTGAAGGCAAGGAGAATTTTCTTAAGTCAATAGAAACCCGACGGTTCCCTTAATTTGGAAACGATTAAAATTAAATTTGCACACAATTTTTGTGTGCATCGGTTTGTTTTATCGCCAATCAAGTAGTTCCGAGTCACCGACACTTTTCTACATCAAACAATATGCTATATATCTTTCTTCTAATGCATGTTCAATTCCAGACATACTCAAACAATCTGTTCTGTAATCATAAAACGTTTAGCTTACTTCATCAAAGTGTTGTTTAGAGTGATGCAGTGTTTGAAATACAAAGTAAGCTATTACCGAAAATAAGAGGGTTCATAGAAAGTTTTCTTGTAATAAAATAATTCGGAGGTCAAACCATAACAAATTAAGACCAAAGGAGTTTTAGTCTTCCTAATCTTCCTACCCTCTCAGAGTAATATTCCCAGCAAACTAAGTTCTCAATTTTGAAATAGATTGGCTTACAAGAGGCGATCTTGAAATGGCGAGTACTGGTGTCTTTCAACACGTATTACAGGTTGATAAAAATAGAACAAAAATGACTGCTCACTAATAAGCGGTTCCAAGAATGAAGCGTCCCAAAATCTTAAATAATATATTGGCTTAATTGGTTTTTATAACTGCAAATCAAAATTCATTCGTTGCATCATTGATAAGTAATTTAGTAGATGTGATAATTTGGAAGAGACAAAATTGTGGAAAATCTGGACTTCGCCTGAATTCGAATCAGTGACAGAAACAACATGCGCAAACATGACAAATACTCTACTAGCTGAGTTACAAAGGCACGCCGGCAGCTCAGAAATATCACCTTTGGACCTAGTTACCCAACCAACCAACTATGTCATAGGGAGTACACCAAATGATCCAGACGATTGACTGCCTAAGCAAGATGTCTCGAGCGGTTTGCAATGTAATCCACTAACGCCACCGATGAGCATTGACAGTAACTTACTGATAAGTGGCTTCATAGTGCCGCTTCGCTGCCCAGCTGGTACAACATTTGCCACATTTGGGCATGTTGTTTCTGTCGCTGGGTCAAATCCAGTCGAAGTCCAAATTTTTCGCCATTGGATCCCTTCTAAGTTCAGTTAATGCATTATGCATACATATCAGCTCCCTTTCGTTTAAAGCATTCCTAAATAATGGAATAGTCCCTTTTATTTGTTCATTCAACTAGTAGGTTTTTCTACTGTAATAGAGTCACTGGACTGGTAAGGTCCACAGATTCGTAACCGGGTATGATTTCGGTTTCACGTTCTGGTGCTCGTTAACTGAAAACACCCGCTGTGAGTGCCTTATTGCTCCACCGGTGGAGGTTTATTCTTTTGTTGCGCTATTCCGTTCGGCTAAAAACGTCGAAGCAGACGTGTTGATGTGACACATCCTTGGATAACATCGATACTGCATTTGGTAGATTGAAACGTTAGGATTCTGGAAACGAGACCTTTATTTTCAATTTTCGAAGATATTCAAACTGTATCATGTTCTCCATTATTTGTCAGGAGTGATGAAACCTAACACCAAACGCTGGAAGAAGTTGACAACATAATTTGCCGGTTTTGATAATTTGATCTGCCGGCACTACATCAACGAAGAAATATGACGTCTCTTTTGCAATGTAATGTGTACACGGGTGCCTATATTTTGAAATGCTCATGCACATTTACACGATTCTGTCATATAAAAGCACTACACATGCATCTTTCTGATTATTTGACAGACACCTTGATTCGGTGGTCTAGATTGCTAGAGCAAGTTGCAACGTCGTTTGCAGACAGTTTTATGTAATTTGGCGTTACGCCGTGTGGTCAACGCGCAAACAACCTGAAGTCTGTTTAACAAGACTGTGTTTAATCTTCTCCTTGGAGAAATGGCACCCATTTCACTTCTGAATGTTTTGTATGTAGTTATCGATGGATTTGGCTAGCTAATATAAAAAGATTTCTTACCTTGTGAAAATGCCAAGTTGATGAAAAAAGTTTCTTCTTATATTGTCATACTATGAAAAATCATGGTGGCAGGTTTTTGGTTCATTCTTCTTTGTTTTGATTTGTACTCCCTATTCACAGATCAGTCACTTGCAAGGATTCCAGATAAAGATGAAGTTCAAACCAGCTGACTGTCGAATGCACAACACTGAACAAGGCTTAATTATGAACAAGAGACTTGTCCATTCATTCAGAATGATATAGACAGGTAACGCTAGGTTAACCGTACATAACGGTTCTGAAAAACGTGCTGGGAAGACGCAAAAAGGAGCAACTTATTTTACTTCAGCCAGCAAACTCAGTGGCTCCCCAAAGCATTGGATCGTTAACATAATCTAAGCCTGCATATCACGATGGCAAAAAGTTCTTACATGATGAGAACTGTCACAGTAGAAGATAACGGGTAACTTCACGTTTTATGCATAATATTTTTGTAAGTCTTCCGTGAATCCAGGGTGGTCATACGTAGAAACCAGTAAATATATAAGACGGCAGTCTCAAAAAAATGATGGCATTACATAGAAAAGGGCGAATGCTTCCTTGGTACTTGATAAACAAAGAAGCGTGAGAGTCCAGGTCTATTTGACAATGTGTAGTGTGGAAGATCGATCCAAAGGCAGAGCTATGACAATCGGTCATGTACGTTCCAGTATTACAACTTCAGATAAAATGTCTCCGATTTGTTGTAATTAAAGTTGTTATCAAGTACCACCATTTCGTCGTTGCAAACCTCGATCACATTGAGCATGCTAAATGAAATCAGAGTGATACCGGCAGCTTCTAGCAGACTATGTGGTTCAGATTACATAATCAATCTTCCTGTGCCCTGCAACCCATGCATTCAGTGTGACCAAGCGAAATTGGTTGATACAGGCAAGTCTCTCTCTCGTTGACTATAGTTATCACGGCATTGAATACACTGGTCAGTTGGGTCACCTCGTAAAGCCCGGACCATAGTCTATGGAAGGTCGCATCAAGGCTGAATAAAGTGAACACACATCCTGGAAGCGATGAAGACCAAACAAAGCAGCTAACGGTTGAACTGTAGATAATTAGTCACCCGTAGAACACAAAAACCCTCCAACGTGTGTAAAATATCATCCATCTACGCTGCGTGAACTTTTTGTCACTACCGAGACGTAACCACGTCGTCTGGCCACATCAAGGATAGACGTACACACCCTTCGGTAGGGGCCAGAGCAGAGGAGCTGAGGGTACTTGTACTTCCATGAACGGTTCGAACTAGTACTCAAAAACCAGATAATAAACTCTTATTCACTCAAAGTATAGGTCGAGACTGCCCATTGGTCACCATAAGGACGTCATTCAGAGTTTCGATAACCACAATAGTCTCCGTTTTGGAAAGTGAACTGTTTCTACTAACATTTTTATTGTATTAGGCGCCATCCTACGCTGTACGGTTCAGTTCACTAGTACATCATATCCAACTGTCGCCTATCGCGAAATTAACCGGTCAGACTCTTCGTCGTATTCGTCAGTATTGAGACGTGATCGCCGTTCCGGAACCAGTCGTTTTGTGGCTGCCATTCACTTACCTATCATCACCCTGAAGATATTTGCTCCTAAACAGAATATTTTGAAAACTACTGGCGTTGCGACGGCTAACCCACTGGGTTCTGTTTTGGCCAACGAATTTTGGCAAACGTGAATCGTAAATACAAAATGAAATATTATGCAGGTTCTTATGTAACTGCCATGTGGATCATTCAGTAGATTATTACAGAACAACGTTATTTGTTTTTAACGCAGCTCATTGTATTTTACTCACAGCGAAGAACTGACATGCAAATATCTGACTTTTTGTGAAATGTACATGGAAAACCGGAATCTCCTACTACTCCTCAGTAGTCAAAGTTTCGTTCAGTAAGGTAATGATTTCTGTGATCTCAACTTGGAGAGAATTCCTAGTCAAAAGAGGCATCGATTGGAGTCGACAAGACAGGTACTGTGTCTTCTGTCGAGGCGATCGGGCAAGCTCATCAGTACTTGCAGGCAAATGTGGTTGAGCATTCATATGCGATGATAATTCGGTCGTGCCTAACATGAGGTCAATGGCGTAGTGGTAAACAAGGTTGCCTCATGAAAAGCGTGGCCGGAGTTCTTGTCCCCGTAGTGGAAAGGATATGCACTACTGACGAGCTCTAATGAGAGTATGAACTCGCGTTTGGTGTTTATTTTCGAAAGGGGTTGACTGGAAGGTTTATGGGAATGCGACATTTGCGACCAATTGTGGATGATGTTCAACTTATATAAAAATCAAGCCCATCAACTATTCATTGTTATTCCACGATTTACTCCTCAAAAAATGCTTTACTGATTAAGTTGGATGCAAGGTTTACCGTAACTCGACGTAGACACGGAAGTGTAAGAACTTTCTTAGGTAGTTCCGTTGAATTATCATCACTAGAGAATATTGAGAAAAGGTTTTTTGTGCGGACAACTGGATGTATCACTGCCGATGTCTTGGGCATATCAGTATTTACTGACATATTTGCAAGTGATTTTCCGAGGTTTAGCCCACAAGTACGTAATTAATTCACCCGAAAAGGCAGTAATTTTAATGCTTAAGAAAGGGAAATTTGTCTTTGAATATGCCGCCAAGAATGTGGCATTTACCTGCAATTGTAGTAAAGTTGTGCAAATCCTTTTGTGGAAACTGGAATGGTTAAGGGGAAGTTTAACCAATGTCTCCGTGTCCTTTGTGAAATCGGTAGCTTTGACCAAGTTAACCGATCACAGTGTTCACCAATTCAATTGAGACTGTCTTTATATGTACACGGTGACAACCAACCAGGCGTTTGAAGCTGAACGGAAAGAACATCCCCGTATGATCAACGGCTCACGTGTTACAACAATATGGACTTGTGTAGACTAATCAACGGTAATTAATGCCGAATCGACAATAATTGAATGAAGGATATTTAGTAGCCAGTGATTGCATACCTGATTGTAATTTAGCCTTTAGCTTAATTGTTTGAAATGACCGGTTTTAGATGGTGAAATTTATTGTAGACTCATTTATCTACCTAAGCAGCTGGAAAATCTTGTTTGCAACCTTTTACCTTAACAGGTTTTCCATTTCGCTCTGTTACTGTGTTTACCGTCGCCGATTTGTTCAAAGATTCTCATAAGTTTTAAGCCAGGATATGTGCGAAATGTCACTTTCTATTAAACTCCTTTGTTTCAGGTCACGTCCACTTCATTAGCTGGTAATGGGAACCATATAAACGTGAAATTAATCGCGCTCCTGTTTTATGGCTGAGAAGGCAAAGTAACCTTAGGTGACTTAAAAACTGAGTAGCAATTCCCTATTTCTTATTTATCAACTTTAAGTGAAGTTGTATGTATATTTTACATTAAATACCATTCTCTGTAAGTGTTGCTTTTAATTACTCCTCCATTCATGAAATTGTCATCTTGTGCGAAATGGTGAAATGTGTAGCTCAAAAGCAGGTGATCTTGTAACTATTTGATTGATTGTGGATCTTCGATAAAGTTTACCTACAAGTACACTGTAGATTATCTCATTATACTAAGATTATCAGTGTTAAGTCGCTTCAATGTCAGTATCTATACGTATACAGCCAATTTTATTTTGAATGGAATCGTTACATATAAACAAAAACAGATAATGACACCAGGTGTTGCCTTCCGTTTTCAGTCTAGTTGCATAAATGTTAAAGTTTACTACTGTACTTAAGAGGAGACAGGTGTAGTTAAGATTTACTGCCATACCGTTGCCCCGGAAGTCTTTTCCCTCAAATTTGTCATCATTGTAGACAATCAGCAGAGCTGTGTAGATTAAATTTTCATTTGTACGTTGAAATATGCTCTCTCTTAATCACTAATTCAAGTGGCATACTGTTTCGTGTAGTCCTCGCCTCTCTTCAACAGGTGGAACACCCATCGTTAAGTGCTAGAAACGATTTAAACAAAGATCTTTGCACTGTGCTCGAAGATCAATGACAGGTTGATTTGCGCCTGGTGTCAGCTAACGGTGGTTAAGCCAACCTAAGCTTGCCAAACAACTATTCCGTAACTTGAAAACATACAGAAGAACATAGTTAGTTATGACGTGCTTTGTATTTAAAATAATTTATTGGCTTCCTTTGAGTGTTTCACGGTACCTCACTTTCAACTCCGCTATAATTAGTAGACGCTCCTTTGGGCACGCAAGCTACTTAGTAGCTGTGAGTTACCGTGACTATGTATTCTTTTGGTTTATTTATCGAAATGTTTCATTTTTGACAACCCGATTACAGTTTCTTCCAGCGTTCTTGCAGTTACGTTGGATTCTACGACTTTCGTCTAGAGAAATTTAAAACACTGCGTTCCCTTGATCCAATTCACCAGTAACGATAGAAGACATACGTCGCGAGATGTTAACATTTCATTTACTCTCTTCAGTCACGAACGTAAAACACTGGAATATATAGTACATGCGGAGAGGAACAACAATAGAAACAATAGAAACATGCATGTAATTATGTAGTGGATATACAAAAATAAATCAAACTTTGAACTGTCTTATCAAAAAAATCCACTTCTTTGGTGAGTTATCGTCGATTTGTAAGCCAAAATCAAGATACCTGATTACCTACTTATTGATCAGATATTTCGTGAATGAATATTACTACAACTCTGTTTCCCCTTTGAAAACCAACATTTCCATTATGTCTGGAGCTAGCCGGAAGCATATATCACTTGATGCAGCCAAACCTCATCAAGCTTTACAAATTATGACATTTGAACTTGCCTGACGATGATGATATGATAGATACACCAGAAAACAGAAAAGTCGGACGTACTGATTGAAAAACACTTAGAACCCAACTCAGTAACTCTAGAATATAGTGTTTGTGGGATGGTTGCTTATGTCCTCTAGTCTAAGTCTAGCTTCCCACTAGTTTTCGGATGGGAAAAATTATTTCAACCAGAGAATTTTGCAATTGAAACAACGGTTAATATTGTTCTGTGTTATACCTTTTATCACTGTAAACATCATGCCGTTCGTTGTTACACCATTTTGACAGGTTAAAGATGTTACGATAAACTATTTCGTTCAGTGTACAAAGTGAACAAACTTATCGGTTAGAATCAGTTACTGATTATTGATGTTGGTTGATTATACAACTGAACAGATTAGAAAGATTTTTTGTTTTGATAAAATCTATGCAGCATGATGGCTCTTGTAGCTTTGGTAGCTTATGCAACGTCAAAAAGGGGTTACTCTGTAATATTTGATAAGAACTACTTCAAACGGTAATATACACGTAGATAAAGTGTTGTTTCATTAGTATTTCGCTTATCATGAAGCACATTTCCCGACAAACTTTGAAACAAAGATGCCACTTATCCATCAAAGAAGCTAACACATCTCAATGACCTTGAAGCATCCTCTGTATAGTATAATAAACTGGGGTTAGAATTGACGTTGGAATTTTAACAACTGTAGCACTGGCTAAAACTCACAGGGAAGCT
>JTDE01000411.1:173197-183885 GCA_014338405.1 Paragonimus skrjabini miyazakii
TTTAGTTGTTCACCGCCAATGGATACTGAGAAAACAACATAAAAGTTTCCACCTACAGACTAATAATAAGGAGAACAGTGAAAAGAAAGTAAGAATGAAGGTTCCATATAAATGCAGGACGATACAGAGTAACCAGAATGGCTCATCCACAGTCACAATTCTACTGGCTGACTTGGTTTTGGGCTCAATCATTTGCATACACGTGGTAAATACTACGAAGCATCGCATAAAGGGGAAGTTGCGCAACCTTGGTCTCAGGATGACATAAATATTGACAGTGAGAGTAGAGACACAATAGTGAGATCCGTTGAACAGATGTTAGTACAAGGCGATCAAAATTAAACATACGTTCAGCGTCCATCTTCACTGACAGAGTATGACGATGATATTTATAGCCTTTTTAATGCAGCTATGAATATTTTGTCATCCATAGTACGTATATATTGATATATACTCAGGTCAGGAGAAAAAGCAGTGGACAACTTTTCAAAATGGCTTCTACCTATGGAATTGAACCGAAGATGTAATAATTTGGCAATTACTGAAAAATGGGTCATCTCAATTTCTTCAATGCGTATTATCGCTTTTGATGGCATTAGTCAGCAACACGGTTGATAATTTATGCAGACGAGCCTCTGATTCAGCAACGTAACAAAACGTTTCATTTACCGTGGATCGTGTGATGCGGCATGAGAAATTTCATGTTGTTCATGCGTTTCCATGAGTTGAGTTCGGTAAAAAATACGCGGGTAAGATGTACAAACGATTAGTACCCACCCAGAAGATGAGAACCTAGCCTCATCACGACAGATCACAGAGTCAGCATTAACCACACCAAAGTAACTGTACTAGTTGGAATAAAATTAGATCTTAATCTGGGAAAAAACTTTGTTTACCAATTTTGTTTCATTAACAACTGAACAACCGCAGCGATTAACTCGAATTTTTCACAATAAAATTGGGTACCACCGGTGTCTGGATAACAGGTGCACAAAATGACTAACAAGAAGCTCCTCAACGAAGGTTCGTTTATTAGTTAATGTAATGGTTTAACATTTCATAAATCTACGGTAGTAATAAAAATGATTTTTCGAATTTTATACAGTTAACAAACAGCAAGGGGTTTTCGATGAGATCAACTGAAGAGCTTTCATTCTGGAGCAGAGATTTCACTCTTATGAGGATGCTTATCCGACCATTTTCAAAAATAATCAGTATAACATAGTATTGTTCTTTTTCAAGCATACCTCCACCATGAAAGAAACTAAGACTCCGGTAAAAGTGGCAAGGAACAAGGTATTTGCCGTTGTATCATTGGATTCATATTAGTTACGACCGATTTATTGTATGCAAACACTCACGCGCATTAGATTATACATGGAATACGTGACGGTAAACATTGATTGTTGAGAATCAGTAGATTGGAGAACGTTTGACTGTCCATTTCCGGTAGTCAGCTGTACGGAGAATTAACAGGACATAACTATCCCGCTACCGGAGTCGCTTTTAGGTTTCCAGGCTCGAGCGGTGTTGTAATGTGAGGAGATCACGTTAACATCTGTTGTCTTTGTTATTGATCCTGGCGTAAATCACTTCAACATTCGTCTGGAGAGATGTAACAAAATGTATTGGAGAGTTGCACTGTGTAAAACGTTGCCTATAACTTCCCTCTTTATATTTATCATTAAAAGTTTGTTATTTAAAAAACGGCTATGTGTGGGTTTGTCTCATGTAACCAACTTTCCAGTTCACTCCATTATAAGCACAAGGAGGTCAAATAGTTTATTTGAAAATTGGCGATTTCTGCATATCAACAGAAGCTAGGGGGTTAGTGTGAGACTGTCACTTGACACCCCTGATCTAGCAAAGTTACAAAGTACTATTTCATGTAACCAAACTCTGTGTAGATTAGGAAGCTGATGTGGCAAACATATGTACCAAAAGTGACTGGTACTATTATGTTGCAATACGCCAAGAAGCGCCTCAGAGTTCAGGCCGTCATTTGAATCTAAGGTGTCCATGAGAATTCTGGAAAGTACGCCAAATAGAATGTTATTGAAATACCTGAGTAAAATCATCATAATAAACTCATGAAAGATCCAGCATCTATTCATATTTAGCTGACTCACAATCAACTATCCGTTTGCCCCAACATTCAGGACGTATTTTGACTGAACGGGCCTAATGTACGGCGATACTACTTGAATGAACCAATGAGGGGGAAATGCATTTCAGCCGGCCTAACAGCGATTAGCTTACGACAATCTCATGGTTTGTATTCCCTGCCCTTTGAATGCTGGATCTGTTCCTACTTCGTAATACTGAAATGTGTGATTTTTTTCCACAAAACGCATAGTTTTCTGTCAACATTTTGTTCATTAATTTGGCAAGGGAGCCTATTGTCTTGACAGGACATTGTTAAAATTTGTGTGTCGTGTATCAAAAACGCACCTCCAGTTTTGTACAGTACACTGGTTTTCGATCAGCGAGAATGTGTTTTTTCAAATGCAGTTTCACGAATAATCCCACAGAAGCACCTAGGGATACAGCGCGGTATGTGAAGTATTATTTGCACTTGGGCTAAGGGGACTGAGTCCGAGTCCCTCTTTGGAAATATCATCAATCTATTAAAGTTATCCTTGAAATTTTCGAAAACAAATCGAATGAGGAATAACGACCAATAAGGTGGTTGCATACTTCCGTGGTAACTGTTTTTCGTTCTCATAAGTATTTCTATGCAAAAATTGGTTTACTGTTTTATGCCAGCATATTTGTTTACTGTAAAAAAGACTGTTGTGGGTTTGAACTCAACGCATTTATTGCAGTAAAACTGAATGTGAACTCATCATACATTAGAATGGTACGAACCGAGTGAGTTATCATTCGTAGCAACAGCAAGCTTTGTAATTCAATCGAATACCATATGCAAATCTCCGCTCATAAAACAGGTGATTTCAAGTGGCTTGTGTTACAAGTTTCTAGTGATGTGTAAGCTGTTCGACTGTTCCCACTAAAGTCGAAAACAGAACACTCAAAGCAATTATGTCGGAATCGAGGCAGCAACGACGTGTGTGATGCCAAAACCTACCAATACTAAGTACAATCAAAATGGAATATGCCAACCTGTAAAAACGGTATATCATCAGATGCTGCCCGCTAAACTTGATATGAAACAGAAAATCTGGTCAGCCGTAGAATTAGCTTTTTGTTTGAGGTAGTTTTGAATGGATTTCCTATGCGGACATCAAGTGAATGTAGTTGAAATGATGTGTTTGACAGATTGAGATTAATGGGAATAACGTTCAGTATCACGGAGATATTTGACAGGAAGCAAGTTTGAATAGCATATTATTCCGGGGGTCTTATTTTTGTGGTTCTCCACTGAACTTTGTTGACATAATGGTAATACTTTGTTTATGAAAGATTATGTATAATGGCATCAAACACCTTTCGCGAAACTCATAAGGCAGCGGAATATTCAGGTTTGTGGACAATGTTATGCAGTTATGACTTTGCAAGTGAGGTCATAAAATTAATAGTGTGGCTGAGGTTGTGATAAAGAAGTAGAAGGAAAATGACCAATTATAAGAGATGTAGAGAAAAAACTCAGGAATTTTGTTATACCTAATGGTACCTGACTACCTGTACTTAGACAGAATAACAACAAACTTAAAAGCAACCCAACATTTGTCCGAAATACAGCAGTCTAAACATAATGTGCGCGCAAGTTGTGATCTGGTTCTGTGCACATTTGCTAATGTGCACAGGGTCAGCGTTGGATGTGAAGTTACAGTTGTGGCGAATCACGTTTGCCGTTACAGAGATTAGATTAATAGACAAATCATTTGGAACAGACAGGTGGAGACCAGTGTCAAAACACAACCGCATCGGCATAGCTCAGAAATCAGGGTTTATCAGATGTATGGTCATTCACCAGTGCCTGCGAGATATGTTCTAATGCTAGCTCTCCTGGAAGGTGCAAACGATAGTTCATTTCGACTGTCTGCTTGTTCGCTGTGTGTACGAGCGCATGTTTGCTCGTGCTTTCGTTACACTCTTCCTTCTTCCTATCGGAATGTTCACCGCGATCAAAGCCTTTATTCACTACCCCATTATCCCGGTGCAGTGATAACCACACAGATATCGATAATTAGTGTAAGACGTGACGAAATAACCAAGCGAAGGTTTTAGGAGTGAAGTAGAATTAGGCTTGGGATGAAAATTAACATTAAACCTGTGGTTTTACATACATATAGCACAACTACTTATAATCGTCGTTGAGGAAGAATGATTTGTAAGCCAGTTTCAAAACTGTATTCAACTTTGATCCCGCAGTCGTCATTTGTTGGTGGGACTCTTCACTCGAAGAATTGATTGTGGAAACATGATGCAAAAAGGAAAAGATTAATTTACTTGATCCAGTTTTAAATGTAGTGTACTGTTTCACTGTCTCCTGAGTTCACATCTATCTAATTTTTTAGCGCAACGTTGTTATTTGGTCTATTTGAAATTACTTAGGAGAAAAGCCGTTGAGGTGCAAGCAGTAGTCATTCCAAGTGCATATGTGACAAACCCAACTTTGCACTGATTCTTAAACCTTTTGTATGTTGAAAATATTTAGAGTATATATACTGCGATGTTGCCTTGTAGATTGATCGTCGCTATCTGATCATCTGTGGTTTGATTGTTACAGACCAGTGTTTGGAGAATTGAAGTCGTGTTGGGAATAATGTATTGAGCGCCATTTTCAAGGTGTATTGAACTTATCCAAGAGATTAGTGTTCACATGATTTCTCATAGGTAAGCTATCATCCCACTCCTAACCTTTCCATCTGAAGTAGAATTTCACATCATAGTTATGTAAAGAAAGCAACTGATACAGTTCAGACGTTGTAATATACAAGGAAGTTACTTCATATTCATAGTATCATCATAATTTTCAGATACAACTATGTTTGGCAGTAATAGTTTAAGGTTGATGTATATAACGAATTACCGTTGATGTTACTTTTATATTTTCTTTAGTGTTAACACCTGAACCAGACATTCTAAAACGTTTTATTGATGTACGTTGACCGATGACAGAAATTTTCGCAATTATATATTTCAACTAGAAAACTTGATCGATCTATAAATCGGAGGTGTATGAGAATTTTCCGCATATCAATGATTTTGCTGTCATAGATTGAAAACTTCAATTGCTTGCCGTACTTTTTTCAAACTATTGTGGGGTATGCGGTTTATAAGACTCGGCTGCAGCATCATTGCTTTGTCAGTTTCGTTGCAAATTTATGCTGGTCAAAGTACGATCAGAAAGACCTTTTGGTTAAGGTGTTGCATAATTGTAGCCTAGACCATGGCCTGCTGACTAATAGCATAGTTATATCTTCAGCCACACATTTGATGTAGTCACTTCGTAAATGTTCAGAGAAATCTTTCCAGCTAAAAATTGTGCGCCTCAAACTTTGTGACTTCTTCATAAGTGTTCTCATTTCGTTCCTTATTGAAATAATACGAATCATGCTTTGAAACTTATGAGAAAATGGAGGATAACACAAAACATTTTTATTCACAGTTTTAATGGAAAGTGACCTATGTTTTGCTACCACAGCATACAGTGTCCACTGCGAGTATTTCAACTGGTTTTGATCTAACATGAATATAAAACCAGAAAGAGACATTGTAGGTAGCTGCCGTATAGTCATAGAATGCAGGTCAAAAATAACTTCACATGGCATACAGCTGCGCAAGCTATTCTTGAACGATTGTCGTTGAATAAATTATAACTGCGTATAACTGATAACCACAATTCTGCTTAAAATAATGCGGAATGTTTATATAACACAATCATGAACCGCCTATTGACAGGTTATGTGGATTAAAAGTCCTGCCAGTTGATCTGTGATAAGGGCTGAAGATAGATATGGTCCCAGCTGTATCTAATTAATTCGGAACGCGGAAAATCTAGAATAAATCTGAGAGACTGATAACTCTTGAATGCGTGCAAGCTGACAGATGGGGATAGCAAATAGGGTGAACATTCACAGAATTTGTAACGAGTTAAGTAGTGCAGACCTACCTCCTTCTCATATCTGGTTCGCATACTTTGAACATCTCCTACTGATCATAACTGTTCATAGTGTATGTTAGAAAGGAAAGGTCAATTGAATGTTAGAATGAGTCTACGCAATTGGAATCGAGCCTGTCGGTGAGGGGGAAATCATTAGAACTAACTAGCGTGGAATATCAACAATGAACTGACAAGCACAAGCATGATTAGTAAACCATTGAGCTACTTTTGTTCATGAGACGAGACTTACTTGTAGGAAGTAGGTACTATGTGTTTATTTTATGCTTCAAACAAGTAATCAATGGCGATCGGGCTAGTCCACTTCTGAAAGAAATTGTCTGTTTCTACTCGCGTCAAAAACAAAATGAGACACAAGTTTGCAGTGATGAGAACTGCACTTGATTTGTCGATTGCTCTCTTAGTTGGAATTCTACAGTAATCAGCACTATGTTTTTCTTCCTTTCTGAAGATGCGTTGTTATTGATAAACCTTCCACAGATTAGTCAATCACTAAATTATCCGTCACTTTCGATAGGATATTATGGTTTATCAGTTATTCCGTTTTCACCATATTGCATGCTATCCAAGTAGCTACGCAATGATTCACACTGAATAAACTAAGTATTTTGCGTATGATCTTTTTTTAATCTATCTGTTATTAACATTCTGAACATCAACCCATACTGCATGAATTGCCGCTGATCTTTACAGATTGACACACTTACAAAGTTTATTCAAAAAAACTAAACCTATTCTCAATAGAGGCCCAATTTGAGAATCTTTCTGACCAGTTATCAGATTGGCATACTACTAGCTTGGATAATCATAACTGGTTTAAAGTAAAGCTGATCGATATTGCCTATGTCTTCATTATGACACCATCAAGGGATAAATGTGCTCCCACAACTCGTCATCTTGAATCTTTAAAAGACTCGAGGACTAAGAACATCGTCGTGTTGAAGCCAGATAGGCCTTCCGGTGCCGTAGTTATGTATAAAGATGAGTACACTCAAAAAATGTTGTCCATAGTGAATGACGAAAACAAATTCCAACGTATCGACAAACTGGAAAAAGTGACTGATGTAGAGGGCCGATTAATTCGATACCTCGATTTGTTGCTGCTACATCGAATAGTTGGTGAAAGTACTTTTAAATTTCTAAACTCCATTCGTCCATCAGCACCTCAACTGTATGGCTTACTTAAAACACGCAAACCGGGTGTGTCATTCAGACCGATTCTATCTATGAGCAATGCCCCACAACAAAAACTGGCCCGATGGTTGGTGCATGCTCTGACGCCATTAAAACGGAAAGTTGACATATGTACCGTTAAAGACTCATTTGATTTAATTGAAGATCTCTACAGGGTCAATCCAGCAGGCAGTCATGTGTTCAATAGACGTTCAATCACTGTTTACGAATGTCCGCTTGCAACAGACGATTGAATTTATATGCAGTGTGATTGAGATTGAGGGTTTTGATATAAAAATTCTCACGGATATGCTTGAACTGTCTCTACTGCTGTGCACCTAGAATATTGGTTTCACTTTTCAGAGTGAGCCTTACCGACACATACAGGGGGTCGCCATGGAGAGTCCATTCGGACCGATGCTAACGGATTTTTCATGCTAATGGTAGAAAAGCGAATGGATCAAGACACTTCGCCTCTGCCGTTGTACAAAAGTTGTGTGAATGACATTCTCATGTTTGCGCAATCTTCGCAAAGGATCATTGAGATTGTAAACTGGTTCATCGTATGTCATGCCAACCTGACAGTCACCTGTGAGGTGGAGAAGAACGGATGCCTACCGTTTTTAGACATCCTAATCGGTCACAAGGATGATGGGTCAGTAAGAAGGAATGTGTATCGAAAGCCTATCTAGACAGGTCAGTACATCCACTTTACAAGCTTTACACCAATGAAGAAGAAGCGAGCACTGGTCAGAACATTGTTTACGCGTGCCAGACGCACTTGTTCATCAGAAAGTTTAGCTAATGAACTCCGTTTGCTTACAATGACGTTACAGGGTATCCACTGAGATTTATCAGCAGATATAGCCAGCAACGTGTGGCAGTAGACGAAGTTTCCACGGTTGGGAAGAAGAAAGTCTACATTGGACTACCATTCAAGGGTGACACTTCTTCACTTTGAATAACAAAACGCCTCGTCGCCTCCATTAAGCGAGCAAACAATGCGGCCGAAATCGTAGTCGCTGAACGAACTCGTAAGCTACCGTTACCTTCAGTCAAGGGAGAGCAACCTATTGGCGCCAACTCACTCTGTATTTATCAATTTGTTTGTAACTGTGGCGAAGTTTACATCGGCAGAACCGATAGGTGCGTGAACTCCAGGATGAAGGAGCATCTGCCGAAATGGGTTCAGGAAATGACTGCGCAGTGTACCTCCTTTGTCCCGGGATCATGCAAACTTCCGCCTCGCTTATCGCCAGACACATGTTGGACACCGGTCACCGGATTAATGCCGAATCAACATTCAGAATTATATTGCGCCACGCTACTCCGCGTTTCCTACGTTTCGCCGAGGCGGTCGCGATTAGTCGTCTCATGCCAGTACTGTGTACAAACACAATTATATGTAAGCCGTGGACTCCCATGGACCTAATAGTTTTGCATTGTTGTTCTCCACCTAATTTTTCATTTCATTTTCTTCACCCCTCACCTCAGTTGTGTCATATATATGGTCCTGGTTATTTTTGTTTGGTACTGTAGAGGCAATACGAAATGCTAGCATCTACTACTGTCCGTCTTCTTACCGCTTCGTTCACACTTATTTTTGTCATTCCACAGAAGTAACATTTATTCTTGTTCATCTTTTTGTTTTCTCTCTCAGTTAAAGGTGCACGCTGACGAATAAACATAGTGGATGAGAGCGTTGGGATAGAAAAAACAAAGATCCGATGTGTAACAAAAGTTAAAACAGTACTGACGATAAGGAACAGATCAAACTCACTCTGTGACAATCGTAATGTGACAGGGACATCGGTATCGCAGTTACCCAGTGCTGCATTCGTAACAAAAATTGTGAATTTCCAAAATGTGGAACAGGATACAACTTGTGCATACCACTATACGGCATAGCGTGATTAGACAACGAAAAAAATATTGTTACGCCGGAAAATGTGCAGACACAACACTTGACATGATGTATTAATCTATCTGAACATACGTAAGTTTCACAAGTGAATCACAGTTTATTAAAGATGGTGATGTTCTCTTAGGGAAACAGTAGTATTATCCGTAATTGGTTGGTCTGTACTTTTTGTGTTCCGCAGTCTTTTTCAATCGGTTCAATTGTATTTGTACGATATACACTCAAACAAGCTCTATTCTCAATTCTCATTCAAACAATCTGGTAGTTACAGCCTGTTGGATGGCATTATCAGTTGAATCTTGCTGAAACTCCTCCTGACCATGATATTTATTTAAATTCTGTCGAATGATAAGCTACTCACATTAAAAGTAAATAATCATGTTCACCAGAAGGTTGTTAATAACAATCAATCTTTTTTCTTCTTTCTTACCTTCAAATAATTGGCTACATGTGGTGTTTACTTTACTTCTGCGACAAAATTCATTCTTTCACAGGCGCAAAATTTTCCTTGACCAATAAACGATTTGTACTGTCTTCCACTTTCTTTAGATATTTACAACCATTTTCTGTCCAAATTATCGGAGGCAAATGTATCTGTTAGCCTACATCACTATATACTTTAAGTTGTTTGTCAACCCGAAGGCAGAGTTATAATAAGTGAGTGTGCACAAACAATGTGGACAATGTAATATCGTCCTTCTTTCTTATAAGGCAGATTAGGTCGCAATGCTACTAAGTCGCTGCTTTTAGTATACATTTCGTTCAATATTGTCGGTGATTGCTACGTGTTCGTAGTTTGCTATTTACCCGCTTATGCAATAGTCTAAAAGACAGACACTGTTGGTCAAGACCAAAGCATGCTGGTGTAGTCACTTACGCATCTTTGTACGGTAGAATATACTGATCTTACTGGGTGGGGGGTAATTACTGTTGTATTTACGAAACAATCACCTGGCCTGATTAAAAATTGGATTGAGAAAGTCAATGGGGGGTTGACATTGGTTCACGCAGTGGACATGAATTATAAAGTCATCCCAACTGAGCCGTTCAGGATGGAAGCTGGCGTTCAGGTTATCTTTACTCTCTACTGACCAATTGCAAACAGTGTTTGACTTTTCTGCTTTGCCTAACCATTACACTATTGTACAACAAGCGGATGTGTAATATGTTAACACATAGGAGAACAGAATTATTATTGTCTGATTCTGATAACCCATGTTATTAACTTTGTCACCTCGAAACGTTATACTACCGCAAAAACAATCTCAGATATGTGATGTTTTATCTACAATGACCATTCTAAGATAACTAAACTTAGTTCCTGTTATGAGTTGGAAAGGACGTAATAAACATGATCAAATTTCTGTTAATATTTGTAGTGCGTTGTATGATTGAAAACACAGCGAGTGTGGTTTGAAAAAAATGGTCTTCACTTTCCTCCCTTTTCATTACGCAATCAACAAGTGTTTCTTGTGTCATGGTCAACTAAGAGTGAGCGGCCATCCT
>JTDE01000411.1:184201-195444 GCA_014338405.1 Paragonimus skrjabini miyazakii
ATTTGCCACTCATCCAACTCACTGTTTGCTCTGTGGTTTGGGATGCCGCTAAAATAATCGATCGACCAAGACAGTATAGTGTAAATGTCGAATTTTTCGCTTGTTTTAGACCCTCACATCCAATTACTCCTCCAATATTTTATTCAACTTAATGGTGTTTCGAACTTATTTTTTATGGTTTTCAGGGAGCTGGCTCATCGTTTTTATACAAGCATCCTTCTCTACCCCAAATTACACAAGGCTGGATCGGCGCGACGTGAGTTACGGGAGACTTGGGGATCCTGTGAGTCGACAGTATTAGTACAGCCACAAACCCAAATGAACGATCAATAAGGCCGTTACGATATTTGGTTTTCTACCTCTTTTCACTGATTGAGGCTGAGTGTACAGCTGAACATTCGTGCCGGGCCCTACTCCCATGTTTATCAAAGGTGTATGGTTACGAGACCTTACGAGAGCCATGTTGAGTGTTAGGAAAAATCACATTAGTAGTTGACGGTAGGCCTCCAGAATTATATAACACATGTATTGTACACACATTGTTAGATCGATTGATAACATTCTTACTCATAGGTTGTTTGGAATTTATTGACTTTGGACTGCGTTCCTGAGATTCCACAAACCTGATCTCGTCGTGAACAAAAATGTTGCCATACTGATAGTTGCTCATTTTGACAGGATGTAGAACAGGCGTATTGCAACGTAATCAAACTACAGCACACTGCTATAAAACTTAGTCAGTTTGGATTTAAAAACCTGTGATACCATCCGTACTTCAGAGAGGTAGAGTGGAATGAGAAGTGTGAAATCTGATGAATCTTAGACTTTAAGGTAAGGTTGCAGAGTTGCGAGTGTTTAATGGTCAGCAGTGAGAATAGGGATTCGATGCTTCCGGTAATGTTTGATCGTTAAACATATAGTTATGCTACCACATTTCACAAAATTATAATACCATCTACCACCTGTAGGGTTGTCCGAGTATTAAAACCGGTTCTCCAAATGCTGATAGCATGTGTGTTGATTAGTATGAATCCACTGTATCTACAGTGAAAATGGCCAAATAATTGTTTAATAACCCAGTAAATCTAAGTGTGGTAGGCTTAAATAGACCAAACGAAAACTTATCAACCAGACGTCTCAATATCTTGTCAATATAGATTCTGTTAAAATGTAAACAGCTTACACAGGTCACACTAGTGAAACAGCCTAATATATTTTGATGAACAGCTTGATAACCTAAAGTTTATGCGCTGGAATTTGTTTGCGTGTCACAGACATTGAGAAATCGCATGCACCTAATTTGGTCCAACCATGTATTGACCTTTGTTGTGGTATCCCCTGAATACTAATTTCCTGTCCACAACTGGATCTCAGCGTTTTATTTGTTAATGCTAGTTGTGTATATACTCTTCTCCTACATACTTCTAGTGTTGCACAGTTATCACTTGTCTCGTCTGATATGTATGTCTTACTTAGAAGCATTAATCAGGATTTTTCTATCAGTTGTTGAGCAGATTTTAACCGTAGTTTGCCGGCCTTATATACAGCCTCGGTTTTTCTGTTTACTTGTAGGCATAGACTTTTATAACATTCTTGTTTATACTTCGCTGGAGTACTTAAGAAAGCTCAAACACTCTTGCAGGAAAAACATCCGTTCTGAGTCTGAAGAAACGGAATTACATCAGGGCAAAGCAGAGCCTCCAACGATCCACACAAGCAGACGTATTTCTAATTATTCGTGAAGGATAGCTACTACCCTTCATAGCTAGCATGTTGGTGATATGCTGACCTTCACCCGATCAGGTCCATTCGAATACTATCATTCCTCAGCTGTTTAATTATACTCTAATCATCCAATCAGCTCACAAGTGAACTCTATCTTTAGCCTGCCGTTTTTATAAGATTCGAATGTGGATGTCTCTTGGACTGATAAAAATGTCTCAAACCAAGTTATTGTAGATAGTATCCGCATTCTTCTAGTTTCAGGCCAGCTGGGCATGTGTTGGTCTGTTCGGCACAATATGTCGAATTTGCACCACTGACTGTCTGACGAATGAAAAGATGTTAATTCCTGAACAAATCGTTGGTAAACGACCTTTCACAAATTTTAGTAATGTCCACTTCAAGGCTAGTGAGCTGGTCTTTCATAGATTGTACCTTTAAGGAGACTATCCAAACTCTGTTACACTTCTTTGACTGCAATCTAAAGTGAGACGTATGTAAATCATGCGTAGTCTTCAAATCGGCAAGTATGATACAATAGTTTATCTGCAGTTACTGTGATGCTTACATAGGGGGTATTCACTTAGATATACGGTAGAGCATCTCCGAACACTTGCCGAACTGGCGGATTAGAGAGATGACGCGATGCCCTAGTCAAGAACAATAGGGAGAAAGAAACCCGATCGTATCAAATTCCCAACATATCCTATCAACAGGTCGCGACTCTGAACCGGATAATCCATCTGTTGCATCGCTGTGAAATACGAACTCGACCTCGATGGCATTCAATGGAGTTAAACTGATAATACGACACTGTTCTGCCTTTGAGAGCAAAACTGGTTTGATCAAACCATTTGCTTGTATTTAGGTCAGACACCTAATTTTGACAAACTGAATTTTGACGGATTTTTCGCTAATCCATTGTGCTCAAACAACTTGTTTCGAAGCATGAAAATGAGAGGTCTATATCGCATTATGTATTGATATATACTTGGTTTATGAAAAGTTGGTAGAAACAAGTGTTCAACAAAGTAATCTTGTGTAACTGTTGCTGAGACAAAACATTCGTTGAACACTAAATTACCTTGCTGTTTTAGCTGCTATATTAACTCCGGAGTTGAGTACACTGTATGCATGATAATATCAGAGAAACGTTTGCACGATACATTTAGCAGTGTGGTTATCGTTGGGTAAACATCACAACCTTATAAGCTTTTCCGATAGGTTTGCTACGGAAATAAGCAGTAAATTAATGTGCTCGTGTTAATCACTCATGCATACCACTTCCCCAATCAAGAATTGACCTCCATTTCACGAGATTGTGAAATGAGTAAGTTGACCACTTTGCCGGTGAATTCATGCCGGAAATAATCGAATTATACCATACAGTGGGTCAGCCAAATTCCCTATTGAGCACTGCTCAGATTATGCAGTCGTCCCTAGGGGCGACAAAACAGGTTCTATGAACTTTGCTTGCTAGTCATGCAATCAGAATTATTTACTCGGGTTAACATAATTTACGCAACTCCTAGAGCCACTTTTGACGGTTGGTGATTATTTGAATATTCCGTTCATAGAATCCAGGATATACACTTTTAGTGAATTTATGCGAGATTCTAGATTGGTGTATCATTAAGAATGGTTTCGACTGGAAACCTCTATCTGAATGCAGACGTTATAACCCAGTGTCAGCGGTGTTTATAGTACAAACTTACCAAAGAGTTTTCTTTTCACAACTATCTTTTGTTCGTGACCGTTTTTCAGTTTCACAAGAACCTCATCACGTGACAAGTGCACACAAGTTTGCTAAGCTCATTCTGGTATTAGTATAGTTCATTTCATGTTTGTAAATTTTCCTTCTTCATGTCAATTGATTTCTACATGACAGACCTAGTAGCCTTTCTGGTTTATTGCAGCTCTGCTATAATCAATCAGTTACTCCAACTACACAGAGATCCTACAGAATCGACTAGATATTTGAGCCCTCCTAGAGAAAGAGTTCAGTTAGCACATAACAGCAACATTATTTATGAATAATTAGTACAATTTACTGACTTGATCCAATGACAAATGTGCATGATAGATGAAAATAACAGTGATTTATATAGAAAACAGCATGGGACCAAAACCGTTGAAGTTTTTTTTTACAAAAACGTCTTAAAAGCGTATGTGATGCACACCGGGTTGAAAATAAGATTTACTTTTGCAAAAATCAGTAACAGAATAATTGCTATCAGCAAATTAAGTTTATTTTGGATTAGATAAAGGAGAAAGTGAATTTGAATTGATGTTTATTTACGAATTTTAAAGTCATGGTTTTTGAAATAATCGTGATATGTGCGTGGAAAATAATAGCCAATATAATCGTTATGTATTGACCTTAATCTTCAGATTTCTGTGCAAATTTATTAGATTCAAACTAGATGGTTATGTGCTTGATATCCGTATTCGATTCAAAGCATAATGGGTGGGGTTAAGCTACCTGAACTTTGCTCATAAGTACTCACAGTTTTTGGAATACCATAGACTTTTCAGCCATTATCTTCATAGTCAAGAAGAATGCTTCTGTGGAAGCAAAACCATCGACAATCTTTCGAACATTTCCTGTATATATTGTTTATACATTGACGTTCTCGTCATCTCGATTCTTTACGTGGCAATAAATTTGTCCAACCGACAGAACATACTATCTTTGTGGGTAATCAATAAATTGATACACGTAGTACATTCCTTCGGCTCTGACCGAAGTATAGAATCAGAGCAAGCACACTATCGAGTACTTTTTACTGAATAAATTTTTGATCCATGAGTAGTCTTGTACTATAAAGCATTTGTCCTGACACCACGTTCTCAAACTTAATTTAGTCTGGATAATCAGGGCAATAATCTTTACATATAAAGAAAAGCTATGACTATATGCTCCAATGGGATTCTCTGTTGTTTACAGAACTAGAAATGGTCAATCTGCAGGGTATAAAGTAAATTTACTAACCACTAGTCTGTTCTCAAACTAAGTTGAATGTAGTTCTTCTTGTCGTACATATAGAAACAGATTATTCAGCATTGACACAAAGTAGATTTGATCTGACAAGGAGGTCACAATATTGAGAAATGCCACACGCCGCTTAGTGTTTTGGTAACAGATTTACATAACGTTACGTCGCAGTCCAAAAATTGGGATGAGACTAATGGAATACCATATTAGTTTCATTGAGAAACTCGTTAGCTTATATTCAATCTTCCACTGACCTACATGTCTCGTTTGATCATGAATGCGGCTTTTACTATCTGTACGTTGATGAACACATTATCACTACAAGACTGTCCTTCAGGGAGATATAGTATTTTCACTTTGTCTGTTTACATTCACTAATGCATGCCAGTTTACAGCCTTACGTTGTATTTCATATGTTAAGACATTCGTCAACTACTAGCAACTGTCGATCGTGGGTCATGTTGGTCAAAGCAATAAGACGGTGAAACCTAACGAGTTAACAAGAAATACGCACAATTCCTCATATCAGCTGGTCTGGTTGTATCTGCAGCGAGGTGTTGGGGGCCACACACTAACCTAACTCTGTTGTGAAGCCTGTGTTTGGTAAGCCTTTTGGGTGTGTTGTTCAGTTGCAATTCCTGTGAGGTTGTTCGATTCGCACATTTTGCTAGCGTTCACAGAGTAGTAAGAAAATCGCCACATTCGAAACAAAATTAGAGGAACATTCCCTTTTTGAACCACATTCATTAATGTGAGGTCCGGGGAGTTTGAATTTCTTGGACTTGTACCTAGAATGCTTGCCAATGAAAATATCGATGTCTCTTCCATCTAAAGTTTATTGAAACAGTTTCCAGTGCGGCCGTAAAAAAGGAAGATACGTTGTAATGTTAGGCCACTTCGTGTATACCGATTATTTGTCTGTGCTGTAGGTGATAATTTCAGCACAAGGGCACTAAAATTACATATGCTGTTACTGGTCATCAGCTAGTCCAAAACACAAATGTTTTTTCAGTAACACTCAGGTGGTTGATAGTACTGAGGAACAAACATGTTTTTCACTTCAGAAGCTATTGAAAAGGAAGAAGCTGATACTGTGACCTAGTTCAGCGGTAGGCAGACTACTCAACTACTGTGTTAATCCAAAGCAGCCTTTCACACTGTGTTAATAAGCAGTGTCTGTGGGAGAAACTTGTACAGTATCGGCTAGGGAAAACAGCCGAATCATTTAACCAGCACCCACTAATGGGCATCCGAGATTAAGCCAACTTTCAACGTGTACGTATCAGAAAAAAATATACCGTTGTAATTCCCAAGCCTGTTTGTGTTGACTGACCGAGAAGTGAAGGGAATGCTCTGTTCACGTTACAAGCAGCATATCCACTTATGCTTGGCTTGACAAAAAACGGGTGAAGCTTACTTCTGAATAAATCTTATTATTCGCACATGTTGGTTCTTCTCACAATACAAGCGGTTGACTGTTTGTTAGAACATCTCATTGTTGGACTTGTGTTGACTCGTGAAATCCACTTTGTTCGAAACACCTTGATTACCCCTTAGTACCATTGGAATGTTTCATGGACATCGTTCATTCTCGATAAGTACAGTCCTTGGTTTCGCTGATAAGTTCATTTCCGAACTTATTGTAAGTGAGTACTGATGAGTAGTCGAGGATGTGGTTAATTTAAAGTTGAACATTACCCACAAATGATCACAGCGTTCAACTTCCTACAAACCTTCCAGTCGGCTCCTTTCGAAAATAAACACTAAACGCGAGTTCATGCTCTCATTAGAGCTCGTCAGTAGTGCAAATTCTTGCCACTTCCGGGATTAGAACTCCGGTCACGCTTTTGTGAGGCAACCGTGTATATCACTGAGCCATTGACCTCACATTAAGCACGACCGAATTATCAAATGTGAACGCTGTACCACTTTCGCTTGTGAGTAAATAGTTTTTCCAACACACGCAGAGTAGACCAAGACCCGTGTGTTTTGTGCAGTAGTCGAAATTAGGTCGACCAGTGGAGGCCAGTTGTATTGGTCTATTACTAATTCCGCTTCTCAGATGACGACTTATTTTCCAACCATGGGATTATGGAATTTTCGGGGTGAAAATTTAAGAACTGCTTCGTACTAAGCGGTGACATCATTGAAAAAAATAAAAATTCGGCAGTATATATTCCGTTTTAGTAAGGAGGCTTCTGCTGTTGCTTATGACATCACAACAGCATTGGACCGCAATGATACTACTTAAGTACACATTTTCGGTTCAACGAAAACGACCGATTTTTCGAACTTCAACTTGCACAATTGAAACTCTCAGAACCTATTGATTTCACAAGTAATGACAGAGTTAAAAAGTTCTGATAGAATGTTATGAAACAAAAGCAAAGCATTACATATATGCTGTTGTGTGTCAGTCATCTGCCTTAGGTGATCTCTAGACAACTGCCGGGGGAATGCAAAGAATATATCTCATTTGTGGCCTCCTGAGAAACTCAGTTATGCATAACCTTGTGGTTTTTGCTGAAAGGTTCTGCATTGATTGTGGTTTGAATAGTTTTATTAAATTCCACACTAAGTTTTATGGTTATTACTAAATTTAGATTGTATTAAATTGAATACTTTTGTTCTATCGCTCGTGTTTGGAAAGTTAATTCAAATTTCATGTGTTCCAAAAGTCTTGCTACACAGGAAGTGGTAATATTTCGCATCATTCAAATTGTAATGCAGAACTATAACAAAACAACTTTAGGACGTTAACAACTTACCAAATTATCCAAATTAAAGACGACTATTCAAAACTGACTATAGTGTTTGAATATGTTGCAGATGAATTGGCTAAAATCGGAACGGTTTTAAAATTAAACTACAGAACGTTTTTATTGGATGATCTTGAACGGTGTCACATTCAACCAATGAGATCCGAGTAAGGAGAAAAGAAGACCCGATTTTCGTTTTTCACTTGTAAGTCCACATTGTTCTCGCTCACCGGCGAACAACCTTCAATAGTTAGACAAGTATGGCGGGAGTGACGCTTCGTAAGACTTCGTAAAGTGAAAACCAATAATTCTTTCTACAAAAATTGAAAAGTGGGAAAAAACCGCAAATTTTAAGTCAGAGACCAACAGGAGTATTCGTGTACCATGCTTAGCTTGAATAGTCAGCGTTAATTGTTATCAGCCTACGATATTGCCTGTCACTACGTATTGCTTGAGTTATGTCTATTTTCAAACGTCTGAAAAATCAAAATTGCCATGCCTCGAGGTTATGAAACATTTCAGTCGAAAGTTAATCAAGTTTCTCCAAAATTATCTGCACCCTTCCTTTTTTGACAGCTTACATAGACGGTTTGTTTTTCATCTATTATAGAGCATAAATGTGATTGTAAACTCGGGTGCGTATATCCTGTGTAACGTATATCACCTTCCTTTTTCATCTGTGAGTATGTCTTTTTCTACAATTTTGTTCGGCCGGATGTTCTAACTAAGACCCAGCTGTTGATTGCTCACATTCAAAATTATTGTCAATGTCCTGCCATATAAATCTCATTTTGTCCTGTTGGCAATGGACGTACTTTGCCAGGTACTCCAATGTCCAGTAAAAATTCAACAGTGAAGTGCCGATGAGGAAGGCAAAGAAGCAAGCGTCTTAGATTACTTTCATAAAAGTCACTTTCAAGTTAGCGATGGTAATGAACCAATCCAATTCACCTAACAGACATCCAAATGGGTGTTGACAATGTAGTACTGAGCTGTTCTTCAAATTGTTCCAGTAGTGTATCCACTCATCATCCAGGTCTGCCACACTTGGATTTTATTGTCATCGTTCACTTACGTTTGTCATTAATCAACCTTGGATACTTGTCCCTCTGCTCGTAGTAACCGCTGAATTATGCAGTGTATACCCATATGTAAAATTTCCTAGAGTTTTGAGTTGGTTAGAAACGGCTTAATCTCCGGTTTTCTTTGAATAATTGCCACCAAATGACTGAGGTTCAATTGCTTTTTGGTGGTACTAACGCTCAATATGCCTTTCAGAATCTACTGTACTGTTTTTCTTCAACCTTAACTGTTTTGTTTTTTTGTCTGCCTTGTTTCAATGAAATGAACACATCAGATGTAGTTTAGAGTTGATGGATAGTTAGATCGTCCCACTCGTTTTGTTAGACCTTGAATTACGTCCAAGCCGTGAGCCAGAATACTATCCAACTTAATCATTTTAATGTTAGCCTTCCCAAAAGTGCTTCTTAATAAAAGACGACCTAAGTGAGAATGAAAGTTACTTACAATCGGTACTACTCTGCAGGTGGTCAGGCAACAGTTCATATGCGTCAAACTCCATTTTAGACCTCGCCATTCTCCGTTCCTTATTATCGAAGGGACTAGACAGCGCTTATTTATCAAACAAGTATGAAGGGTTTACTATCTGTTAAAAGTTAATGCACGTTTCAGATCACTTGCGGTCTCTAACGGCACGTGCATAAAATATTTCGGCCTTCATTTATAAAGGAAGCCAGTAATGAGAAACAAGATAGTTTGCAATACTATTCCGTACACTGTATGCAGTCATCAGGCCACATATGGGTAGCAATTATTTCACGGAACCTCAAGGTTGGTAGTCCTTATGCTAAATACTATTGTCAACTTGCTGAATGGGTCACCAGATTTAGGCGTTCAAGAAAGTACTATCTCGCCATATTTGAACCGTCCGTTAACAAGCGATATCGCTATGACAGCTGACTATTGGCTATGATTGAAAAGCAAGCGGTTCAAACCTAGTTCGGAGTATCACAGTCTGACGAATTCAGACAAGATAAATGCTCACTTTTCAACAACGTTTTAAGTCTCAAAACCCACAGACATTTTTCGGATTTAATTGATAAACAATTTTGTGCACTACAAAATATTGGGCGAATTCAATACGCCATTCCAGCACATCGTCCATTTACGTTTATTTCAAAGATAATTTCACACAGGGAAATTGTAACCAACCATATTTCGCGCATTATTCATTTAACATCAATTTTTGTAGACTTGTGCATTAGTCAGTTTGCACAAAAATTTCTACTTGCATCAGTTGAAACAGGATCATTGACAGCAAAACCATTTCACAAGCCAATCAGAAGAGCAAGCTTATATGCTTGGTTATATAGCGTCCTCTGGGAGCAGTTCTACTGGGATTAAAAGAAGGAGAACAAAAGCACTGTTCACTTTGCATAACAATTAACTTCATCTCGAATAACTTCCTAATGGTAGTTGAAGTAGAATTGACGAAATAACGATAAGAACTAAACCTACTTGAAAGCCAGTAAACTACTCAAATTATTCAGTAATTTGTTCCGATCTCGTGTGGCACATTGTGATTTATGCCGTCAGCTCTATGGCACGAGTTGGAATCACTAATTCAAGTTGAACTCTCCGGTATATTGCCAGATAATGCACTGTGTGTACCTTGGTGAACCCATATTTGTCGACAAAAAGAGAGCAGGGAATTGCAGAGAAAGTAAAGACTTTCAACGTCATAGTTTTTGGCCGCTACATCGTGATAAACCGATAAGCAGCTGTTCTGGACGGATAACACCGGTTTTCAGTTGTGGATAGCGTTGGCTTAACCGTCTGTAAGACGTTGCCTACATTACACGGAATGTCCTCGACAGATCATACTGGCATTGTCCCAACAGAATGTGGCTTGCAGTAGGTGATGGGGGTTATCTAACTCTCTGTTGCTGTTTTCGTACACATTTACACTAATCACTTCCTAGTGTTCTCCATAATACTGAATGCGTTCAGTTCAGTTTGTGCTGGGTGTGCGACATTCACATCCACACTTATGGTAACTCACTACATGTTTCATTTCGGCATTGATTTTTTCTCATACGACTGACCGGTTCTAAAGACTCATAAGAACGTAATGAAACTTACCACTGGCACTGGTCACATAAAACTAACCTGTTGTCTTTTTAGTCACACCCGTCACAATAGAAAAATGCTTTATATTCTCAGCTGGCACTTGATTTGACTTCTTTCTCTCGCCTGAACCGGCTACCTTAGCGCTCACACTGGGAATAGCCTGAGTAAACGAAAAATTCCGAAATTTTCCCCTCTTAAACCATTCATTCGAAGATCGTTCATCAAATGTGTTTCGTATCTCACTGCACTGAGCATTTTTACTTTGTTTTAGGTTGAATAATTTAAGAAAGTTTAATATTTTTTGTTGTTCATTATTTGTCTTCCTCTCTTTCCATAAAAGCATCCACTAAACTTCTCACTTTGCTAGTCTGTTCTTTCTCCCAGTGGTTCAGTATTATTACTCCATGTAACACTGCAACTTTAATAAAGTCAAAATTCCCGGCTACTCATCAGTAATCTAAAATATCGCCCAGCAGATTTAATGAGATCAGAGATTTCGACCTGTCTAGGAAGCCCTAATCGCGGGATTATCGATTGGAGTTAACAGGACAGTTACTGTGTCTCCATTTCGAGACGATCGGGCAACCTGATCATTACTCACAAGCGAGGGTGGTTGA
>JTDE01000411.1:195547-217315 GCA_014338405.1 Paragonimus skrjabini miyazakii
TTTACCGTTAGGCAAGACCGACTTATTATTATTATTATATCCGTGGTTCAAGTCCCGGCAGTGGTGATGATATGCTCTACTGATGAGCTCTAATGAAAGCAAAACTCGAGTCTAGTGCTTCTTTTCGAAAGGGGCCGACTGGATAGTCTATGGGAATGCGACAGCTGCGATCAATTGTGGGTGATGTTCAAATTGAAATGAACCAAATCCCTGACTACTCATTAGTAATTTAATAAAGTCGCCAAAGTTTTCATTTCTCGCGAAACTTTTTACTGAATCTTAGAAAAAGAGGATACGTGACGAAGAATTGTTTTCGACAATTCATCGTCAGATCAGTACAGTTATACAGATTCAACAAAATCAAAATACTGTGTACATAATACAAAGAGGTTTAGCAGAACGTCATCGGAACATTTAGAACGTTACAAAATATCCAAGCTTCTATAGGCTAGTCACTCAGAGAGTGAGCCACCAGTGGTATTGATGGGTGGTTTGGAGTTCAACCGACCATTGCGTCACAGAGTTATCAGTTGGAGTTTGGATGGGTATGCAGACTGATGGCATAACCTTTGGTCACGGTAGTTTCAGGGCCTGCAGGAATTTTGTGTGTGAACAAAATCGGATTGTGTAATCGAATGTCCATTCCGAGGTAGCCAACATCCGTTCTCTGACCAGTTTGGGGTGGTTGATCGTGACCTTGTAGACAACAGGGGACGCTGAGTGGGGTCAACCCGGTGATCAGTATCTACCAGATGTGCGACGGGTGCACTGTTGATTGATTTGGTCGAACCTGTCCCGAGCCACGCTGGATAGTGTTCTTTAATCCGTTAAGATAAACTCTTCGTCGTGCGACTTACATATTCTACCATACAACAGCAGGAAAATTAACATACAACCATGGATTGGTTGAGGACAGGGAGTTTGTCTTTCAGACTCAAAGTCAGCAGCGGGGATGTGATGAACCAACCGCGTAGCACTGCCGTCGAAAGTGTGAGCCTAAAATTCTGATAAAGTTGACTGTTTAGTGTATCTGTTGCAATGTAACTCTCAAAAGAGAAGTGGATGAAAATAGCCTTCTTTTCTATCGTGATAATTATTGGTATACCACGTTACTCTTTGAGTATATTTAACTTCATTAAGTCTTTAATCCGCATTTATCAGGTAGAATGTTTGTTACATCTTTTGTCACAGTTTATTGGGATGAGCATGATATTCAGCAAGAAAAATTCTGTTACTCGCACATTATCTTGAATTCCAAACTATTTTATTACACCTGGAACCCTGTATGTAGGACCTGATGGTCAACGTAAATTTTACATATAATTATGTAACCAAAGCAATGGATCGCATCTTTAGAAACTACATCCAGCTGCAAATGGTACTTTGGCATGTTAACGTGAAGTGGGCCTGTGCAACCAGTGTTCTCAATGATTCCACGCAGTAATGAACTAGGCTGTGTTAGAATCAGTGATGGATCAACTTCGCCCAGATATGCTAGTAGTAATAGGTTGATTAATAATGTACTATAGGCATCTTTAAATACTCACTGTAATGTGCGACCAAAACCAGCAGGCGCGCACTAGTTGAATTTGAATTGGTGACGGAGCGTGCTGCTGTGTTGCCGGCGCCGTTTTAGTTATCGTTTGTGTAAGTCGTGTGTGGCATACTGGGCCTTTGGCCCATGCTTGTTTCTTGTTGTTTCCTTTCACAGGACCGTTGTTGGAACCTCTACTTCGGAAGAGCGCTGTCCCCGATTTGGTCCGCAAGCGTAACGGACAACCAGATTAGAGACGGCCGGCTTGCATGCTGCACCCATATTATAATCTAACAACCTTCTTCATACAGCAGTAGCAGGCCCTTTTCCGCTAGCCCTAAAACGGAGAATTGAAGCGCCGTTGTCTTAAACCTAGAAATTAGACGAACAAGTTGATTAGTTGGCCAAGCAATATTAACTCAGGATCCTCCCACAAGTTAATTGTGTGGTTGGGCATAACGTGGCCACGATGTATAAAACCCTTATCGACTATTGATCGTACTGCTGTGTCTAAGTGATCACTGACACAGAAAACACATTTTTATTGTGGTATGATGCTGATTTTTTTAAAACTTTGAATGGAAAAATAGTATCTGTCATCTGCCTACAATTGCAATCTGTCATTCTGGTACGCCCGTGACTTACTTGTTCTCAAGTTTTGATGTCGTGTTTCAAACGCAACGACGCTACGGGTTATTTCGTGCTAAAACCAATGTGAAAGGTTCACTTTACAACCAGCAGTTCACCACCCGCTTCAATTCCGGTACATGTTTTCGAGATTAATGAGTTTTGTTCTCACATATCCGAAGCGATCAGGAGAGTATTGTGGCAACCGAGGCTTGTTTATTGGTCTTGCTCACCATGCAGATTACAGCATAATAAGTACGGCAATAGGTAGCAAGTTGAGTTGGAAGGTTGGGACAGTAGGGAGATGTGGACTGTACCACTACTGAGCGATGCGCAGTTACTGTCCCATTCTGGGAACTTGACCGGCTGTAGGTCAGAAGAGAGCAAGCGTCCGTGGGAACTTTTTCTGGATGCAAAAATCAGAGTTCCGCGGTCGGATATTCATAGCCTTTGTAGCAGCCATCATTTGGGACCTCAGCATCATCAGTAAATTTCTAGGCACTCGGCAAACGATTCGAAAATTACTTCAATAACCTAATGACTGGAGCTTGACAACGGAGTAACAATAGCTTTTAAAACTATTTTGACCTTATCACGGTTTAACTATATAAAACGATATTGATAAAGTTTGTTCGAAAGACTATTTATGGCATAACCTCTTCATAGTGATGAACAAACGGATCAACACAAAACCTGGTTGTAGGATACTGTGGCCTATCTTTAACTTACTATTTTAACGCTTTCATAATAATGCCAGTCAGGAGATTACTTTAAGTTAAAGATTAAAGAAAAACACACTAAATGACTTGGTTCATATCAAGCGCTCTTGAATTACCGCTCATCCGGAAGCCATTACTATCCATACCACCCTGACACCAGAGCTCGGAAGACATTCTTGCAAACATAGGTTTTCTGGGTTGACACTGACTAAACTGGCCTACAATCATTTGAACTCACAGGTTAGCGTAACTGTTGTCAAACTTGTCATTGGCATTCTTTTGTTTGACTGATATTCGAACTGTCTCAGGTAATTATTTTCATACTTATTTTGTAGACCATTTGCAAACCTGCAGCTTAGCAATCCGCATTGATGCGAGTAGTGTAGAAGTTGCTTGCAGCAATTACAGCATTAGTCATGAATATCAGTGCGTTACGGTCTTAGAAAGTACCATCTTTTGACTTACAGACTATCAGTTAACAAAAAGGCAGACGTCAATGATATGGATTTTTAACTCCTGAGTTGTAGATTTATCACCTTCCATATTGAATAAACTTTATCCGGACTAGCTTATCGTGATCATATTTGTTGGATTGATATCAATGGGACGAAGTTAAACGCTTACAAGGGATCACATACTGAGTTAGTTTCAAGTCGACCATTTTCGTCTGTTGCTCGATCAGTGAACCCAACTACATTCTGCACATTCGCCATTCAAAAGTGCTGACTTTCGAACCAATGAATTTAACACAAAATTAAGGCACGAATCCAGCCGAAGCCCTGACTTTTCACAGTTGGGTCTCATCTGAAATCATCAATCTGCCAAACTACTTATTAGTAAGGCACGAATGTTGTGCGTGCTGCTCGAGTCAATAATTTTGTTAAGTTATATGGTATGAAATTAAAGATCAAATGTTAGTATTCACATTCGTTCAATCGAAGACGAACCACTTTGTTTTGAAGTATCGTTGGTTTGGTATCATAATCCATACCATATGAAAGTGATACTAAACTTGTAACAGAGAATATATCAGCCTATACATTAAACTGTTTGACATTCCTTCTTAGTCAATGTTGAATACATTCGTATGATTGAAAAATAATTAATCACTGACGAGTAGTCGGGGATTTGGTTAATTTCAAGTTGAACATCAAATAAAATTGATCGTAGCTGTCACACTCCCATAGACTTTCCTCTCGGCCCCTTTCAAAAAGAGGCACTAGACTGATATTTACTTGAAAATAATTGATCGTCGATAAGGTGAACCAGACTTTATTCGTGAACAGATAAGACGTTTAGCAAGTGTTTTTCGTCCAGATTTACCCACCCGTTCTGCTCGAAGAAAGACAAGGTTTGTGTAACACATAAAAAAAGCTTAATCAAACAGTCTTGTAAGCTTCAGCTGACCACGATACAAAACACGACATTCATTCAGAGACGGTTGGTAATTATAAGGGATCGCAGATAGCAAACTATTCGGACTGAGATGTGAATATCCTTTTGAAGACAACGTAAATTTATTTTGAAGTGAAAAGTAGATGTTTCAGTTTCATACACGAAGCACCCAAAATGATTGAATTCGAAAGAATGCCAGGTGAGTGAAAACGCCGAATGAATATCTGCCAAGCAGCTGGGCAATCAACATTTGCTTATATCTTCCAACATATCATATTGAATGTTAAGTTGAAAAATGATGTGTGGGCTCCACGACGTTCTACCGAATAGGCTGCATGTACACAGATCTAAAAATGTAAGTTTGTTACATCTATGCCTCACCGAAAGAGTCCAGAGAAAAGGCACTTGAAAAATCAAGACCTCTATGAAAACGATTTATTCAGATAGGATAGTGAGTTTATATCAAACAAAGACAGCTGTAATGAGAACCTGTCTATAACTGCGAAACTTGCACAGATTAGTCCATCTAATAACAGTCTTACGCCCACTAGAACGCTTGCCAATATAAAGAACTGGTCCTAATATTTTCATTGTAGACTGGACAATATACCAGGCGAACAGAACCAATTTGTCGTTAGGCTTTGTTCATACAAGTATGCATTATCTATCCCCATGATCCGGAGTCATTCAGGTATCAGTTCAGAGACCTATTCGATAGGTACGTCTCTGAAAGAAAACCCACGTTATTAGTCTACCGGTCCATTTCACAATTCACTTGCACAGATCCAAATTGCATATCTTTCCCAGTGTTGCTTCAAGGTGTCCCATTGTTCAATGTTGAAATGACTACAGACTAGTAGTTTTTTCCACTCTTCTTTCACATCCGTTCTATTCATCGACTATTGGCATTTATAAACCATTCAGCATACAGTAATCCCCAGCCGCTACGATAGCCGGGATGGGAAAGCAAACGTCCCTCCAGTTATTAGGAAAACTCTGAGTCTAATGTAAAGTTATGTATGTATGCATGAGTAGAATTGAATTGCCAATGAAAAAAGCAGTAAACGTTTTTAGGTAGACATTCTTTGACTGACTGGAACGTTCTGTACCAATGGCGTCTACATTGTATTTATTAAATACTGATTATTATTGTAGGCTGATTACAATAAAGACATGATAGAAACCTAGAAAACTTTTTGGGGTAAAACTGACGTGCCAATAAACGTATCCGGCAGCTCGAATAATAATCCTCCCATACCCCTTACATTTTGAAAACAAAACAAAACTTTCGTGTGAAATTCAGCTGAAGGGAATAATGCCACTGAAAAAACGAATTAACAAAGTTGGCTTCAGTCAGGCATGTGATAAAATCACTGGTCATTTAAGGAGCAACAAATCTGACAATTTGAAGCTGGGAAACGAACTAAAAAATTGGATCAGGGAAGTGGACCAAGTTATGTTGCAGTTGTTAATCGCATTAAGAATGTGAGAACGGAAGTATGCGCACTTGGTTGAATAAGTTAGATTATAGCTCATCAAATTATGACACATGCTATTGGCTTTGTTTCCAGATCCCTGTTTCATTTGTGCGGCTCACTATGTTTAACAAAATTTGATCAAGCAAGCCTCTTTCGGTCAGTTGAAATATTTGATTACTTTTCGGGGAGAATAATTAAATCGAGCACAGCTTTGCCTTAATTTTGGTTTACGATGTAAAATTATTTACGCAATTATTTCCAGCACAAAAACCTTACGGGGAAAATTTTTAAGGCAGTATTAAAAAACTAATCGAAAAGCAAGTTTATGACTTTGTTGTTGATGAGCACGTATTCAATTGTCTTCTTCCTATTGATCAATTCACAGTACGAGCAGCACAAATACAAATCTCAGAACACTATCATAGTTTGCCTACATTACTTGATGGCATTTGAATAAGTTTTAGTCGGCTCAGAATGAATTAATCGGTATCCTACTGCGTTCGTTTTGAAAATGTTTCTCATTGAAGACTAAAACTGACCAGTGTCATTCGAAAAACAAAACAGTGGTAGTCGTTCCGGACTGTAAATGGACTCACAGGTAACTGAGTGACTATGTAATACTCAAGCCCTCTGCAGGTTTACGTAGACCATACGAAATAAGTTAAATTCCCATGATTTGCACTTTCAAAACACAACCCGCTAATTCTTGAATGGGGTGTACAAATTTTGATATTTTTGACAGTAACCATTCCAACTGATATAGTGGACCATTCTACCTACTTCAGTCGGCTTTCAGTATTGACAAAAAACGCTTTTGCAGTTAGAAAAGGTAGGTGTTACCTTCGACAACTCGCGTTGCATCAGAATAATGTCCGATCGTAGTATATATAAGATATACCTGGTTTGTGTGTGCGATGTGCCCTATCCTGGATCCCGAAAACTGCTTGTTTCTAACGAAAATGCCAGCAAGCTTGAGATGTTTTACTATCGCTACTTTAACCAATTTATCTACATCATGTAGGATGATTTCTTGGCCAAAGCAACCATTTACAAACGTTCTCTTAGAAAATCACAACATACTGGATCAGCTGACTGAACAGTTAGACTGCGTTGTTTACGACTACGAGATTAGACGCTCCATGAGTCAGCAGACGATTTACTACAACAGGTCACTCTAACAGAGGCAAACAACAACTAGGAGAACATGACGGGTTCCTCAGGCGACGAACTTCTAAAGTATAACAGGGAGAACAAGCGTTCCATGAAGAACCATCTCTAAACGCAGCTATGAAGGAAAAATTAATGTTTCACCCATCGTTGACCCATATGGTACTTATTTAATTTCGTTTTTTCCAGAACGTTATTTACATTGTTTCACTTAACCTTGGATGAACAAGAAATTACTGCTGATTTCAGCTATTGTACCGAATGATTACACGAAGTGCCGCGTTTCTAGACACGTATGTTTGTAATCACGTAAGTTACGTGAGTGATATCACACTTTTATGACGACATATGTGCGCGGCTGTCCTTGATAACGATTGGAGTGATATGCTTACCTGAACACCGATACCGCTAACCATATATACGTGCACAAGGACTCTTTGAAACGAAACAGAGGTCGATGTCAGTGTTCCATGCCAAATATTTCGACTGAACTCTCCAAATAATGCTTGCCGTACATAAAGTAGGACTTGAAAAATCGTCAAAATCTGTGCTGATTTTAAAGACAACAGGGGATAAATCAATTGATTTAGAGTGCAATGTGGTCGACAAAAATGGTGTGATTTTTCTAGCCAATTTTAGCAAGTGAATAGGTAATAATCATTTGGTAAATGAGCTGAAGAAGCAATGCAGTAAAGTGAGCAACGAAATCAAAACACCGAATAACGGTTAACTATGCACATAAAACTAAACAGCTCTGCCTATACGAAGGCAAGGAATTAATGCCTGGAATTTAAAACGTACGCTATATGATGGCTCGAGTGAACATTCGTCGACCGGAGTGGTTCATGGTTTATGATCGTGAATAATGTGAGCTGCTGCTGAAACAAAACTATATTGCAGCTTACACACCAGAGTAACCTACCAAAAGCAGAGGCCGAATGTTCAGTCCATCGAATCGATAAACCACCTAAGGTTCCGCAGGCGTACACTATTTATTTTGCAGTTACCAACCACATCAGTTTATTGATGCTGGTTGATCTGATTAGCATCATACTTCAGATTGTGACGACGGGTTCGTGAGTTCCTCACTTAGTGTTGGCTACAACTTCCAGTATTTTCAGTCTTACCACACATTCCCTGTATAATAAGAATTCCGTGTACAGCTTTCCAATTCACTTAGATGAACGTCGGAGGCTTAGAAAATTTCAGGCTCGTTTATGTAATAACACGAGTGATTGCGCATTTTTGGTCTGTGTTGTATTGTTCAGATAGTGAGATTGCCGATCACCTGCTTAGGTTGTTTAATATGCACGCCTTTTCAGTAATAGACACTTGTTTCCGGCCAAGCCAAAATACACTAAAAATAGGACGCAATAATAGATGGTAATTTTCAAATGTATGAATACCTTATTGATAACGAGTATGAAATATGTGTGCTGCAAACTAGACAAGTAATTCTGGGTGTCATTTATGAAGCATGAGTCATTCAGTATAACTCACGAAGATTAAGTGGTCGATCGGTAATATCTGGGCGTTAAACGTTTACACAACTTGACGACAAAACTACCTTTAAACGTTTAACCTCCAACCGTTTCATTAATAGTTTGCTTTCATCATCACTCTATTGTATAGAACTATGTATCAAAGAGCTCACCATAATAACAGCTTTCCAGATAATGCCGGCTTTCTATAACAGACGTACCCGAATGTTCGGAGCGTAATAACTTGTCACTCTTGTTCTTTGTACAGAAAGGAATGAATCTAGTCCTGTCCTTATCATTGATAGTAAGAAGCAACAGAACAAAATTCAGTCACATAGTGGTAGCGTGAGGCTCACCGACAGGTTTCGAGAAATCACAGACAAATAGAGAACAAACTAAGCTAAGTACTTACATGTTTATGCTGCCTGTCCATAGTACAGGACGATCGTCATAGACGGTCATCGGTCAGTCCACTGAGTTTACAGGACGAGGGTTCGTACCCGTAGTCGGTAGATTCCATACGAATCCAACAGAAAGACTTTGAAAATTTGTTCTCTTTGTGAGCTATCAATGACCAGACGACACTTGATAAGCTCTTATAGCAGACGGTAAGAGGTATGATACTTTCAATCCAGGCCATTACAAGGATGTTAATCCGCTGGATTACAATGGGAAAGTTCAAGTTGTGATTCTACTGAATCGGTATAAAGCTCAGTTATCCTACGTCAGCACTACAGAACAGCGGACTGGTATCTTTGGCCGTTACAGGATGATTGACATATAGGTTGCGGCTAGCCATACCCAGGAAAGGTAGCAACAGTGGTACCAGCCACTATAGGTTCTCTTCACAGGTTCCATTAATCTGTTCCGTATACACAAGTGTGTATTGTTCAGGAAAGTTTATTGATCTGAGTGAGATATGAAGGTCAGGTCACACTCTAGTGGAGCTGACGAATTTGAAGTTGGTAGTAATTTAAAAAACGTCTGGGTGTCATACTCGAGCCACTGTGATTCGAACTTGATTTTCATGCTTAGAATAAGATTTTTGGATGCGAACAATATGTTTCGCTTGAGTATCTCATGGATCTTTTGGGATTGAACGCGTGCTGTGACAGTCGGCTCTTTGACCGTACTTAGTTTAATAGTCAGAAACGTGCAATGGGTGTAAATTAAATGGGCACATTTCATGGTGCAACTTTTAGATTATCACAAAAATTGGTTTTACCCAAAAAACCCCGCATTTCGTTTGTCAGTAAGGTCATATTGAGTCTTTGCTATTAAATCTACATGTGAATTCCCTCAAAATAAGCCCAACACCTGCCAGATCCTGTCAGCAGTGAATGCAGAAACGGTTAAATTGAATCCACTACACAGGCCATACAAACGTTTGCCATACCGATCAGTAGGTACATCTGGTATCGCATATTCTTAGTTGTGTTTCTCATGCGAACTGTAGAATTCTGGTCACTTTCACCTTGACCGACAAGGCCAGAAAAACGATGCATTCTTACCAGTTGCAACATAAAACAGTGATGACGTATAGAAATACTTAAACAAGTAAACTTAACCAATTATATCCATGCGCACGCTAATCCGTCATTGATCAAAGCTGTCACAGACGGAGTTTCAGTGTCAATGAGCTTTCGTAGGAAAAGCTGACCTATGGCGCTGGATAAACAGCGCTGCCAGAAACTTCAGCATGAATGACCCCTAGTGATTCAAGAATTGCAGATTTCAATTAATTCTTACGATTGCAGGGTGCCTTATTACGAATTGGTCAGGCGATTGTGTGTTGTTCTGCGGGCGCTGCACGTAATTGCCGCGAAGTTCGTTCTGAGAGACACGACATTCTGCAGAATGCCAATCCGACGCGAAATATCATACATTCTATTGAAGTAAAATCGATATTCATAGATGTGTCATTAAGAGGAGCTGCAGATTTTATCTGTGACCTTGTAGCAACTCATATTATAAAGTTCCATATTTCAATCCATAATATGTAACTTTCAGTAATACTGTATTTTGAAGCTGGCGAATGTAAACACGAAGCATTTGAACAAACAGATGACATTGTGGTGTGTAAAACTCAAAAGCTGACCAAGGTGAAGTTACTGTTGTCTGAGAGTGAACCCAGTCTGGTGAAAATAGTGCAGGATATTGCGTTCCACTGACGACGAGTGGATAGCGCATTAACAATAAATAAAGATGAAAAGATGGCAGAAAAGAATTCGGCCTTGCTGAATCGAACGTACACGTGCATGTCCTTGATTGGTGGATCACAGAAAGGAAATGCCCTTGATATTTTTCATATAACAACATTAAACGACGAAAATATGGCAGTGTGCCAGTAAACACACTGTTATCTAACTTGGGTTGGAGTAGTATCTGAATTTCAACAGTTTTTCACATAAACGAAATTTCCGTTTGACGCAGGGTCCATTTCGAAGAGCACGAACTGTGTGTGTACATGATACAGTATTGAATTGAATGCTACACCAATTTGAGATGCATTGGTTTCCCACTGAGGCTGATTAGTTTTTATAACACACAAAAAGCAACAAACCCACAATGTGAATCTGTAACGAAGAGACATCTCCAAACAGAAACATCATGTAGATGAGATAATGTTATTAACTGGATCATGCTTTAGACCGATTGGAGAGCTGTAACGTTAAAAACAAGCTGTGAACCATCTGTAAGTTGTTTTGTTGGTAACATTACACTATCTAATCACGTGTTTAGTCACTAAATGAACCAAGCTTTTTGGACAGTCAGCAATGTTTCAGGAAAATTGAGATAATTTTTCATATCATTGACAACACATGCTAACAATTCCGCACAACATATATGACGTACGTTGTTCAATATTTGGATTACTCTGTAGCGTTGGAATCTAACGAACAGAAGCTCACTTGATCATCAAACAAAATAGCCGACTGTTCAGCCTTTCGTGTAAGACATTGAGTTTGCCGTTTCTCCATTAAAAAAAGATGCAAGCACCAATAGTTGATTCAGTAATCACGGGTACCTTAAGTCAGAGATTATATGGATTCTTTATAAAATCCCAAACCAAGTACCTTTTGGAGTAGAACGCATCCAAATGACAAGTTTCTTTGCAATCCTCGGCAAGGTAAAACGAAGTGTCATTGTCGTTGCTGCTGAGAGAGAGGATATTAAGGCCACTACTAGTTTGGATTCCATACGTATACAACGGCAAATAAGCCAAAATACTAAGCAGTTCCTCCGTCAGTGTACAAGTGCACTTCAGTAGACTGCAACCTAAGCCGCAACATACAGATTCAGGCTTACCCAGAGGTGATATTAAGCGACCCTGAAGGTAAGGACTGAATAATTATTAAACGTGCGATAAAACTGAGGTTAACTTCGGAGGTTGAACGTGTGTGTTGGAATGGTTTAACCTGAAGCCTGTGGATAATGAAGTGGGCGTTGCATAAACACTATGTGTCACGAAACATTGAGACACAGTAGACGTACAAACTTTTTAAAACTTGGGCGTAGAATAAAATTACGTTTTAATACCTGTTTAAAAGTAGGAATAGCGGTGTATACTGTTGAGTGTGCGCATGCCTGCAACTTGTGTGTATCTGCTCGGTCTGTCTGTCTAAATGATTCGTCGTTCATGACAAGCCAATCCGCCCGTAATCCAGCGTTTGCCTATGTCTGATTGGATTCATCATGTGACCTTTCTGACCAGACAAGTGAGATATAACCCGATAATACTTTTGTGTTGACATTGCACAGTCTGATGTCCCACCCTGTAGTCGTTTGGTATTACATTACAACACTACTGTTTAACCATACGTTTCTTCTATACACATGATAGGATAGTTCAACAGTCTACTCTGTGCGATACATGAGCTCCACTAATAATCGAGGTAAGATTTGTGGATACAACAGATGATAAACAAGTAAAATCTCACAGTCAGCACCTTGAACCCCTGCGGATAAACCATACGATCTTTGTGCTGATAAATATGAGGCCAGTCACCATTAATCCATTATTGTGTTTGCCGTACCGTCTACTGTCCGGTCAGACTTCCACTAGTTCAGAAGCCCACCAGACACCGCAAGCGGAGTAATAATGTAGACACTTTTGCCAGTTTTTTCTTAGAAGTCCCCAGTTGACAGCGTCCAACCGGAAACAAGGAAGTTAGAATATCTTGGACGAGATGTCCGGAAATTTGGAGGTGATCAAACCAAAAGGGCTTCACTAAGCATGTCGCGCCATTGTCGAGTTACAACGAATAGAAAAGAATTAAGAGGAAGACAGGTGAGTATCGATACAGTGATACGGGAACTGTACTACGACAGCGAACAGAAAGCGAACAGAATCACTGCCATCTCTTTTTCTTACCAGTTCTGATTGTTTTATTTTCTATAAAAAATCACGCTTTACCTACGGACACACAAATATTATCATTCTAACCACCGTCAAAGTGTGGGCCACAAGACAGAGTGCTTGTTTTGGCGGCTAAGGGGACATTTACAATTGAAAGCCAAGTGGCTGTCAATGATGAACCCGGTTGGAAATGCACCTTAGTACGATCAAAGTAAGCACATTTAGTGTTATTAATGCTTGGGCCTAATAAGACGGTTTATGATATAAAAGCTGTTCTTCATGTGGATCAGAGTGAGGGTTTAGTAATATACTCCGTAGAAAGGTGGTGATCAACCACGCGAAGTTTAACGTGTGAACATTAGCGGAAGTCTCGTGGCATGACATTTTAGGTAATTGTTCCCGAAGAGAAATGGTAACGGAAGGATGCAAATTAGGTGAACATGAAATTCAGCCCTGTTGGTTACGAGAATACCCGATAGAACTAGATTCGGCGTTCCTCCTACAGATAAGAACGACCAAAACTTAGCGCCGCTTTCCACCGTGATGGTAAAACGTAACGCAGGAACGAGTGAATCATAAAATACTGAGTGGTTTTTGAAAGCAATCAGCTCCAATTTTCAGACCGCAGCCATCTGTCACACTACTGGCATAACAATGAAATGTAACCTAGCATCCGAGACAAGTTTGCAAGCCCGTTTCAATGGAACTGACGGCTTTGATTTCCTGAGCTAAAGGATCGCTGTTTGTGAAAGATAAATCATATCATTAATCGGCCGTACACTAACAACAATACCAAAGCTGATGGGGGTTGTGCTGAGGGTTGTGTCGAATGAGCTTTTTTAAGAGTCACTGTGCGCAGAAATTTCACGACAATATCACTGATAGTTACATCGGCATATGCTTGTAAATACTTATAGGTAGGGTGCGTGGAAATTAGTGCGAAACGTGGTAAGCAGACAATAACTTTTGGATCAAGTCAGCTGCGGCTGCTAACGCTGATTCAGCACTCTCACATTGCCAAAACGCTAATCGGCATACGGTATTCGCAGACTTATCGTCTAGTTTTCTAGGCTCGTTACTCTACTTCCTGGCACTATGCGTTCTGGAGGATCAGAACTATCAAATGGTGTAATTTTCAGAACTGGTTGAAGTCTCTGAAAGCAGGTGGCAACCATCAAGTAAGGCCAAATCAAGCCAGTAAAATAGTTTATGTAACTTGAGCGGTGAAATTTTAGTTCTTTTGTATGCACCTCTTCAGCAAACAGAAGACATTGAAATGAATGTGCCTTGATCACAAAACGATTGTTACAACCGTGCAATTCAAATACTCTTCAGGGAAGTTGGCAGCAATCATCACTAATTGTGGAACATATTTATTGATTCAGTTTTGAGGTTAATTCTAGACTGAAGAGGTTGAGTTGGTGTAGAAATTAAGCCAGATGAGGAATATTGGAAGAACAACAGGACCGGGAACGTGGAAATGGGTTTTTCACAAGGTTATAATGGAAGATGGAGGAACACACTTGAAGAGATTCGAATACAATGGTTGGATTATATCCGATAGAAGTTTGGCTAAAAGTTTGAACTGCTGCGCTTGAATTCTGTATATGTCAACATAATATTGGTTGACAACTACTGCCGAGAGATTGAGAAAATTATACAAAAGCCGAGTGGATTGACCATTGTTATCGAGCAACTTTTTGTTGAGGTAGAAAGGCCCAGTTATAATTTTAGCGGCATAAGGAATAATTCCTTCTCCGCTCCTACAGAGATTTTGCTTTCCACTAATTCTTCTGCTCCGATTAAGCGCACAAATGTTTACAAAGAACGCTTTCGGTTAAAAGTCACTAAGGCAAGAGGACCTGACGACTTGTCATCGATTGTTTTCAAGAAGGGTGCGGAAATTTTATACCAACTCCTAGCTCAGTAATTCTCTCAATGTTTAAGGTAATGGAAACTTGCGAGCATAACGTTAAAGTCTAAAAATTAGACGACCTAATTTCGGCTGATTTCACGTACATCTGTAGCACTTAAAACTCTTGAGAAATTCCATCTTCCTGGAATGCAAGCTCGGGTGAACATAATGATTTCTAGTCAGTTTGCCTGTCTTCGCTCAATCACAACCTTGTATGCTCTCGTTTGTCTAATTCATTACATTATGTCATCGCTTGATGGAAAATCATAAGTCGTCCGCATATGTTTCATAAACTAAAACGATGCTTTCAGAATCGTTCACAGAGTGACGTTACTTTAAGCGTTCGAAGAATGTGGAGTTCAAACTTCATTTATTGTTTACTTCATAAATCGTAGTTAATTCACACAATTCCTTGATCAAGACGGATCGGCACTCCTCAATGGTTTTGATGTTCTACTAAAAGCATTTCTCTGATCTTTGTTATTCTTAATATATTTTGCATTCACACATTTGTCATCAGACACGTGCTGTCGGACAACGTTCACCTCACTACATTTACATTCAGTGTTTTGGCACCACGGCTGTGTAACGCTGCGTCAGCATCCATAAATAGCACGGTGAAGTGAAAAACACAGCACGACATGTCTTAATTACTATTTGAAGACTGATAGGTTCAGTCACACGGACACTAAATGCAAATCTTTTTCTCCTGTGAATGCGCCTGTTTTAGATCAGTTTATTGACGGAATATTTGTCATCACAGCGCACTTAAAAAGAAACATACAGTATCTGTTGGTTCCCAACTCTGTGCTATCGTGTAAACGCTAAGATGTGCACAACCAGCTGCTGTCGACCGTCGTAACCACTGGGGCGGTTATATCAAGTAGATTGACCTGCAAAGCACGTAAATCCTATGTCAGCGATAACAATTACTTACGACGGTGCGTCACAGACGTTTTCTAATCCAAGTCGGTTGAGAGGCCTTAATTGAGCAGGATACATGGATAAGCTCATTAGTCAAAATTCCCGGGAAATGGTTTGGACTCTGGAATTTTGTGTCGGGTTCTCGTTTGTGGACGGTCAGTAAATACTTGGACTGAGGCATGATCAGTGTAGCCTTGGTAAATAGACAACAATAGTTAGGGATTCACATAGTGCATAAAAAATTATCATTTATAACAACAATGCCATCATTAATTTAGGGCTCTTGAACAGGCAGATTCCTATTGATGATGTAGATATCTGTTAGGTTCTGGTGTCCTTGTGTATGTTGCTTTGCATTTTACCGAGGCGTTTGCATTAAGATACGTAGCCACGAAACTGATAATACCCTACTGGTCTACGAGCTTTTACCCGTGTGTGTGTGTGGCCTGTCGCATGTTTGTTGGTTAAAACATGTGAGGATCACGTGATGATTGTGTGTGTGCTAGCTGCTAGGTGTCATCGCTCGTGGACCATCGGCGGTCAAAACGGTAGGACGATGGGTTCCAGTGACTTGACTGGAATTGCACGTACACCCCCGTGCAAGTTAACCTGGCTGTGCTTACAGAAATGTGTTATGTCTGTTCACTAATCCGATTCGGCCAGGAGTCCGACTCCTTGGGCAAGCCCTTCGGGTCGGGATCGGGATTTTGTACCCGGGTCGATACATCTTAGAATACCTGTAAGTTTGGCCACACAAGATACGACACAGAGGAGCATCCCGACAAAAAGCGGCAATATGGAACGATATTTACATTTTCATTTTTGTACTTTTTTCCGCGTACTTAAGCAGGGCGTAGAAAGTTTACCTTCAACTTCATTGCTCGCAGCGCGCCTGGCTTTTAAGGCATCAATACCACAGCCTTTAGTGAGACAAAGCCTGTAGATTAAGGTGAGCTCCGGAAATCAGGTGCTGAGCCCATCTTCTACCGGGTACGTTACGTGACAGACATAGGTTGGGGGCACGGTGTTTACCTCGCAGCCGCTGATCGCATCAATGGTTTGGTGATAGGCGAAACGCACCCATCAGCCCTCTAATCCTGTCGGTCCACCTGTGACTCGGTCGAGATGTATGTGCCACATTTGTTAGCGTTTATTATCCAACTACGTGTCACACGGATTGTACAAAAGAACAGTTTTACAATCAGCTGTCCGTCACAGTCCGATCGACACCAGTGAGTGGCCGACATGTGAGTCCTGGCTATTTTAAGACGCGATTTGGGCGTCACTCTCCAAACTGGCCAAGAGTTCTCGGGGCCAGCAACATTGATGCAGCCAGTGAGACAGTTGACTGCTTACTCCATCTGTGTGACTGACCACAATTTTTCTGTCATATACACTCGATTTCAGTTGGACGCGATCAATATCACGACATGAACTTACTCTCGTAGCGGTCGTTTCCATTTGCTTGGCTCGACATGCGTAAAGTGTGCAACACGTGAGTGGTGCTTTGAGCTAAATATAGCACGGGTCACGAGCTGTTTAACATGACGTTTTCTCCTCACGGTTTCCAGTCTGTTTACTTGTAGTCACCCGCACAGCGAGGAAACTGGGACGTTACGAGGCTGAATGGCCAAAAGACAAGGTCATTATTTCAGCCCTTATTTGCAGATATTCTGGAAGATGCTGTCCATTACCCATAAGGACAGGTGACATCTCAACGAACGTACCGCATCAGCAGCCATTGAAACAATTAATATCCAGGGCTAGAAACGCCCGGACTGTTTCAGTGACATCGTTTGAATTATCTCAGGCTGGGTAATGGGTGGAATGATGGGTCTGTTGTTTTCGCAGGGGACCCAAGCATTTAAGACCAAAGAGCAACGGTTCGGAGTGTTCGCAGTCAGTCCACCGAGTCACTTCACTGAGTCAAGAACAGCTGGTGTAACAAACATGAGTTAATGCAGGGCGAAGTCTATCCATCCTTCCCGTCTACTCGGGCTCTTGCCGAGAGGAACTGGAGTTTTATACATAAAATCGGGGAAAATAACTAAATCTGGCGGAAGTACATCGATAACCTACCACACGGGTCGGCTACCATCGACTTGGTGACTCCGGGTAGCCTGTCACACCATGACATCGAAGCTTCAGTTGCTGTTGACTCAAGCTTAATTGGGGTGTAGAGGTCTTCCGGCTACATGCAGGACAAAACAACTGCAGGTGAGGAGAGGTTGTCGTCGCAACACGAAGCGCAATAACCTTATTTTAGAACGCCAGGTGCTCCAGGTGATTCACTTCGTCTAGCAACAGAAAGCGGCCCTTAGGAGTTCAAATATACATTGTAGGTGTCTTTGTATGAAGGTAACGCAAGTGAGAGAAGCAGCAACTGTTATCGGTGCCTCAGTCTGCAGAGATGCGTAGGCAAGGTACTAGTAGGAATGCTGTCGATCCGACGCAGTGAGACAGTTTTGGGAACCAATATGCTCCGGAAGCAGCATGAACTCGGGAGCGAGTTGCAGTATGATGGACATGGTGTTCACTATCCAACAGATCAAGCAGAATTGTAGTGAACACAATCAATATTTGGCTTTGACATCAACGCCAGTGTGACATTTTCTTTCGTCAGCCTTCTCCGAGTGGGGGTATTATAGCTACACCTACATATCACCGTCAGTGCAGACATTGTGGCTAATTGAACAGAATTCTGCTGCCTGAGTAGAAATCTGTCCACAGATCTGTTCGTGAACCGTGAAGTGCGAGCTCATGTGGCGGAGGCTAGCATTGCTTTCAGATATTTTGAAAGGCCTGTCTGGAAGAACTACAGCCTGAAGAGGAAAACCAAACTGTTTGTCTATAGTTGAGGAGTACTGTTTGTAATGTTGTACGGCAGTAAAATTTAGACGCTGTGTCAGTTGAATGTGAGGTATCTGAACCATTTTCATGTGTAATGTCTGAGAAGCACCTTGAGTATTCAGTGATCGGACATGGCTTTAAACAGTGAGGTACATCAGCGAGCAGGCAATGACGGGAATGAAGTTATGCCGACAAAATTCGGCTTCGTTTTCTAGAACACATCTATAAAATGGACCACCAACGAATTCTGTTTCGTGAGGATGATGAATCTTGCTTCTTTTTTGAATTTCTACGTCTCCGGGTAACTCCAGGTTTGTATTTTGTAACACCTCCGTGTTGACCTTTCGAAAAATTACTTTTAGAAATATTTCCGCGCTTTCCATTTAAATTGTTCATGGTTAATTTACAGTTTATGCTTCATATTCAAGTATTACTCGTCGGACAACTGTATAAGAACTAATTAGATTCTTCTAATCTATCTTCTGTAGCATACTGTGTACTTTTCCTCTTAAACGTCGGAGTCTGTATGTGACCTCTTAATTCACCTACTCTGAAGACCTTTGTTAAATCTAACACTTTGTATAAAAATATATCCTCCTTATAATACCGCAGCCAATGATAACACTCTTTACTGATTCAGAGACAATTATTTTGCGAATCGATATATTTCTGACTATTCATTTTCACCACTGTTAACTTATTCGCTTTTCCCTGAAAAATTAAGGGTACCTTTAATCTGGCCCGCTTCTATTGAAGGTCACATCGCATCTGTTACAAAGTCGAACGTCAAGGGTTCACCACTACCCCCTGATCGATGTCTAATTTTCCCTTATTATGCTTTCTTGTGTATAACTTCATACACACCATTGTATAAAGATGATGATCGTAGCTTTTCGTGTATTAATCTTAACACTTTCATTCCACGCTCAAATCCGTCAGTCACTTAAACAACACTGCAGTTTTATAGCCCCGTGAGCATCATTGCTCGACTTATCTCTGTGACTATTAAGGAAACGACTCAATTTAACTGCATTGCAAAGATATTGATTATAAAATTGAAGCCTCCTACTTCCAACTAGACAGTTTAATTGTTCTGGTGTTCTCAGATTGATCTCATGATATTTGGTCGCACTGTATTACTAAAAAATCAACCACTAGTCCATTTATGTATACAATCCGTCTACCACCAACCATGCAGGGGTGGTGACTTTTGAGAATGTTGGGCTGCAATAATTTGCATTGCTTAACTCCAGAAGTACCGCTAGCAGTGTTGCTATGTGGTGATATTAGTGATCCTATCAAACGGCAAACGCTTTTAGGAATATTTGGTCATCACTTGTAGAGTTGTATGAAATCTAATTAGAAACAAATCATACTACAGATATTTGTGACTGTTGAATTATATATGCGTTATGTGAATGACACGCGAAAACGGAAAGTACATCCTACATTGTGCCGCCGAATCTCACAATGCATGGGGGTGGAAATATTCCCAGAACAATTTTACGTCTTCATTCATGAAAACATTGTCATGGTTGTTGTTCTATCAGGAAGACAATCGAACTGTTGATTTGAAAATTAGAAGCAGAGGATTCTGGTAACACTGTGAGAATGAAACTTTCGTTGGAGAATCTACATCCGCCCAACATATTGTTAGCCCAATACCCCAACCAGATAAAATACCGGTCCTCTTCATCTGTCTTCTTACCCTTCCCATCCTTCCACTTGTGTGTCCTCACCAAAACTGTCATTTAGTTCTTTTACCTCAGTTCTTTCTGAGCATAAATATTTCTCTAGCCGTTCCTTCGTTATGGTACTCGAACATTTTCTTGTTTTGCAACACAGTTTTCTAGCAATCAATCTCACTTTTACTATTCACTTAATCGTCCTATATCCACCCTTACTTATTGTGAATTTTTCCCGCTAACTTTATCTGTCACTCTATTTCCAACGTTCTTCAAACTTTGCACAAAAACTTGAGATCATCAACACCTCGCTCTTCATAGGTGGACTGTCAGTGAGTCTGTGCCTCCGCATGAAATGTACAAGACAGATTTGCAGATGGACGTTGGAACTTTACAACCATCTCTAAGTCTAATACCAAAGGTTACATCGGACATTGAAGAACTGTCATGTTGTTGAGTTTTGACTTTCCAATGCAAGAGTTGAAGAAGCTGAAAAGTTTTGAATAGCATTTAGACAATCCTGACCATAGGGTCTGCGTGGAACGCTATATTTAACCGGAGTAGTATTGATTATTGCACTAGTACGTGTAGTCGTGTAATTACTTCAAATGCGTTTAGTCTTTTTTTTGCACTGCCTCCACAAACTCTTTGGAGCATGGTGGTCCCAAGGAACATCCTCTGTTGGAGGCAAGTTGAGATTTATCTTTAAGAACTGGGGCTATTAAGAGTCACAAAATTCTAATTTGTGCATACAACCTAACTAAAGTTCACAGTTCTAGAAATTGGTTTAAAACAGCCTGCATACATCTAAAGGAATGGCAAGGCGGATCAATTTTTGGGCAAGTTATTTGCGAGACCAAAGAGGTGGAGTAAATTATGAAATGGGAACCAAGCAAACATTGTTGTGTTTATAATTTGACTAGTAAACAAACCAGAATGTACGTCTGTGGTCGTGTAACTGTACGCTCGCGTGCGTTTATGTGTATATACGATTTCGTTGAATGTAGCCTGTTTCTCAACGCAACATATATTAGAGGAGTTCAGGGCACAAATCATCACTTCCTTGTTTATTTTCCGTAATCTTTCAGAGATAAACGGCACAATTATAACCAGCTAGGTAAAATCAGTAGCGCATCGACCACAACACTTCGAATAGCAGTCCACCTGGCTCACAGATCCTACCTCTTTAAATTTATGGAGGTTACCCGGTTACGTGCTACTGCGTCAGTTTAAAATCATTAACACAAGCGACGGTTCGAAACCGTGGTTGTTATTGTTGACGGCATCATATGCTTACGCATCTATGCTTGTTTGCTTGTCTACATCTCGTATTGCATAACTCGCGAATGCCTATACAAGTGATGTTTATGATATGTGTAACACTTCCATAAACGTGGTGTTTATTCACTATCTCGTCGAACGTAAGCGTATACACTTACAACCGCACGTTCTAATTCAAATCACTGTTCGATTACTCCGCGGTAATAACAGAAACAGCTTTTGTTGGGAAAGAGATTTTTCAGAGGCTTCCTCCAATTTGGAGGGCTAAACAAAGATATGACAAATTTATTGCACATGACTTACGCATAAATAGGTGCGTGTTAATAACTGTATATGTTTAACAGTGAATCTT
>JTDE01000411.1:217415-227922 GCA_014338405.1 Paragonimus skrjabini miyazakii
TGGCCCCGGTGTATACTCCTACGTTTACGAACATGTACTGACGGTGACTCCGTTAAGGTCACCATACGCATATGTTTAAGTAGTTATGTGAGCTTGTTTACCGAAATAAGTACTTGTGGTAGTTGTTGGACGGATTAAGCACGATTGCAAACAAATTTATGTTCTGTCCTCTTCTTTTTAGTCTATCTGCATATTTTAACTCACTCAATTCAATAAGGACACTGTATTAATCGAAACCAGTCTTTTGTCTCAGTGTCCTAACACATCACACAGCTGTACAACGCGCCTAGACCTATCACTTTGTTACACCCAAAGGGAAAAAGTAACCTGTTAATCGTGTTATTTGAATTGTTCAACAAAAGTGAAATTCCTGATGAACAGTAGGAAATATTGGTTTTTATATAAAATGAACATCACCTACAATTGATCGCAGCTGTCGCATTCCTACAAAGAATCTAATTGTCCCTTTTCAAAAACTGATGTTCAGTTTACATCAAACCGAAATTCCTTACTAGTCATCAGTATTTACGGTTCTAACTTGGAGAGGGGCCCCACTCGTGGGGTCACCGGTCGCACAAGCTGAGCATTACACTCTAGCGAATATGGCTGAGCGTTTGTGTGTGATAATTCAGTCTTGCCTAATACAAGTTTGATGACGCAGTTGTCCACAGAGTTGCCGTATAAAAATTCGACCGGAGTTGCAAACCCGGTTGCGGAAAGTGTATGCGCTGCCAACAAACTCTAACAAAAACGAATTCATGGACAGTGCCTTCTCCGGAATGGGCTGAATAAGAGATTTGTGGGAATGTGACAGGTACTGTCCGCTTCCAATGTTGTTCTGGCTGAAAAAAGCTTGATATCCTGTTCATTACTGCGCTCAGCGATGCTGATGTAATATATTATCCTGTTTTATTATGCTGTTTGATCTTTAGCTTATGTGCCCCAGACACCGAAATTAGTCACTACGGACCTTTCGCTGGATTTCACTGAACAGTTTTTTACTGACTGTTTCATATCAGTTGACTTCTATTGCTTTTGGTGTATCATAAAATCCTTGTCAGTTGACAACACGTTACAAAGTGTACAAGTTGTTTTTGCGCTTTGAAAACAACGGACTCGGTCTGACGGAAAAATAAGTACTTTTATATCTAGCTCTTATGTGACTAATCATCACGATTGTGAACACTGGAAACGGCAGGCACGAACAATCAAAGTGTTTTTAGCTAACGGAAGACGAGCAAGATCAACCTCTGCAGAGGAATTAGACTTGAGCACGTCCGTAATGTACTTCAGGGACTATCACAAAGCATTCGCAGAAGGAAAAAATAGATCGAAACTGTCATCCGAACAGATAGTCACCGTGTGAAAAAGTAAAATTTACTTAGATTTGTCTTTAGGGATGTTCACAGTATGTGTCGAACAACTCAACGACAAATAACTTTAGTGAAATGAACATTTACCGCGTGAACTGCATGTTTCGGATCGACCCAGATGCTACCTGTGCCTTCAATTAACGGAGATCAGCTTGTCAGTGCTAGCTTACACTGTGTCCACCACGATATACGTAATTACAACGATAGTTACAGGAGCAGGCCTGAAAAGTACTGATTTCCAGTTTAAAAAACCATTTGTCAAAATACGGGTGCAGAGGTCCTTGTTACCAAAGAACCTCAAGTCGTTGAAACACGCAATCAACCGCCATCCGGTTACCTTAGCAATCCAGCTTGTGCATTCAGGATCCTATTATATCATTCCAACCCATGATTCGTGCAGTCTTCTGATGTAATTGCAACCAGCCCACTAAAGCCGGGTCAGTGTATCTAAAAACAGTCCCTCATGAGTTTACACTCACCTCAGACTTAGTGATCTATTCTAATCTATCGGATGATCACTCCCCCTAACTCAATAATTGTTTGAGTTAAAAAATGATTCATATTATTGCAAACATGATGTTGACAGGTAAATCGAGAACGCTTGCCTCTGTCACTCTTTGGTTGCTAAGTTTTCGACAAAAGACCAAAGAGGGCGTCGTAAACATATTCCGCGTAGCACACTGCCTAACCCTAGGTGGCGGGGTTGTGAGGTTTACTATGGGCGACGGGCAAAATATTGACCCTAGTGAAGGTTAAATAATGTTACTTCTAAAAGCTTGTTATTCCTCCCTTCATATTTAGTGATGTTTGTTTGAATGCAGTCGTAATTCATAGCAATATCCATCGGCCGCACTGATAGGCTGTCTGACATAGTTGAGATACATGCTGGCTGTTTTTGTTTATACGTACGAGTACGGATGCAATTAAACAGTTTCATACATCCGAGCGCACAAATTGATTATGAAAATGAACGACTGACTGAATAAAGCGGCAGTTTACAAGAAAAATATGCGGAATTGTTCATGGATTACTAAGGCAGATATGTGATTGTTCCACATGTTCAAGTAGGTATATTTAAGTTAGCCGATCCAGACTTGCAAATGATTGTAACCACATCCGAAGCCTTATGGGATTTTCTTTAGACTTACTATGTCCGATTTTGCAGTGCTTGACTTATTTACGGAGATGTTATTTCAAATGAATGCACAACGCTTACAATAATAGGGTTCACGTTCGAATTTTTTGTAAGTTTAAGTGGTTATTTCGGGGTTATTTAGTTAAAACTGACAAATGACCGTAAAATTAGTTGGAGCCCCATGAAGCCCTTATTGTTGCTTTCTATTTTTCTTCTTGCCTAGACTGTTTGCAAAGATGTGTCATTTCAAACACACCTATATGCAGATGCACTTCTTGATGTTAAATTCATAATGCGTGGAACTTCGAAGAGAATAGTTTGTTGTCATCGGCAGTTGATGCTTCATCGAATGGCTGGTTACTCTAATCCTAACTAATCAATGTGGGACCATCTTAGGAATTGTTCTAACCTTGAACTACTGAGTATGTTGATGAAATTGCAATTTAATTCATGAGTGAACCTTGTTCCACACATTGGCCATACAAATTGGCAGATTTACTAGTCTCCAGAACATCAGCAATAACATTAGTGGAAGGGCCATTTGTACGCAGATGCACTTTGAGTGAGTGTAGCAATCTGATTTGAAAATTTCACTTCAGGACGCCTGGTTTAACTTTGGAAGCGATAGGTTGTGCTGACAAGCTCATGGTGCATAAGGAAGATCCAGCATTCCGGTTCCGAAGACCTCGCACAAGACTTATTCGCCAGTCATTGTTTCTTAGAATGCTGCAGGTGCATCATCCAACTTTCTCTCAGGGCTCAAAGACGTTTGTGGGTACTCTTCGAGACTAATCTAAAAAGCAAAATGGCTCCGTTGTATACCAACATTTCGGGTTGGAGAAGACTTCACTGACCATCTATCACTGACAAGGAACAATAACTCTACCAGTGCCCAGTTGCAATTACATATTGGGAGTGTATCCCTTTTTAACGCGTTGCAAACCCAAGTGTGACCTACTTTAGAACGCACTGTGTTTTTCCGTTTGAATTGGAACTATTCATTGTGGACATCTATTGTGAACTATCAAAACTATGTAATGTGGAGGAGGTCTTGGTAGACTGCACTATTGAACTTCGGCACTTATTGCGGGATGGTTTGCGGTGCACATCGGAGCGCATAGTACAGAGTATGAAGTGTTATCGGTGAACCCCTGTTTGGTGCTTTGTTAGGTTGGTCTTAGTACACTTCAGTTACTTCGGTTGTGATGAGTGTAAACACAACGCGTTGCACGTCGACTAGCCTTCCAATCCCCTCATTTCCACTCAGAATACACAAACACTGTTCGTCAGAGCAGCATGGCTCACCATGTCAGAGATTCTCCATTCTGTGGCGTTCACTTGACATGGCATCCACATTTCCACCTGACTATATACACCTGGTATACCTCGGAGTAATGAAACAGGTGTTGAGTTTGCGGCTTTTCAGTCCGGTCGACTGCAACCTCCGTCTGGGTGTGAACACTATCACGTAGATGTCAAACCGCATTTCTGATTTACAACGTACCATCTTGTGTGACTTTGTCCGACGATGTCGACCATTAACAGAAGTTGAACGATGGAAAACGACTGAAACCCTTCGGTTTCTATGGTATATGCGGCCAGTCGTTCTCCAAGATATAAAGGATCTTTGAGAATACGATAGTTTTTCGGATTATTTATATGTGTTTATACGTTATTTCACCCTACTTTGCATCCTACTTATCTTTGAATTGTACACGAATTGCTTACTGCATGTACTGATACGTTCCGTCGGCGTTACGGACCAGAACAGGTAGTATATGATGTATATTGTTTGATGTACTTACCCAGCAACAAACTTGTTCATAGGACGCTTAATGAATTTTCTGCGTCTCCATTTATGTCATTCACTTTTTTATTGAAGGTTTGTTACGTACTCCCTTAACATCTGTTCAACAAGTTTATTGGAGGGCTGCTGAAAGTCTCTACAATTATCCAAATGATATGTCCAGTTGGATGTTGAATGATACTGGCATTCTCACTGTAGAGGCATCACAGTTAACATTAGTTTAGTGTCATTCCATTCACGCGAACTTATAAGCATACCAGTATTGTAGTCCGTATAAAGTGCCATTCATAAATGTCCCATTAAGTGTTCTGTGTTTTAAGTTTTTCGAAAGGTACTCCATCTGTAAACATATTCCTTAAACAAGGGAGTAAGGTTTGTAACCAAACATTGTTTGAATAGAGTTATTTTCTTTACATTGATTTGATGTCCATCCGCCGATGACCTTAAGATCGAAGAGAACCGCGGTCGTATGGCTTAAGTTGTTTTTCATCAAGTGTCTACTTTGTCCGCAATGTAGCGTGTGGTATTCAATTTCGTATGCATATTAGCTATATATTGGTTGCTGTCGTTCAATCAATTGAATATTTCCATCGCATTCCTCTCATTGTAGGTGCCCTGAATGCGCTTTCAGCCGCACTGCAATGGTTTTACAACAAATGCGGCAACAGCATTGATACGTATGTTGCGGACTATGTAAACATTTCCCAAAAATTGTTTTACAAAATGTTGTGAGTAAAATTTCTGTATCTTTGCTAATATTTGGAAAACTATCAATTGAGCGATGTTACCAATATTCGAGTGTGTTGTTCCGTACTAGCAAAACCGTTTGCAGACAAATAGATTTATGTAAACTGTCTTAAAAACCTTACTTATCAATTTTCCCCATTGCCGGTCGATGTCCACGTGGGCCCCATCCCATTTTACAACTTGGGTAACTGATATGACAAATAAACATCTTCCTGCTCTGAGTTAATCGACATTCACAGAGACCGTAGGTCAAACAATACAGAGGCAACTATTAACCGGGATCCAGTCGAGATGGTTCACTTCTATTGTAGAGTTCAGTATAATTCCCACCCCAGCTTGATTGCCACATTCGATTCGATCGTCACCGGAGATCCTGCAAAGGAACCGTTGACCTACAGCACAGTTTCGAGATAAATTCAAATGCAGGACAATGTTAGGTTCGTAGACGATGTTTTAGAGACGCGGAGCTGTAATAATCAGAATTAAGAATTTCAGGCAGACTTGAAAATCATGTGTGGATTTACACCTCCCTCGAAATTAACAGGGATAAGAACTGGATCTGGTCGCAATAAACGATTCTTACTCATGTGACCAGGACATGGATTTATAAATATACATCAGTATCCAAAACCTCAGGGACTGCCATTGCCTAATGTCATTGGCACATATACCGTTACAAGCCGTAATCTGATTAGTCCAGTATGGAACAAAGAAAGTGTTGAATAGCAAAAAATTTAACACTGAAACTGTTTGTTCAGTTCTGACGATATACCCTGAAAGGAAGATGGGTTGATCCACTGCTAGAATGTTTCTTGTGTCTGGGTTAGAATAAACGGATTTTCATCACAAGCACACACTCATTTCCAGACTCAAGAGGGCGACCGCCACAGGAGCTTACTGACCTACCTGTCGAACAGTGCGAACTTCCAGTACTGCAATATCTGCTGGTTATTTTGGGTCAAAGAGGGGGAAATCAGCAACAGAGAAGAAAGAGGGTAAAATGAGTGGACCGGTCTTTCACTTCGGGAGGTTTCATTATCTATAAGTTGAAGGGTATGTCACAGGGATTTATTTTCACTTATGCGTTTGTTTAATGTTGGTTTCTGCCATCACTTCTTGGAGACTGCACGAGAGGTGTAAGGCGGAACATTCCCAGAAACCGCAGTGAATGGACATAGCTGGTTGTTCTCTTACCATTGGTCTACCGAGCTAAAATCGTTTATCGATAACCAACTGACGCTGGGAAGATACTCCTACTTCATATGATCGTCAACTTTTCGAAAGTTTGGGGCATTTCAAATTTTCAGGGCGGGTAATAGTGATGCAGCAGATGAGACAAGATGAGATCGTCACCTGGTCACTTTCACCAAGCAGTGCATCAACATTGACTAGGTCAGCCAAGTAATGCTCCTTGGTCAATGTCAGGTGCAGTTGGGATGGTCCGCGTCTCCCCGTCACCTTTCTTGATGGGACCAACTACTAAAGTGAGGTTGCAGAATTCTACAACATCGTAATCAGAGGACTGGTCAGTGGCGAATTCAATGTTGGGAAGGTTAGAGTATTCTTCTGTAAAAACTTAACCTTTAATAATTATTACTCCTCCAATCACGCTGCGCCACCTTTCGCTCCAATCCGTGTTTGCAGCGAGTGTTCCGTAGATGATTCCAACAATTGAGTAAAAAGAGACCGAGGCAGTTGTGATGAATCACAACGACTAATTGAATGCCAGCATAAGGGCTTCTGGGGTTGATGAAGTACGTACGTCTGCGTTGATATAAGCGGCAGTTCGACCGCCTTCACGTGATACACAGTCTTTTGGAAACAGAGCATATTCGGATATATTCGGCTCCTGGTCATACATATCAGTGTTAAGCCAGATTTAAACGACACCTATTATATTGGTCAGCTTGGATTGTGCTAATTGATTCCGTTCTTGAATCTAGTACCCTAAGTGTGAGACGTTCATGAAAACGGACCACCAACCAGAAATATTTACGTATGCCCCTAACCCATGTCACTCACTAAGTCAACATTATGTGGGAGTGCTACAGTCTAAGCTGACCAGAGCAAGGCTGGCTAACTGAGATATTTTGATGCTACTGGTAAAGACAGGTTGGGTGTAGTGGCTTCAGATTGAGAAACGTCTATGCTGGTCTGTTTCTGAAAGCCACCCGCCTCCTTTCTGAACGTGCAAGCCTTTGTCTTGAATATCTGTGTAATCTGAACCATGTGAACTGACGAGAATGGTATTTATTTATAGGCCGATATGATTGGAGTCGTAACTTGGAGGCAAGGCTGTCATTTTGTGATACCATCCATGAAGAACATGACCTCCATTGGGAAGTGTAATACTTGTAGCTACCCTATTCGTTATTGTTAACTATGTTAGAGCTACGAGTGCCACTTTATACTCTTTTTGTTCCCTACTTTTGTATATACTGAGACTTTTGTTCAAACGAGTAGAGATGCCGACAACTACCCCGCGCACTCGAAAGTACGACCCCGCTGCGTGCACGTTTGTCGCTCCGCTCTGTTATCGCTTCGTATTTGTATCCGTTTACTCTCGCGTTGACCTCGCATGTCAACAATATACTCTTTGTCTACTCGCTGCATTATTCCCAACCGGTTGTTTTCGGTTCGCTCGATCCTACAAAGTGGTAAGCCCGCGTAAGTCGTACATTATCGTATACATTCGATTTCGATATTCCCCCCCGCTCATATTACGTTTCCAGTGCGTATAGTTTACACGTATATGTTTATTTAAATTTTATACCGTTCGCATCTACTCAATCGCCATGGACATTAAGTCTGAATGTTCGTCTTCCTTATCGCTGATCACCTTAGCTGTTCCCGCTTTCGGAGATCTTGATTCAGAGCTGTGGTTCGCCGTGTTGGAAATAGAGTTTAACAACCGGCGTACAACAAGCGATGCGGACAAGTTCTTGCAACTTATACCACGTCTCCTCGGAGATATGTTAAACCTAGTAAGCGATATATGACTAGGCTCTCATCCGAATTTGCCAGCCGACGTTATGTTCACAAAAAGAGTTAAGGCAACCTATCGGGTTGCCATGGTCGTGCTTACATAATACCTGGTGTGCTTTGTAGATCTGTCTAGTCCCTGCTTGTCCCTATTTACATGATGTTTATAACTAGCATGTTTTACGTTTGCTACTGATGACAGTAAATTAAGTGTTAACACATTGTAATATATGTCTTCTTTCCGCTGTGGTGAGATGGTTAAAAGAAAGTCAATGTTTCAAAACATTAACCTACCAGTAGAAGGCTTGTGAACAAACGTCTTCTGCCGCAGACAATGAACCACAACCTGCCCACGCCCGATTCTCACAGATGATTCCTTGACAAGTAGCTATAGGCCTGCTCAGTAAAACAGCAACGCGACGAAATGTTCCCGACCAGCAGCTGCGCGATGTTTGTGGACAAGTAAAATGAAGACCCGGTCGGATGTTCTAACGCCGCCACACCCCATGGTGATTTAACGTTGCCTGGCGCCTGTGCCCAATACGTCCGCTACTAACAAAACACGGTCTGCGGCGTCAATCCCGTGTTAACAGAAACTCTCTGTATACACGCAAAGAAGTGCTAGAAGAATAGCCAGTGACGCCGGAAGTTTCCCAGCCAACAAAGTTGATCTAATTGTTGAATTAGCTACCTGTATTGAAGATTTGGCCACGGTGATATGTAGGACAGAAGATTGATGTTCACATCACCTGTTTCATCTATTTCCTTTTTGTAGATTGTTTTTCTCAATACCGTAGGATTGCATCTGATTAACTGATCCCCCGACAAACGTTAATTTCGACAACACACTAAGGCATAATATGGTGGTTGTCACTAAACTCAGTTCTCAGTACTGTTGTTTTGTTACATTGTTGACAATTAGGTGTGTAATTGCGCTTGAGGGACAAATACCTGATTCGTTTAGTTCACAGTGTTATTACAACTACATTGGAACTAGTTCTGGAGTCCAGCTAAGTGAATTATTTTATTTCTGTATTTATGGGACCGTCAAACATAATAACGCTTACTTGCTGAAGTTTCATCCCACGCAGCTTATCCGTTCTTACTTCTTACTGATGAGCTTTTGTTTATCTGTAACCTTATTTTCACTTACTATCAACCGCTTCGCTACTATGTGCCTTGTTGCAATTGGCCGTTTTACGCGTAAATATTTTGTCTTAGACTTTGTCAATTTGGTATATTCAATATCGAGAGTGATATTTCCCTTCTCTTAGTTTTCTAATATTTTTGTGGTTCAGCAACGTATTAGTGACAAACTCGTTGTTAGCTTTTTATGGATCGAGATCGATCACCCAGTGGTCTGAGAACGTAATAGACATTTGCTGAATTATGGGCGCGAGTATTCAAGGTCCAACATGTCGAAATCTCTTGAGGTCAGATTGAGCGTAGTTCGAGGAGATCGTGGGCTTCCGGGATTAATACTGATTACCCCGACACGAATACATTCTTCGTTTCACACATTTCGTGTTTTTGGATCAGACAGAAATCGATAAACAATGGCACCAACAACCACGGGTTCTCACACTGCGCATGATGAGTCTAATCGCACCAAATGTTACAGGTGTAGCGACCCCATTTGTTTATTACTAACTAAGCACAAGGGGCTTGTCTCTTCATAGCGGCGATACACACTCAACCGATCATTCTGTCTCCCACGTAATCTACCAGTTCATTTGCAGTTGCAATGACGTATACGTAGGCAGGATAGATCGGCATTTGCATCAACGTATGGCTGAGCACTTTCCTGAATGGTTATCAACGGCAATCTCAAAAACGACCTATTGACGGTAACAAGCTCGAAGGCCCCAGCTTCATCGATCGCCAAACACATTTTAGCAACCGGTCACCTAGTTGACCCTGTTAAATCGTTCAAGATATTGTTACATAATCGCAACCCGAAACTGTTAACGATTAGCGAGGCAATGCTCATCAAACAACATCGGCCAGTTTTCTGTGCGCAGAAGGCGCTGACGCAAAGAATCTCATTGCCGTGGAATTGACTGAACTATTAGAACGTGAAAGGTCAGAACTATGTGGTTGGTTCGTTCAATTGTTGTTGCTATACGCAGTTTGTATAAAAATTGTTAGTTTTACGTTGGCGACTGATGAGAGTAAATCGAAATGTTAACATCTCGCGATATGTCTTCTCTTTGTTTTGACTAAATCAATTATAGGATCTTAGTGTTTTAAAGAAATCATAATTAAAAAACCAGCTGTTGACTGCGTACCATTTTCCCGAATAGTTTCACCAATACATTTCGCGAGGTATATGCTGAACGACTAACCATCGAGTATAATTAAAGCTAGCCCATCTCATATTATTTCCTTCGTTGATCTGTCCTAAAGAAAGTTCGCAAAACATACTGTGGGTCTGGTAAACGCATTAGTCGCTACAGTATGCAA
>JTDE01000411.1:244009-256257 GCA_014338405.1 Paragonimus skrjabini miyazakii
CTCCTAAGGACACATATCAACTTCAGAAGCTAGAAAAGGATTTGGCCATCGCACTACATGCACTGTCAGAGAATCATAAAGTAGGTTTCGATCAAGCGCGAGTGATTAACAGAGGTCTGCCTTCCCATGCGGCGCGCTGCTGCGCTGAAACTCTCACCATTTACACACAACGCGCTTGTGTTAATGATAGCAAAGTTAATGATAGCAAACCCCTGTCTACAATGTGGCGTGGATGGATAAACAACACCAGACACGGACGAACTTTATCAACATCAGTCTTACCCCCACCTAATAGGCAAACGATTCCACCAACCAATTCAGTGGCAGTGCAGATTGACCTAACCACGACAAATCCCACGTGACCTCTGTTCCTTTGTTAGTGTGATTTCGATTACAACACTCCTGAGGAAGGTCACCCGAGGTGGTTGAAACGTAGAGTATTACAACTTGCTCATAACGTTGTGTTATTCTCAATCCATTTATCAATAAATCTATCTGCCTTCAGCAAACCGGCAACGAAAATCACATATCTTGGAATGATTGATCAAACAATTATTATCAAACAATTTTTAAAGTTAAAAATAAACAGATGCCGACAGTTACCGAGTAGTCCAATATATTAAAATGAACATCCAGTTCTTCGTCCATATCAGCAAGAGCTTATTGTTCATCCCATGCCATGAAATCTGTAAAAAAACAAGTTATCACGCAATATAAGTGGAATATCTCGGTTAATAAGCAAGATACCATAGTAACTTATTTGGACAGTCTGATAGAAAACTGACAGTTGCTGCAGAAAATGAAACATTCATCCGTGAATGTATCTGGAAATATGTCAGAAATTTCACTGAACTTGTCCAAAATCCACTTCCTGCACGCAATATCAGCTAATAAAAAAGATACAACAATCATCCAGAAAATCTCGACACACATCAGCATTTTTTGTATTCAGAACTTGTCAGCAATGTTCATTGACGGAACCAACCTGCATGCGAAAATACCACATACCAAGGTGCACGGCGAAATCCAAGATGAACGAGCTGTCATCTTGGCGCGCCGTGAAATTATGCGTTTTGATGCGTTCAAACAAAACTTTTGTAACAAAAACGCGTTATAATTAATTCCGTGATTGCATGCGAATTTATTAAAGCCAATATCAGTACAAAGAGTGAGATGAAATGTCTATTAATTGTTTTTGGTGGGTGTTCCAGCTGGAACACTCAACGATCACTCAGGGAACGGCTGAGAGATCCAGTGTGCTAATGGGGTCTATTGTCGAAAGTATAATCACGCTTTCATATTCAATTACGTCCAGATTTAAATAAAAGCATGTTTCCACGTCTACGACATCGATTTTCATTTTTTTTTCACATTTAGTTAACCGGAATAGCATAGAAAGCGGCTCTGCGTAATTTTTTCATTAATCCCCATGCTATTGAACTACCGCAAATCCCTTGCTCACGTTTTCGGAAGATGGAAACAGAGAAATCTTGTGGAAACAGAATTGTAAGATTTTGAGAACTGCAACATGTCACAAAATTTCAGCAAAAATTCTATAGCTACAAAATGCTTTTTAACTGAAATAAAATAGGGATTTTCACGGTCTACCGATTACATGCAGCTTGTCCTCGTTGCAGAAGAACTGCCCCGATTGCAATATCGCTTGCATTGGTGTCCAAACCAAACTCCCCGGCCTTCGACGACATGTCTGGAAAAGCCAGCACTAGTGCTGTGCACAGGGCTCCTCACAGTTATTTGAACGCGAGTCCACACTTTTCCATCCATGTGGATTCCGGGTTCTCTTTACAATATTTTGGTGAGGGGAGTAGAAATGCAGATGAAATCATTGATAAAGCGACAATAATAGGATGCGATTCTTAGAAAGCTCTCAGTTTCTTTGAATTTTTTGGCGTGGACCACGGTCGAAGTTTTTCCCGTCTATTTTGGGTCTTTGCAAATACCCGACCCAGAGAATACGTGCCAAAGGATGTTTACTTCCTTGAGCGAGAAGTGGATTTTTGAGGACGTTGGTTTAAAACCAGCTTCCGCTAGGCTGTCTATCACAGACTATAAATGGCGCGCTTACTCTCGTCTGGACCTTCCACGAATTATGGCATCATCCAGACACACCAGGCATGTTCTGGACAACAAGTCATGCAGTGCTTTCTGCAATAAGCGCTGAAATATCGTCGTTGCGTTTGATATTCCAAAGGGCATAACTTGGAACTCGTACAATCCCAAGGGTACGGCGTAGGCCGCCTCAGTTCGGTCGTTTTCTTCGGCCTTCGTCTGCCAATAACCTGATGCCAAATCTAAAGGGCTGAACTACGTGGCTCCGTCGAAAACATCAAGGGAGTCGTCGATTCTTGGCAATGGGGATGCGTCTCTCTTTGTCACTTGGTTGAGCTTCCTGTAGCCAACGCATAATCGTGGAACACCGCCCTCTTTTTCATCAGAACTAATGGGCCAGCCTATGGGGGATTCGATGGTCAGATCACATGGTTCTGTAACAGGCCGTCACCCACCTTGCGCACCTTATCCTGAAGGCGTGCAGGTATCCTGCGTGGAGGTATCTTGGTTGGTGGCGCATCACTCGTATCAACTTCATGCCTCAGAATACTTGTGCCGCCTGGTCTTGCTCCCTCCCACGCAAACACGTGTGGCCGACCTTTACTTTCTGGCTTCAAGCACTCGGCATACCGCGAACCGTCAGAAGCTCGACCAAATTGAATCATTCCGTCAGTTTGACTATTCACGTCAGAAGGGGCCGCAGTAACATGGAATGAGAAGTCTGTTTCTGGCGGAACTGTGGACATGGGAGTCAAGTCAGTGGCACCGGACGGACTCCCCAGCCGAATGTTATGCAAGTCGAGTGCGCGTCTGAGGTGATCCAGTGAATTCATCCCCACCATAACACAGATTGGAATGTTGGGGTTCATCTCAAAACCGCACTTTATATGGCATCTCGCTATTAAAACCGGTGCCATAATTCTGTCTTCTGCCGGCATTCGGTCACCACTGGCTGTGAGATTGCGTTGACGACACGATTTTCGCCTCTAGCTCGAGAGCCAGCGTACTATGTGCGAGTGTGGTTATTACGCTCAGTGCTGCCTTGACCAACTCGAGGTTTCCGGCCGAGTGGGTGAAGCAGAAACCCCCTTTAATGGCCGCTTACAAAACTATGAATACTAGCCATTCAAGAATTCGCTTTTTGAGTTACTCCGGGGACCATTCCTCTTAACCTGGCTCGACCAGATACCGCAAATCACGGATAAACGACCGGACGGCTTACTGCTGGATTTGTCTACGAACGTGGAACTGTTGTTAATAGAGTGTCGGATGCAAGGGGACGTCTAGTAGATATCTCAGCTGCGTGAACGTCACATATGATACGGTGGTTTTCAAGATTTTGACCTCAACGATATTGTCGAAGGTCTCTCTGTTCGCGAAGTTCAGAATCAAGTTGTTACGTGATTCCGGTGGGAAGTCCTGAGGGTAGGCCCATACTTGACTTCCCCGACGGGAATGCTTCCTCCCATGGTGAAATTTCCGGGATTTTTCATCGACACTAGCAGTCCCGCTTTTGTTGGTTTCGTCGACAATCAGTCTAGGGGGTTTGTCGTTGTCTGCGTTGGGTGACTGGAGCCTCCGGAGTTAGACTGCGTAACAGGGCGCCGATCCTCTTCAGATTTCTTCGCAGATCTCGGCAGGTTGAATTCTGACAGGGTCGCCACTTTGTAGATTGTAACCAGGAAATCAGACAGAGGTTGTGTCCATAGGTATATTACGCAACATGCAGCAGTGGTTAAGATACAATTGTCCTCCTCGCTCGTCTGGTTGTATGTCGACTCAAGGTCTTCGTGCACGATGCTGACTTAGCGGTCACTCCAACTTCAGCCTATGCGCACTTACTAGTTTCCATCGCACGTTGTAATAAAGCCTTCTTATACAGAAGACCTAACAATGTCTCATCATTTACTTATGCAGTAAGCAACAATAGCACACTGTTATGTTAGCATATGGTTATCAATCACGATCACTAGAGTGTCCCTTTTGGTTCAATGTTTAAGACATTGTTTAACACAAATATTCCGTCTAATTCGACAGACGCCATTCGATCACTGTGTTTCGGAAAATTTGCCGTCTCTTTGACTAAAACGTGACCTTAAAGGGCAATGCTGTATTACATTTCCGCGATCTTTTTCAAAAAAATCTACGCCACTGTGACATTGAATAAAACTGGACCGACTCTAAAACATCCGTCCCCAGCTTCACACTGCGTACTGATCAATCAATCACTCAGATGGAATATGTGAGGAAAACTAGAAGTTGTTCGAATTGGCGCAATTTCGGAGAATCACGCGAAAAATATTACCATAATTATGGTGTATTTCTCATCTGTATATATTTCTCATATATATATATTTCTCATCTTTGAGAAGTACACTCAGATGAGCGTGATCAACAAACGCATTGTAACGTGATACGCATGAATGTATACCACACACAATTAATAATTGGACAGTACACCAATGATGTGAATCAAGTAACAAAACAGACATAATAAGAGAGAAAACTTCCAGTTTATAATGAAGCATTTGGAACACATGCTTCTGAAAAAATACTTTTCGAAATCATCGATATTCGATTAAACACAAAAGGTAAACACTGACTCAATAGTCAGGGTCATGCCGGAGATAAGTTATTTGGGGATGGGGAGAATGGACAATCGAAGAACTTCTCCATTGTTTGATGTAGTTAGGTCCCGGAAAAGATGTAGAAAATTTAGTCGCTATGAAGGGAGATAGGATAGCCTATACTTTTCCGAAGAAATAAGCGGTTCGCTGAACTGGACTTCGTCATTTCGAAATGACGAAGTCCAGTTCAGAGAACCGATTTTGAGGATCCTCAAAATCGACGGATTTTGCAGACTTAGCGAATTGTTCAACAAATACGGAATTCTGACTGTCCAGGCGTTATGGAATGTTTTTTCCGTTAGATTTATTCGTGGAATCACGACTGAAAAGAAAAGCTACGCGGTAAACGGAAGAACGTCATGAAGTATGACAAATAATGGAATATGTGATTTTCTGGCCATACCTGTCATATAAAATTTGTAATGTTTTTGTTAGTTAATCAAACATTTACCACTAGCAAACAGTTGTTGTCGTATAACGCGAAAAAAGATCGATCAACAGATTTTCCGGCATATTAATACTGCCGGATTCCGATATTGGCTCGGTATACGCGGCCGATATACAGAACGCAAAGAATGTTTAACACCACGGAAAGGTTTCCAGGTTGTCTATCAAGATAGGAAGAGGAACAGATGATGACGTGAAATTTGTACGTAATCGTATGAGACGAACAGGCTTACTATGGTTTTTTCCAAACGGTTCTTGTGTGCACGTCTATGACATAGATTTTTATTATGCTCCACCATTAATTCTCCAAACTGACGTAAAACGCAACGTTTCGATATTTTCCAATTGATCCTCATGCTATCGAACTACCGCACATTCCTTGCCTAAGTCTTCGGAAAATGAAAACTAAATACTTGTCCGGCAACAGAATTCTACGATTTCAGGAACTGAAACACGCCACGAAATTACAACATCAGTAACACTGAAAGATGACAGAGATATTTACGGTCTACCGATTACACGCAGTGTCCAAGTCCAGGTAGTCGCTCTAAAAGGCAGGACAGTCCTCAGTAGAGTGGTGCCACCGGTATCTGACTACTGTATACTCCACTTGTGGCCGAGGCTGAGGAGCACAACGAAGGCTACGTGTAGCACAGTGGCTCTTCCTGTGTTGGAATGCGGTGCTCGAAATAAAGAAACCGTCGGATGTACACAGCTGCAGCAGTCTTTCGCAATTGTCAGTGCGTTGTGCCCGGACATGTTGGAACTGGTCCAACAGATTAATACCCAGTCTTTGGTCACTATCGAAAACCGATCGACAATGAAAAGCAAGAACACAGCGCGTTGACCCTTGTGTATCGGTATCGACCCTGGAAAACAGAGTACAAAGAAAAGCACGTCAAGCTAGCGGGGCACGGAGCGAGTTGTGTTTGTAGCCGCGGGACGGGTATTACAAGTGGTACATATTGACTAAAACAAAGGTAGGCGGAAAGCCAGGATCATCAAAAATGTACAAGTGAATGCGACTGTCAAAAATATCATTTAGTATAATCGCTACAGACACCAAACATAACTTCTACCCGATTCTCATCGGAAGAAAGATGACCAAAATTAGCATCAGTATCGCCCGATAGTAGGTTGACGTCTGATTGTTTACTTTGCCTCAGAATTTCAACGGGAGCGTCGTAAAACGCATCCTTGGTAGCATCCGAACAGCTTTCCATTAGAGCAACGCCTTCCTGAGTTGCATTGACGAACTTCTACCGATGCGTTGAGTCTAACAGCGCACAAGCGACTGTTTGCTGGAATCCAATCGAGCAAACACTATTCTTCTGTGGAACACAGTGCAATTCCCGCTCCAGCTTCACCACGGGATTCAGCGCCGGCCTCACAACAGACCCCGAAAAAGATTTGCTTGGATTGACAGTTATCCAGATGGAAGCTCAAGTGAATAACGGTAACAAAATCGTAGACTCGTGTCCACCACAGATACAGCAAACTTCAAGCCCCAGAATTGAACCAGTGCTTGCCACAGCTCCTTGATGACCAACCTGTCGGAGAGTGCGGACATTGATGACCCCAATGTTTACCAGTTGTGTCGGCATCAGAAAACAATCACGGTTTGAAGGCATATGAAAGACAGGAGACTTGGGGGGAAACAGAAAGGGAAAGACTTAATGGATAACCAATTGTCACCTTCAGGAGAACGATAATTTCTGATATTTCCCCGTCGTTTATGCCGCGGAGAGAGGTTGACTTGATGGACCCCACCCCGAGTCTCTGACTCAAAATTTGGATCTGTGAGACAATAAGATACAGGGTTTTCTTGGGGGACCCTATCACGAGCCAATTGTTTAACAGGCTGACTCACGCGACTATGAAGAACTTGCTTGTCCTGAGTTGTTCTTGTAGCGTCACTATCAGAATTCCTTTTATAGAGTGAATAGTTCTTTTCCGTGCACACAAGCGATGGATCGTTTCCCGTGGATTGGAGATACAGTCAGCCACAAGTGAGAGTAGCTGTATCGATTTTGTCCTCGTTCTAGGCCTGGAGTAGCAATTTTTCGTCCTTTTAAGGTCCTCTATAGTTTGTACCATTGTTGCTATATAGCCGCTGCGGACAGCCTTTTCTGGCAACAGACCGACTGTAGGCACACAGAAATGAGTCGATGTCCAGTGAATATGCTAATCCAGTATAAATTGCCTTAACACAAAGGCAGGTGAAAGTGAAACCATATCGCACTGATGTCGCACGTCTCCGTTTGACAAATAGAAGATCAAAATAGCCTACCCCGGTTGTTGTGAAAAGATGCAAGTTCGTCTCGATTATATCCATCGACAGCAGTGTAACAGGTTACACGCAGTAGACCGTTCAACATGGACGGGTGAAGTTTTTGTAGAGGACTATGAATGTTCACTAAGCTTCTTTTATGGATTTTATTGTACGTGAGGGCTTCTCTTGGATAATGAGACCTTCCTTTTCAAATGAATGTTGTTGTACCAGCCGGATAATTTCGGTTGAGGCATTCTGATTTTTGCTAATTAAGAGACGGCATGTCGCCTGTATATTATTCTTGTTGTGGAGGTATCTCTTGTACGTGCAAATCCTGTCATGCAAATAGGACCTGCAGTTTGATCCAGGGATATACTCCTTTAAACGTAGATACGAACGTGTTCGACTACTAGGGACAGTTGGTTACAGTAGTATTACAGTCAATGATAGAGGATTGACTCGACACATTCGTCGCTTTCACAACGCCGGGCCAGTTGGCCTTATTTTCGTAGAAGAAAGTTGAACCATTTAACCATCAAGTACTCTTCTGCTATTCGTTTTCAAAAATGCCGCGCGATACATCTGCCGGGTTGCGCTTCGCATCGAAGTAACGCCATCGTTCCGGGAGGGATATGTCATAAATGGACATCAGTCTGTTTGCAAATGACGTTCAGACTCTTTCCGTAACGTTGCGAAAACTGTGCAGCGCAGTTATAAAATCGGTCCAAAATGTGATGGGTGAAATCAGCATGTTCAACTCGGATGGCAGCTGGTTCAGTGAGTTAATTGCCAAGACTGCCGCGGCTAACTGCTATCGTGGCACACTGACCATACAGAGAAGAGCAACACTTGCATTGGTCACTATAATATAGCATTTGATGTGCTGGAATTTTGTCATGAGTAAATTGACTACTGCTCCGTAGCCGGCCTCTGGAGCATCACTGAAATCGTGCAAGTGAATGCCTGCCTGTTCGTCAACTTCATCTGGTCCGTTACGTCTCAGTATTGATATTCGTTCAAGATTTGGTGATACATCCAGCCATCGGTTTCACAAATGTGTTACTTCGTCACCCACAGTATCATCTCATCTCACAGTAGGTTTGCGCGAGCGTTATAAGAGATGGTACGTGATAAGTGTTATAGGGGTTATGTAGCCGAGTAGATAAAAGTAGAGGAAACAAAAGACAACAAGCTTCTTCCAGTTTGCATCGTATGAACTGACTTGATCTGAAACTTATTGGCTGCCGTTCCGATATCAGACCCCGAGTCCTCTGGATTTCGGAGACTTGAAAGTCGAGTTATACTGTTGCGGTTTCACAATCGCTTTCTTGCAGCGCTGAAAAAGCGTTGGTTATTACTCATCCACTTCGTCAGTTTGAGTACTTCTATACTCAAAATGTCTTTTAGTCGTTTAGCAGATCGGTGTGCTTTCGCCGTATCCGATACGCTGAATAAACAATCAACAGTGTAGACACATCGCTGTGCCAGGTGAACGATGTTCAACTCAAAGCAATCGAGGTTGTCTGTTAAGGTTGATCTCAGTACAAAGTTGGCGCAGCTTAGGACAGATGAGGCACAAACCAGGTGAACACACATGTGGAAGTCTTGAAGATAATCATCCAAGTTACCTTTCGGTCACCACAGAAATCGCAGATAGTTGCGATCGATTTCTGGGACTCCCGGTTCATGAAAATTTGCCCTAATACCGACTACCACCGCCATACTTTAGCCACTTACGGTGGCTTTCGTTTGTTTTGTATTCCCTCCAACATTTGTTTCTGTTGAAAAGCGCTCTACACACCGTTTGTCTCCACCAGGGCGGACGATTTCAAGCTCTTCTTGGTACTAGGGGTGCACACTGGTTCATGAGTACTATTCTTGTGAACCTAGACAACTTTCTAGGACTACAACACTCACTTGCTTATTATGAGCGACTTCGGTGCTTCCAGGATAATCTGGACATCAGTTTCTCACCAGCAATGTGAAAGCGGATTCTTGACTTTCTTATCAACGTTGGTACAACGGGCAGCGTGGACACCGCATGCCAACTCCCCGACACGACATAGTCCTAGTCAGACTCCCTCTTTGATCGACCTGGTAGACAGAGTGATCAACAATCCGCCACTTGGACACAGTGATCACTCTTTGCTCATCTTTGATCTTATCTGTTACTGGTTACAACAACCAGTAAGGAAGTCCACAGTTCGCAACTTTAATCAGGCTGATTTTAACGGCCTGAGGAGCTACCTAGGTTCATTACTTATTCATTATGATTCCGTGGACCAAAACTACTGTGCACTTCAAAGCGCAATTGAGAAGGCGGACTACTTATATGTGCCACGCAAACTGTTCGCTTTGTCTTTTCGGCCACCTCTCCCGCGCAGATTACGTCGTCTCCTTGATTACCGTTCTCTTTCATTCGCGAAGCATGAGCTTACAGGAAATTCGGAGGACCTACGCGTATTCCATATCGTTCAAAAGAGTTGTAGACAGGAAATCCTTGAGCACACCAAACGCGTACAAGAAAAGGTCCTTCCCAAAGCCTGTGGGAACAAAAACTTCTTATTTAAGCGTATCCCGACCTATACTGCTATCCTGACCTATACTGCTACCTTGGCGAGGTGGTCGGGCTTGTGTACTGTTTTGATCCGGCGGGCTATGCTGACTAGGACTCCGGTCCTTCCAGGTGCAACCTTGTCAGACAGGCCAAAGGGGAGCAGTCAGACGAAAATCAGTTACACTCATAGGATTGTATGTCGCACTACTGTAATGAGTCAGAAAAACGGTATTCCATAGGTGGCACGTTGAGTCGTTAGAAGACAAAGGCCCGTAGAGTAAGGCTTCACTCTTCTGAGAAGGACGGTACAGTGGCTGTAATGTATAGAAGATAATGATGAGTGATACGGATAAGCAAACGTAAATTATGACAAAATGTTAGTACATTCTCCCCCACTGATAAAATGGACGGTGAATAACGCGTATGGATGATGTAATGATAAATATGGAAACGAAATTCACCAGTAACGAAATGAAACAAATATATGTGGTCGTCAGGAAGAAAATTGCGGGTAAGCTATCACTATGCTCCGCGGCTCCTCAGATTAACACGTGAAGACATTGCTGCTTTCGCTTTAATAATTCATAATTGGTTGGTGTAGGAGAGTCAGCGGCCTCGTCGTTAGAACACATTTCATGTGCGATTTCTGTCGCCTCGATCAGGTCATTAGCGTCAGCTGAACATTCAGAGGTTCCAAGGTCATCGGGCTCTCCACGAAGGGCTGGGTGCTCTACCGACACCGTCTCTTCTTTCCCGTACGGCAGTCGGACGTGCGCATTCTGCGGGTTGCAGTCCAGTAATTCGACTTCCTCAACTACATGATCGTATTTGGATGCTCGTTGCTGTTTCTTCAAAAGTACGCGACCACCTGAAATTAACCACTTAGGGAGCGATGTTCCGGAAGTTGACCGTCAATTACAGCTGAACATTTGCTCATGCGGTGTCGCATTCGTGGACGTACAGAGTAGGGATCTCACAGAGCGTAGAGCATCTAAGAGTGCTGAGTTCCTGTAACAGATTCAAAGGTTTCTGGACTTCGGTGTGAGCGTTATGGCTTTCCAAAGTGTTGAGTAAAGCCGTTCTACTTGACCTTATCCAGCTGGGTTCTATGGTGTGGTTCTGCTGGTAGCTACACCTTTTCCGTGAAGGTAATTTTTCAGTTCTGAAGACATGAATGCTGCACCGCGGTCCGAGTGTACGAAAGCAGGTAGTCCAAAAATAGCAGATAGTTGACAAAAACAATTAATGATGGTAGAAGTAGACGTGACAGAGCATGCAAAAGCAAAAGGAAATCGAGAAAATTCGTCAATAACAGTAAGAAGGTATTTATTGCGAGAAGTAGGTGGGAGAGTTCCTTTGAAGTCAACACTTAATCTTTCAAAAGGTTGTGTCGATTTAATGAGTTTAGCCATCGGTGGTGTATAAAATCTGGGTTTGAGTTCGGCACACGTGGGGCACCGAGCAACCGAAGCTTTCACGTCTTCGGTAGAAAATGGAAGGTTCATTGATCTCACAAAGTGTAATATACGTGTTACACCAGGATGACACAATGATTCATGTAGTTGTTTGAGATCAAATGAGTTCACGGAAGCACAATGCAGATTCTGGCCAGAATCAATGGAAGCTGTGTTCGGATCACTCCAACTGAAACTGATAGTTGGATGGCAAAAGGTTCGATAGAGGATCGAACCACAGAACCGTCACAACCGCTCGGCTAACCGTCTTCTGCCAGCCGTGTGCATGATGCCAATATCAACTGAGCCCCATACCTATACCCCATTGGTCAAACTATCGTACTGTAGGTCCTATACATATATCCCCCTATATTGATTACATTAATTACTGGCCGAACGTTTCTTGCATTATTACCCGTAATCAACTCTGCATCAACATTACGAACTTCCCCATGAACTCGCTCTTTGTTTTTGATAAATGGATTGAGAATAACACAACGTTATGGGCAAGTTGTAATACTCTACGTGTCAGCCACCTCGGGTGGCCTTCCTCAGGAGTGCTGTAATCGAAATCACACTAACAAAGGAACAGAGGTCACGTGAGACTTGTCGTGGTTAGGTCAATCTGCGCTGCCACTGAATTGGTTGGTCGAATCTTTTTCCTATTAGGTGGGGGTAGGACTGATGTAGATAAGTTTCGTCCGTGTCTGGTGTTGTTTATCCATCCACGCCACACTGTGGACAGGGGTTTGCTATCATTGCAATTACCCCAAGGTGGTTGAAACGTAGAATATTACAACTTGTTATACCAAATCCATTTA
>JTDE01000412.1:32960-74768 GCA_014338405.1 Paragonimus skrjabini miyazakii
ATAACAGACAGTTTCGTTTGTGAGTAGTATACTAAAACGCCCTTCATGAGATAAGGACCACTAACTTGCATATATATTTGGAAGTTGGAATGCACTAGCAAACTGAACATAACAGTAAACTAGCCCGACTGAAACCGTCCAAACGATCTGGTGATTAATTCCAGTACCTAGATGGCCTTTGTGGCCACTGATTGACTGTTAGGAGACAGGATAAGTTCACCTGGGACAATCGTGCCCAAGTCGCGCTCGCGTGCAGTGATATGCAGGTTTCGACTCTCAGAAAGTAATCTTTGTAGCCCGATTGACGAACGTGTATTAGTTCACATTTGGCTGCATTAGACAGCGACCGGTCATCCGTGTGATATGAATGTATCCTTGTGACATAAATGGCCCCGTAGTCTTTCCATTCTACTCAAATTATTTATTATAAGCCGAGTTTTAGTGTTACCAGCATATAACAAGGAGGAATTGACAAGCTATGGGAGTTCGGACACGAACAGAATAAATAGCCGGACTTCTTAGTGTATAATCTTGGGCACACAGCTGGTCACCCCATACCAATCAGAAATAGCCCTGTTCATCCTAACATTAAGGCGGTAACCATAAAGGTTATCAGTGAACCACCAAGGGAGAAGCTGTTCTACATCCACCAAGGAAGCTCCAAGCAGAGTGTCTAATGGTCTGTTCGACTGAGGGTTTTAAAGTAAGAGAATCCCTACCGAAACTTATGTAGACTCTCTGGTAACAGTTCAAATCGAACGCAATTCGTTTACTTGAGGAATCCTGGTAGCTAACAATCACCTCGTTCTTCAAGTCCTACTACTATCTTCTATCATTCCTGTAGCAACCTCCACACACAGATCCTTATATGCTCATAACCAGAGGTAGCAGTTCCTTGTAATAACTTGCCAGATGAATATTAAATTGAACTCCGATTTCATGTTTTTAACACGCGAACGACTGAACTGCGGAATTTTGTCACATTTGTATCTATCATCTTTTGTTTTTTATAGCCGTTGATGTTTTCATGAATGGATACTTCAGAAGCAGTTTATCCAAACCGCTTTTGAATTTTCGCCCGAACCATTTCCGTAAGAACGTTTTCTGTACATGAACCAGAATAGACAGACACAACTCAACTACAAAGATACTTGAATTTCTGAATCAGACCTTTATTCAGAATCAATACACAAAAATTAATTTAAGGTTCACAGTAGTGAGATGCCTTCTGATGGTCTAGAACATTGGTTGAATTTATCGACGTTTGATCGTTTATCCCTCATCACCGCAACGCACATAGAAACTCAGGAGTTACTTGAAGTTGTGCAATCAAAAACATATAGTCGTTTTTGGTCAGGATGCCTCAAATGCGGCTGGAACTGTTTCGCTGTTATTTCTTTCAAGTGAAGATCATCAACGTGACTTATACTTAGCCTTCATTCAATACTCATATCAAGCAGTGTTTATCCGTAAGGTTATTTGTTGTCTTACCGACATATTTGTTGCTAGATTCCCATAAAACCGTAGCTTACTGTCAATAGCTTGCACAGTAAAGCTGTTTGAGATGAAATACCAGGAGCTTGGAAAGTTTGCAGTCATTCCGGTCGATTACCACAGGTACTTCTGACCAGAACGGCAAATCGAGCAGCACGGAATTCACATTTCTTTTAGTCTCGAATAGCCACACACCCTAACTCTGATGCATAAATAAGGTGCACAACCAAACACAAAGTGGACGAGTAAAGTGCAGCGCTCAGTCCGCATGGATCTCACACGCACGTTTTATGTATACCGCTTTGTCCTCCCTCATGCCCGCTGCACGTAAAACGGTGCTTGTCGGATACACAACCACTCGTTTAGAATGAACGGACCAACTTGACTTTGACATGTTCATATCTGTAAACGTTATCTATGCAATCTTCAACGAGTATCGGCTGTTCATTAAAAATATTTTCGAACTTAGTACTATCTGTCGCCCTCGTTCATTCACTGTATTCCCAAGCGCTGTCAGTACGGGAGTTAGGACAATTGTCCTTCTAGTAGCTCCAATCAGGCAGAAGCTGACAGCGTAATATGGAAAGATGAGTTCATCATGTTTATCTATGACGGTTCATTGTTAACTACATTTGACGGTGTATGTCTGAGGGTTGTAGTTTCGCGGTACAGACCGCTTTCCAGGTATACAGGAAAACTTCAGCAGTGTTAGTAAGAAAATTGATACATTGATTGCCAATTGAAGCGACCGCAGATTAAAAGCACACAAATTATTGAGGTGTGGGATAGAGGTTTTCAAGGTCTCCGCTTGTCGACTTTATTAACACGATCAGATGTGAACCTGGATTGTGATGGTGAACATGAATCGACTGCTAATCTCACTTTGTCAACCAAGTGCAGAGCTTACGCTTCTATGTGTCGATCTTATCTTCCATGTAAGCTTTTGTGTTGGCTTACTGCAGACAGCGGATTGTGATGAAGCAGAAACTTTCGTCGTTTGAATGCGCCCAGCGAGTTCCCCTCATTCTGAAACGCGACTAGCATGTTAGCTCCTGTGTATAAACCTCAAGCCATGTGGAACAGGCTAAATTAATCCCCTTACAGTTTGATTAAAGAGTAAACCAAATACCGTATTATCTCGTTGCATGTTTTGAAGACTTCAGGTCGTGGCATTTCTAATGTTAGACGTATGCAAACCGGCGATCTAGTCCAGCCCATCGACCCTAAATAGCTTTCTGGATATATCCATCACACTGTGTATGATGTCGGTCTTGCGTCAGCTTCAATAAACTTTATCTTACTGTCGTTCACCACAGACAGGGTTTCACGTTGATGTGGGTCTTGTTTAGTCAATATCGATTATTGCCATATTTCCAACCACGGTAGAAAGTCTACATTGGAAAACAATTCCTCACATCTACTCGTCATTTAAGTCCACGCGTACAAACTCAGACAGTAAAAGTAACCATTACGGTGGACACGGCTCTGTTGAAATGGAACCAGATAGTGATAATGCTGTTGCGTCACTCTCAATCAGATTAGCTAACCGTACTGATGGATACTAATGTTGAGAGGTAAGGTGATCCAGTCTAATGGACCCTGAGTTACTAATATTGTAGGCTTACAACCATCGACTTAGTATAAGACTAACTAACATCCGGGACGTTGTTCAACAGCCCACTAATTTAGCCACTTCAGATAAAGCCCCGATTTTTCACAACGGAATTCCTTCTAACTGTCAAAATCAGTCAAATTACTTATCATTGACTGTGGCTGCCAGCGTGTTATCCAGTGCGATCAAAAAACAGCTGGTATTGTCCAGACGCCCGGTGTAGATTCAAATGGATCCACTGCACGCACCAGTAATCTTATTCACTGCACCGTCGGGCTAGGTAACCTCTTACTATCAACCAAGACAGACTCTTGAGTTATCGGCTCCTGGTAGGGTACCCCAGAAAAACCCAGCATCCTGTTGTCTCACAGGTCAGAATTTTGAGTCAGAGATTGGGAGCGGAGTCTCATAAAACAAAACCGTCCCGCGGCATAATTGACCGAGAAGTATCAGAAATTACCGTTCTCTTGAAATTATTATTCACCCACCATGACTTTCTTCTCCTATTTTGTCCCCGGAGTTTTATGCCATGTGCCTTCGAGCGATAATTATTTTTTGAGGCCTGGGCAACCGGTAAACATTGGCGCCTTCGAACTCCTCACTCTCCGTTAAGTCGGTCAGCAAGCTGCTCTGGCTAGTACTCTTTCAAATTTAGAGCTTGAGGTGTGTTACATGTCGGAGACGCGAGTCATTCTAGCACAGTTATTCACTCGGGCTCACTTCTAGCTGACTGTCGATCCAGGCGCTTCCCTTTGGGTCTATGGTAACACCAAGGCTGATCAAGCTGGAAGGGATATCGCACTGAGTTCCAGAGCACAGCATAGTTTGATCGAATGGATTCCAATGAATACTCGCTTGTGCGTTTTCAGAATCAATACATCGGTTGAAGTCTGTCAACACAAAATAAAAAATGTACTGTATATTCACTATATCGGCATGCGCTCCAATGGGCGGCTGTTCAACTGCTACCAAAGATGCGTTCTATGACGCCCGTTTTGGCCTTCTGAGCCAGAATACACACTCAGAGATCATAATACTGGCGGGTGGTTCGAATGTTCAGCTTAGTTGTCTTTCTCCAGAAGAGAAGCGGCTGAAATGTCTGATTGATGTCCGGACACAACATAGTGGCAATGATGAAAGACTGCTGCAGTTGTGTGCCTCGCACGGTCTCTATATTTCGGGCACCGCGTTTCAACACAGGAAGAGGCAGTGTGTTACACAGTGACCACCATATGCTTCCTGGCCATGAACACAACTCGATCACGTAACCGTTGGTCACAGATAGCCACACGCTGTCAAAGACTGCCGTGCAGTCTGGAGCAGTTATCTGGACTCGGACTGTGCTGTTGAGCGTGTCCGTTTTGTTTTTCCCATAGGCTCGTAAATACAAAGTACACAACTGATATTCGAGCGATGAGAGTGTGGTAAACGCTTACCAGGAGACACTGGTAAGCAAATTGCCAAGATCGAGTCACGTAGGAGAGCCTAACAGAAACTGAGAACAAGTCATTGCTGCTATGAAGACTTGTTAATGAGGAGGCATCTTCCGAAAGAGCTGTGCATTTACAACAGAATTGGATTTCTGCCACGTCGATTAGTTTTGTGAATAGCGTCGCTCGATTCCATCTAGCTCTGAATGTGAGGATGACCGTCAAAAACCTGGACGCAAGCTGACTGAAAGCTTTCACAAATGCCGTGAGCGCTATTAGGTTGACCAGTCTAAGGAAATGAAACGGCCTCTCTGAAGAACAGTTCAGCTGACCTCAGCCAGACCATATGGACGACGGGACCCGAATGGTCAGTTATTGCAGTCCAAACGATCCTCCGTTGTAGCAAAAGTGGCCCCGCAGCTTAAGTTATTAAAGAATAACAAGGCTGCTGAACCAGATCTCCCCCCTTATTTTTTCTAGGATGTTGGGGAAAGGTTGATATCATAACTGACAAAACTCCCTTACACGATTTGGGAGTCTGAAGTATTACATCGTGATTGGTGCCTATCAGCAATAACTTCTGTTTTCATAAAGAGGGGCCGAACTCAATGTGACAGCCACGGAGACATCAGTCTAATGTCTGCTGCGTCCAAGTTACTCACTAGCTTTATATTACATCATCTCTCTAAGCCCAGATAAAGTCAGATGCGCGAGGAACAGACAGGATTGCGATCCCTTCATGGGTACTTTGATCACATTTTACCTTGCGGCGAATCTTGGAACATCGGCACTTTTATAGGCAGCCGACAGTTGTGGTTTCTTCAGACTTAAAGGCTGCTATCTATTCGGTTGCTTGTAACGTCCTCAAGAACTGCCTTCACTGCTAGGGAGTTCCAACAGAATACGTGAATCTGTTGAGATCACTATATGACCACTCTGTAAACAGAGTGAGAGTTTATGACAACCGTCTCGGACGTTCACCACTTTCACTGGTGCTTGTCAGCGCTGTCCAATCTCCCACTTCCTATTCATTTTTTATCATGGACGAAATTCTGGAGGATGCGTTTGAGGCATCCAGTGAATTTGGTGTTGTGTGGTTCGAAATTTAGTAACAACCAACGGTATCATACCTTGAGGAAAGAACATAGGCGAGTTTCCATGTAACCCTAATCAAGATAGCTGAAGAAGGAACTGTTGATTAATTGATTTCACAGTTCAACGAGGACAGGTAACACTGAATCACTTGCAATCACCAGGCAACTCAGATGCAAGGGGTCCTAGTTACATACTGGTCGGATTAACACGTCAGAAATTTATCGCGATAGAGTAAGATAAAATGCATTGCATATGGTTTGCAGTTGGCTGTCAGGCATACGTCTACCTCCTATCCGAATTGATTCGTTCAGAATAAAATGTGTCACCCGGTTTCGAGTGCGGGCTGCAGTTGGAGATAATCACCAATTCTCAAACCGTTTGTTTTCGTCAAACATGCACACATTTGCATAACTGCCAGTTTGGAATGGAAAAGCTAGCCAGCAATTTCGTTGACCGATGACCTGCTTTGCACGCGGCGAGGTGCGAATCGTGTGGTTATTCTACAATCCAGTCAACTGTTCAAACTTCGTGTCGGCTGCAGTTAGTTCAAACGTCTGGTTTTCGTTTCGACTGACGGTCTTCTTTTCTATGTTGTTTACGTCAGAGTGCAATTTTCTGTCCGGTCACTTTTGATTGGTTTAGAAATCTTGAATCTCACTCAGCAATACGCTCTGCATACGCACGTACTCGATACCAGTGAAATTCGGGGAACCGTTATCGATTATGTTGTCAAATTTCGATGTCGCATTTTGTGCCTGGTTTTCCGTAGATAATGATCATTCAGACAGGGTCAGATTTGAAAGCTGACCACAGTTTCCATACACCCTAAGATATATCGTTTGTGTTAAGTTCTTCTACTTGCTAACTGATAATTTTGTAAATATATGTTTCACGTCAAGTCACGAATACGGTTTGCATTCCTCGAGATGTGACTTCTCAAATGCTCATTAGGAAATGGAGAACAATCAAATGTGTACCCGAGTAACAAACGGCTTATGACAATAGATTTGTGGGAGAATAAGCGCATGCGTATAACAATCATCGCTGCTGAAGGAACTCTGTTGATTTTTATTCGTGGTTACTTCCAGCATGTGATAGCTGTTATCACCTAATAACCATCACCTATGCTATCTCAGTTGTGTATTTACAACGTGCTGCCTATCACAATATCTGAACAGATGTCGGCCAGATTTTCAACTTGAAAAACGGCCTATCATCAGCGGCACTCATGTCTCGAACTAAAAACACTCCAACGACTGTAGAACTGGGGTGAATATGCCACCTCAACCTCCAGAAACCACTGAATGAAGTCTGATAAATAGAAGGACAGTTAACGAACTCTTCAGAACCTCGGAACATGACTGTTCCCTTAAACCTACTGTTTTAGGGTGTATAATAACACTCATCATAAAACGATCCGTATCAAACATATAATTAAAAATATGCCCTAACATGCTCGTCAATCTGCAGGCGTTTTTATCTTTCGGCGAAAATGAACACGGTGTATTATCGTGCACAGCCTTCAACAGTCAGACGTGTTCTTCTTATGTAGATTGAATGGTGTTCGTTTGGACTTTCTGGGGCGTTAAGGACGTGCACTGCTAGACAACTAGCCTTCCGGACCAACATTGATGTTAACTGTTCATCGTAATGCAGTATGGGACTGGAACAGTCTTCAGTTCTTTAGTTCTCTTTCGGTAGCATACAAGCTTGCTTTGGTCAAGACCCAACCTCATTCGGCCAGACGTATTTGCATCCCTGACAACTTGCAGACATAAGAAGACATAGTAAATAAAAGCTACTCGCAAGTGGATATCTCAAAAAAAACATAGAGACTCACAAAATGATGAATACTTGCAATAAATCAGTTCATACGTATCATATATATATATATATATGCAATGCAGTGGAGATCAGCTGGATTGTGATATCAGGCAGAACTTGAAATTTACCTTATCCCATATGTGGGTTGCTAGCCAGTAGTGCTTTGGTTAAAGCACCAGATTCAGTTTTACGTAACTCCGAACGCAGTTTGACTATTCTGTCTCTCACGTTGGCAACCGGTCCAGTTACAGTTGCATAGTTGCTTACGTAGGTAGAATGCATCGATAGCTATCCAAGTGGGTAGCAGAACACGTGTTGGAATGATCAGAACTACTGTTGATTCAAAAATTCCAACCCAGTGAATCCGTTGATCGAAATCCCGCGTTATTGACTGCTGGACTGCTCATGACAACAGGTCACCAAGTTAGTACATTCACAATGTGGTTACTTAACCAGCACCCGAAGTTACTGGCCCTTTCCAATGTTTTGTTGATCAGAACTCGGCAGCCGGCGTTATGTGGTGAACAGTGGTTGGCGCAACCCATCAGGTTACTAGGGTTTTGATAATAAAATGTTTGGAGGAAATGCATATTAATCGATTTCCTGTCTGTTTCTATTCGTCTGCCGTACATAACTTGCATTTCTTCGACTTAACTGTTTACAGCGTACAAACGTTGACATATCGCAACGTGTTCTGATGTATGTAACAATTCGCACGTGCCCCATAGGTGGTCAGTTGCACAATGACCAACACAGCTAAGTCATAAAAGAGTTGTCTGAACTTTAACCCGGTCATGGTGAGGACCAGCTCTAGTGACGAGCTCTGCTGAGACCGAAACTCGCGTCTAATTTTTCTTTTAAAAGGGGCTGACTAGAAAGTCTGTGGAAATGCGACAGTTGCGATCAACTGTGATTGGCACATACTAGTTTGTAGTGAAAGATTTCGGCTGCTGTGATCTCAGTTTAACTCGCAGTCAATTACAGTTATGGATTTCTCTAAGTTTTTCAGTTAATTCTTTTCGAAGGGAAGCATTTTACTTGAATTTTACTTTTGCCTTAACTTGTCAACAGTACACGTGTTTGTTGGCTGAAATATCTACGGAAATGCGATAACTTCAGTTAATTGTGAATGAAGTTCAACTTATGTCAATTTATATTTTCATTAATGCAGAAAGAAGATATATGTTGCAATATGTTAACATTACGTCTACTCCCATCAGTCGCAAACGTAAAAACTGTGAGTTATATATGACACACAAATAGAGATAGACAGGATATGGACACGTATACCGTTCGTACATCGATGCTGCTTGGGATGAAGTCAACAGCCTTGTAGAAACTCACTACCGCTTTAATGTCATTGCTTTGCCTTATCAAGTTTGAAAACCTTTCTAGAGAAACCGTTTGCAATACCAACGTCAGAACTCTTCCTTCTCTACGAAACCATCTCTCACGCTGAGCCAATATGAGTGTGTTTCCTAGTGACGGCTTAAAGCATGTACACAATCTCTCGTCAACTCAGTTCACACAAACGCAGCTGGATGTCCTCTCCCTTGGACTGAAGTTCAAAATACCACACAAAGAAGGTAACAAGTTGAACATGCAAGTGCAATTTGAATATATGTCCGATCAACTAAAAGATTTGTCACTCACATCTTCTGATGAGATGGGTTGGTTTCGTGCAAAATTAGTAGATATTTCTAACCAAATGTTATCAGCACCTAATCGTCAGCAGTGTTGCCTGAAACAGGCACACTATCAAGCCATGAAAGAATTGAGAGGAATGCGACATTTGGTGTTTCTACAGCCGGATAAGGGTTCTGGTGTTGTCGTCATGAGCAAGGACAATTATATGATGAAACTGAACACCATTTTGGAAGACCAGCGAAAGTTTAAGAAAGATAAAACGACAGAAAGTAATATACAGCTGGAAAAGCAAGTAGCGAGGCAACTTCAGATACTGCTGTTGCAATATATCTGTAAATCATTATAGGCACATGAGGTCGATCGGCACAGGAACACCACGAATGAGAAATGCACCAAAAATGCACAATGATGGAATACCCCTGCGACCAATCTTGTGTATGAACAATTCACCATATCATAAAAGTGTTCGGTGGCAAATTGAAATTTTGGTCTCCATTAGCAAAATGTTATCCCCCCATTGTCTAAGGAATACCTTTGAACTAACAGAGACAATAGAACGCTTATCGGTGAGTTCACAAGCTATGTATTCGATTGACGTTGATTCTCTTTTTACGAACGTTTCTGTTCGAGAGACAGTTGAGTTTTATGTAATTTTATTTCCAACCAAAACCGTGATATAGGCATTCCACTTGAATATCTTAAGGATCTCATTTTACTGTGTACAGAAAAAATAAGGTTCACTTTTGTAGGACTTTCTTAAAGACAAATGGAAGGAGTGGTTATGGGTAGTCCGTCAGGCCCAACATTAGCCGACGTCTATCCTTGTCTCACGAAATGGAATCAAACGTCAGTTTAGCTTTCTTAGGTGTACTCATCACCAGGCATGGGGATGGGACATTACCGCGATCGGTCCATCGTAAAGCAACATGGGCCGGACAGTATCTTTAGTTCTCCAGTTTTATCCCGATAGCATACAAGAGGGATTTGGTCAGAATCCTATTTCATAGGGCCAGGCATATTTGCACCCCTAATAAGCTGCAGATGGAACAAGAAATGCTGAGAAAAACGTTGCTGGCAAACGGATATCCTGAAAAGTTCATAGACATTCAGAGCAGGGTGATCAAATACAATCAGCCAGTGCAAACAGCTCAAAAGAAAGATATATTCTTATTTTGCAACTCAAACGTGATCAACTGGCAAACGACATCAAGCACAAATTACAGTGTGCCCTATCCCGTACATATGCTGCTGCCCAATTACCCATGGTTCAAACCACCATAGAACTCGTCCGAAACAATCACGAACGCAGTCTGTCTGGTCATTCTGTCTCCCACGTTGTCTATCAGTTCACTTGTAGTTGCGGTGGCGTTTACATAGGCAGAACAGACCTACAGCAGAATACGTTCCAAACTGGTCGAAACGACTCATGACACAACAATATGAAACCGGTGAATCCGTTACTCGAAGCATCGCATCATCGATTGCTAGACATCTCATGATAACAGGTCACCAGGTTGACCTACTTAGATCATTCAAAATATTGTTACCTCAACAGAACCCGAAGCTACCGACCTTTAGCGAAGCCATGTTGATCAGATCTCACCAGCCGGCGCTATGTGCACAAACGGGGTTGAAACAACCCGTGGTGGTGATGACATAATACGTGTTGTGATTGTATTAGTGTCCATATCCTGTCTATCTCTATTTGTGTGTCATATATAACTCGCATATTTTACGTTTGCGACTGATGAGAGTAAACGCAGTGTTGACATATCGCAACATGCCTTCCCTCTGCATTGATGAAGGTAGTAAAGAGAACCCAGTGTTTCACGTTTCAGTTTATGTTTACCAGCTATCTGCACATGTTACAGCAGAGGTCAAACACCAGTCACTATATCATGAAGTAAGAGAATGTTCGTTCACCAATCAATTTTGATATTTGTTAGTTTGATACACCAAAAGTAAATTCCTCATATGATCACAAGGCCATCCCTTGGTAATAAGCCTTTATTCGGTTTGCTCCCCATTTGACGTGTTAGTCTTTGCGTACTTCTTAAACATGTACTATCAACAGGCTAGTCTGGACAATGCTGTGTGTGAACGTCATTCATTCGAGCGCTCAGGAGTTGCACAAAGCTCAGTGTGAAGTTGCTAGTGGCAACGTTAGATTGCATATGCTTCCTGACTTGAATGTCTTGAAAACGTGTTTGTCATTAGATAGCTCCATCACAGAGATGTCACACGTACCAACTTCTCGCCTAATACATTTTAAAGGACCGCAGTAAGTAACTAAAAAGTTAACACTGTTAGACAGTGTCACAATCATCGAGGTTTGACTACATCAACCTTCTCCATTTCCAGTACAAAACAGACTCAGAAAACGACAAGAATTGTCGTGAGTTTATTCACCAGATGTGAATTCATTTACAACTACAATGTTTCATGAAGTAGTTTAATAGTTCACAGTAGAACCAGTCATTTTTACATACATCAAACCTCAAAAGTATTTACTTTACCACATAAGTCTTCACAGTCTACCCGTAGTTGACAACTGTACTTAAATCACATGAGACAGTCATTTATATCCCAACTTGTTCTGCTAACTTGATGTTAGCGATGTAGGACTTATATCTAAACAAGTATTATGGATTGGAAAAACGTGTACTTGTGATCAGGGAAAACTGCGTTGCCATCGTTAATTTTAGAGCAATCTACGATTTATTTTCACAGATGTACTGTACTACGATACATTTTTATGACTACTTTGTAGCTTATGTCATTCAGTAATGTTTCACTTACCGATGTATAACCCACGAATTTGCTTGATACAGACAGAATCTTGTAAGTGCGTAATACCCATGGTAGTATTTTTGTAGATCTCAGTTCAGTAATGTACTAACTAACGGTCTAATTGAATAAAGAAGCTTACAAATAAGAAGTAAAAACTTAAAGGATTACTAAATGTGGTCGTTGCTGTCACGGAGTTTAGTGAGTATAACTACTATGCGCTAAATACTGTCATTCTGACCACACCCGGATACGAGCGATAGTTGAACAACGCGCTTTTGGTGAAACAGCGTTGGGTCAAGTAACTCGATTCCGATAGTCTCGACACTGCTGAATATTTTTATTTGAACGGCTTTGGTAGGATTACTAGGCATCCGATAGATCATTCGAGAAAGTCAACAGATGCCCAATTGACACTCGCTTTCGATGAGAAAAGTGGAGGCAGTGCTGTTGACTGATCAGAGTCCAATCTTCATAGGGTGTTTCAACAAATAGATAATCACAAAATAAGCGCAGTAGGGACGATAACAATTTTTGCTCTCCATGACAAGCACAGGTCTGTCATAAACTAATTTTGCTGGTTTCTACTTCCAGACCCATACAACTTCGACGAAACACAGCGAATGCCCGTAGTCTCTTTGTAAAACCACAAGGAGCTCGTGACGATCTGCGGCATGCCTTGGGAAGCATAACCTTCGAACTTATTTTGTGTTTGCCCACCGGGTGAACTAAACTAAGTCATTCTTTTGTATGTCTTACGATTTTATGAGTATACTAACTGAATGAGAGACCATAAACTTTGTGGCCGTCGTAGGTACTGCTTCGCCAGTGGAACAATATCTCAACTGGGGATGTTGTAAATCAGTCTGGAGTTCAGCTATAACGTATATCTCGCTAACTACACGGTTGTACTTACTTAGTTTATGACCTTGTCCACAGCACTATCCTTTCACATGCGGCCTTCCGACTTCGATCACTCTGCACTGTCAAAGCTATTGGGATGAGGCGGCCTGTCATAACATCGTGCTGATCAGATACTGTGTCCACTATACTCTCAAATTAACCGAACTAATGACTGGCATGCGCGGTTCAGCCAATATACTAAAGCGGCGGACCACTGCAAACTGATTGAATGGTAATCTAGTGGTTACAGGTTTAGTTCAACCGCAGTCTCGATCTAATTCTAATATTCCTACACATGAATGCGTCGGGATGCAAATGAGTTATCCACAACGTACGTTCCTTCATTAGGCGTCGTTTAGCTTTCAAATACGACATGTGACGTGTTATGCACCTTTGTTGGATTGCCCGCGGTACGCGCACTGAGGTATAACTTCTCAGCCTTAGTAAAAATGTGAGGACACAAATGTTAGAACACACGGTTGCTGATTGAACATCGGTTCAGATGAGCGAATTTGGACACGACTTTTGCACATTTCCACAGCTGTAGCAACTTTGGCACGAGGTGATCACGTGACCCGTATTCCGATTCCCGAGTCTACACAGCTTCTTGATTTCACTGGAGACGTAACCAAACTTTGCTCTCCTCACGCTGATTTGAACATCTCAAAGGCAAGGTAACAGCATCTGTCCGATGCAGCAGGTAACTGGTTTTTGACTGTGACTAGGATGACTAAGTTCTGACGAGCAGTCATAGTGTAGAGATCAGGAAGTTCGACGTGCTCGATTCCAACGTCAGTAAAGATAATCCGAATGATAGTGAATTCATGAAGCTAACTGTTCAACAAAATTAGGATGCTCGAAAATCGTTCTAATTAGCCAACCCAGAAAGCTAGATCTGGTACGTGAGATTATTTATGCTGTAAAACAAGCAAAGTAAATCCTTCCAAATTCGAACCAACGCCGCACGAGATACGCCAACCTTACTTCATTACACTTTCAAGAAAGCAAATTATGAAAGACCTCAGACTAAGATTCTCACACCCAGGAAAAATTCCACTAATATGGTTGGTCGGGCAAAGCTGAATTGAAGATGAGGCTTTATAACTGTTTTATTCGCATGTGAAATTAAGTTGCCAATGAGTAGTAAGGGATTTCGATTTTCATTTAGATTGAACATCACCCACAATTGATCGCAGCTGTTGTATTCCCATAGACTATCCAGTCGGCCCCTTTCGAAAAGAAGCACTAGACTGGAGTTTCACTTTCATTAGAGCTCGTCAGTGGTGCATATCTTCTCCACTGCCTGGACCAGAACTCCGGCCACGCTGTTCATGAGGCAACCGTGTTTACCACAGCGCCATTGACCTCACGTTAGGCACGACCGAATTATCATATGTGAGCGCTCAATCACTTTCACTTGTGAGTAATGATCAGGTTGCCCGATCGTCTAGATAGGAGACACAGTTACTGTCTGTTAACTTCAATCGATAACCCCACGATTAGGACTTCTCTCTATGTTGAAATCACAGAAATCATTGGTTTGTTGAGCTGTATATGATAATTCAGTCGTGCCTTATGTGAGATCAATGGCGCATTTGTAAACACGATTGCTTCGTGAACAGCGTGGCCGGAATTCTAATCCCAGCAGTGGCGAGGATATGCACTACTGACGATCTCTAATGAGAGGGAAACTCGAGTCTAGTGCTTCTTTTGGAAATGGGCCGACTGGAAAGTCTATGGGAATGTGACAGCTGTGATCAATTGTGGGTGATGTTCAATCTATATGAAATTGAGTTATTTGAACGGACGAGGCAGAATTCACATTAACTTATCATGATGATGGGTTTTGTTATCGAAATGCAGGTAGGCGTCATGCACCAAACATGCACATCTGATTGTTCCCATTACTGGATGCTTTATACATGTTTGGTAAGCAAGCTGGACGAATGAGAGTGTTAATTAGCAATCCTAAACATACTTACAAGAAGTGTCTCAGAATGTTATTTGTTACTCCGCATAACTAAAATGAATCACCAACTTCTACAAGACACCGAACTCTGGCCTTACTTTACGACGATCGTCGAACGGTTCAAAATGAAACATAGAATTCGTTCACCTCCACCAACATTTAGTATTGCACATTTAAACTCCACTGAAAGTACTGAGGACTATTTTGGTCCTCTGATAGCTTATTTCTGACCTCAGAGACCGTAAATATTCTTTGAAGGTAGCCTGTTCTGTAACTTCGTCAATCAAATCACTAAAGTAATCAAATTCATGTCAAGAAGAGATGACATTATGCTCAAAGTACAAGGTGGCAACACACTATTTAAACGAATGCTCATTTGTGCTTGCAAACCTGAGTGGATGTCCTGTCTGGAAATGTACATTATTCAACTTACGAATAAGTGTTTGGGGTCTAGGAAGTCTTAGTGCACTGATAAAGTAGCGGACAACATAAAATGTCCAGACAGTCTAAGTAACTGTATTGTTGATTCACCGTTCAATCTCCACTACAGGACAGTCCCAGAGAAATGCCCATCAGGAATTGCACTAATGCTTAGCTCATCTATCAGAATTAGTAACAACGACACAACAGTACCACAAAGAAGGCTGGTTACAGTGAAAATAGTCATTCAGTGCAACAGAGCAAATGCATACAACTAGGTGCCAGTAATGTAAGAGATAATGATTAGCATCAGCCTATTATTCCGACATGGATGCAGTTAACTATAGATCTGTACATTGCTCGGCCTAACGTTTTCACTCGATATTGCGTAGACCAGTGCTTTTCGCTTGTTTTGTAGCGGTTAGGCGTTAGTCACTCTGGAAGTTAAACCACCTCATACAGCAAAATCAAAATGGCCTATTTTTAATCAGAGATTGAGTCTACAATTATCGTAAACAAGCTATCAGCGACGACTGATCTACCCTATGGTGCAAGATGAACTGGTTTAGTCAAGAATGTTCTGCTCTTTGTTAACGTTTAAGCAATCGCCTTTGTAAACTTGACTTTTCTCTTATGTGATATGTCAACTGCTCGTCGAAAATCGATTGTTATTTGTGCTCACAGAGGCAGTGTCGAAAACTGAACAGACGTTGACCCTAATGGACCTGTATTGAGCAGGCTCCGCAAACTGCAACTGCCTGTGGATGAGTATTGTTTTGTGCGGACGAGACCGGTTGAATGACCAGACCACGTTTGGTGACCAATCGTTCACATTTTTCATACATATTTTTAACTTCGTATATGAACTGATGAAGGCCTGTTTTATGCCAAGTTATTTAATACCCCCGTTTCTTCATAACTCTCAGCCGATATTAAGTTGTTTTTTTCTAACGATAATTATCACTGGACATTTCTCCCTGCATATTTTTGTGTAACATGGCCAAATTTGTTCGATGTGTTCATGTCTAGCAACTTTCTACAAACAGCCAATTTTCCCTGTATGAATGGACATCTTGTACTGTGTAACTCTTTTTTTTTATGAAGCAACCAAGTTTATTTAAAAGGAATTGTTGAAGTTTTTGCACCTTGGATGACATCACAGAGACTGCTAAGGCTGTACCATATTTTAGCTTGCAAATCACTTGCGGTCAATGGTTCCAATGAATGCGGAGTTCTCGTCTCAAACACAATTAGCGAGAAACGCTTAGGTCTCTTAGCACATAATTTCATAAGGAACCGCTGGAAAGGCAACTGGAAACAACTGACACGGGAACCAAGTAATATAGACTGTACTGGATCAGACTGTTTATACTAATAGTGTTGCATCTCCAGCAACCCCATTTTGTTCTGGTATTCGGTGTCTTTGGCTATAGACGCGTTACTCACCGTTCGTCAGAAGAAACTACATATATTGTCTATGAGTTTAAACCCACTTGACATCAATCGCTTATTGACTATACACTAGAGTCGCACTAACTGAGACTACTGAGAAGCGTCTACATTTAAAAGAACCGAAGGCATGTAGACAACCGAGTTCACCCGAATGAACGCCAGAAATGCACATCAATTGAGGGTGACTAAAAGTCGTACATTGATTGCCGTTTTATTCGCAGTCGGTCAGCAGAGTTATTAGGAACAGACAAAAGCCAGTATCAACTGAAGTTAGTCTATGGTTTTAGTAACTACGCTAACCCAATGTGGAGCACTGTAGGTAAACGCAACGAATACTGTCCTATAATCCATCGGCTGCGTGATGAAGACAGAATGTGGGAAACGTTCTACTGAATACAAATGGGACACTATATATCGAACTGCACACGGGTCGTCCAGTCAGGATTGCACGAAATTGAGTCCAACAGAATAACACCAGCAAGATGACAGAATCTGGGCTGAACGCTGCCAGCCCTAATCAGATCAGTTCAACAAACATAAACAACACTGCATATTATGGTGTTGTGTAACGGGCAGCTTTGCTTATGAGTTACATAGCATGTCTCATTTCCGCGGAAATCAATGAATAGCTCACAATATCAGGAAAAGCGAGAGCAGGATGCCACTATTAGAGACATGCATATGTACTGTGCGGGGCGCGTTACCAAGGAGAATGTCGTCGCACTACCGCAGAGGATGTGGATAGATGTCGGTAGTGCAAAGTATTGTTTGTATTCATGGTTCTGTAGTTTGACAAAACTTGTAAATATTCAGCAATAAGTAACGTTTAGGCGTATTTTTCTGCCACAGCAAGAGGAATACCATTTGCTCAACGGTTGAACGTCGTCGTCAAATAGCGGTTATCCTTGCCATGGCCAGAACTAGAATTCTGGCCACGCTTTTATAAGGCAACCTTTTTGACCACTACGCCACTAACCTCACACTAAGCACGACGGAATTCTCATATGTGAACGATCAACCACGTCAGCTTGTGATCAGGTTGCCCGAACGTCTTGATAGGAGAAACAGTTACTGGCCGGTTGGAAATTCTATCTGAATGTGAAGCCTGCGGTGAAATGTGAGTAATGGTCAACACAGAATTAACCAAATCGCCGACTACTCATCAACAATAGAGACTAATTGCGCAGGTACCACACGCGACACTGCAGTTGGTCCATTGCGTTATTTGTCCTGACTAGTAACTAGACAATAACCTCACATTTTAATCTGGACGACAATTGTGTCCGCTAAGTAGCCAGATGGAGTGACCACATGTCACTTGAAGAAAATTAATGTTTTCAGACAAGACTATGCCGGTGTTTCTGCTAAGACTAGAGGAGCATACCAATCGTTACCACATGTATTATCTACAGCTATCACTATCACGGAAAGTATCATGTTGCAAAGGCAAGGATAGTCTTTTCACGAGTCGCCTGACGGTGATCCGAGTTCCCAAACTGTACGTGAGAGTTAAAGTAAAAAACTGGTTTGGTCTTAATGTTATTTACTCACCCGAAACCTGAACCGAGAGATGCATCCGAAGACCCAAGGGACTTGTACCTTAACCCTCTCTTTAGTAAAGTGATCGCAACAAACCTGTTACTTTTTTGCCATTCACCTCATCATTGGTTATTTTAAAAATCTCATAAATCATAATCGACGATCAGCAAAAGCTAGCGCTGTACAACATACATCCATCCTTAATGAATTTTAGGAATCTCAAAGCGGCTTTTCATGTTCAGTCATCCATTTTTACACCAGGTGAGCCAGTGAATGTAACCTTTATGAATATTTCTAAAGCTGTCGACATAACTAACCGTACAATTCTGTATATGAAATTCCGATGATATGACACAAACACCGCGTTAATTCTGTGGCACAATGATTACAACAAAGACCGACTTGTCACCATGGCTAATAATGGAGGTTCATCCTATCAGCAATCCTTACCTAGCGATACATCACAGGGTTCCATCCTAGGTATTCCGTCAGTCCTGGAGTTAATCTTTGGAAAAGAGCAACTTCCCGTGAATACTATATCTCAAACGCATAGGAATATGGTGAATAGGGAAAAAGAAATGCTTAAAACTAACGCTGACACCTTATATCACCGGACCACAAAGCTTGTGCTTTCATTTGACTGCGGTAAAGATACAGGATACCCGATTGTCACGCACTGTGAGCCCCTCGTAAAGCGAGAAGCTAGGTGGTACCAATTATCGGCGAGAATTAGGAAAATTCACTTCGAAGATTTCAGCTTGTCTTCTGTTTGCTCCTTGATGCAATAGATGAGGGTAACACAAAAAGCAGGGTGCCAAACCGATCGTGTATGACGTTTCAAGAAAAATGGTCTCTTTATGTTCAGCTGCTCTTGGTGAGGATTTCTTTGAGAATTAATGTTGAATCTTGCCGCCCAGCTCTAACTGAAAATATTCACTTGATTAAGACAGTACAATGTACGGCTACGTAGAGTGCTTTAACTCATCAGTCACTCTCTGACCGAGTGCGATTAAATAAACCACACACTGTGGATAATTCATAGAACATCTCAGTTTTATTCGCAGAGTAGTAGGTTGTGTACTCTGAAGCACATCCATACGCATAGTCTGAATCACTGTTCGAGGGGTCAATCTCTTGATCTTCAACACCAAAGGAGTCACTTGAAGCGCAACTAAATTTCCTGTATTGTTTAGGTTTGTTCAACATAGTGCTCCCAGTACGTATTTGTCGTGATAGTGTGATCAATAGGTGACTATGAGCCAAATAGACATGTGATTCTATTCTAAGTTCCCGACAGCTATCTTTACATTTCAAAAGTGCTGAACGACCTTCAGTTCCAGTACTAGCACGAGACCATTTTTTGTACTGCTGTTCTTTCACGCTTAGTCATCCGTGTCCGGATTACGCTTCTGCTTCTGTGTTCCTAGTAGGTCTCACTTGATTATGTCCCATGCATATGTGATCTTTGCTGTTCTTGAAGCGGACAGTTCTGTTTTCTTTCCTATTGTACTCCCAACCCGTTTGTTCCCTTCCAATACGAATAAGGTGTATGAAGAAATTATGAATTTCATCTGAGCTGTGAAAGTTCAGTGATTGCAATCACTTTCCGCAAGTTAACACACCTAACTACGTTAAACGTTGGTCCAAGAACGTCACGGTTGCAACAGTCGTCAATGCTCTGTTCCTGTATGTACCGAGAACCATTTCAGGCTAAGCTGCACTGCAATAATTCTTGTATTTTCCCCGCGGTTACTCCAATGTCCAACTCTACGCTCCTGCCTCTACTGAGTAGTACTGGTGTGAGTAGCAAAAGGCGATCGTTCGTCCTCACTACACTGAAAACATTTTGACATTTTTTCATTTGTTCCGTTACATCTGACAGAAGGTGAACTGTCTGCAACCTGCTCCTATGACCAGTACTCAAACCTACTGTCCGTTTCAACTCCAGCGGAAACATACCCCAAATTACTGTCCCATAATCATGTCGGCCAAGGAGAAGTTCAATATTAGAAGCAAGATAAAGTGTACATCATTAGAAGGACGAAAGTAACCAAGTTAGACCACGTCATATCTTCACCTGAACTGAAGGTCATAGCAATTTAAAACCTTTGTCATTAAAAGGTCGGTTAGATTTTCAGACAGGCAATGATATAACAATCCTCATGAAGGAAAAATTGCGCTGAGGTGGTTAACGTTCGTTGCACCGTTAGGCACCCGGAAATAAAATCTACTGTCCAAACCGTTTTACGGAAACTTAGACTGAACGGAATACCTGAAGGGTTTAATTAAATCTGATCTGGAAAGATACATCTTTCACTCGGAACTCGCTCCACCAGCATATGCGTACACCGGCTGAGTATCCTTTCGCCCACATTGTACTTTGTTATTATGAATATCCCCTAACTCTCAATACGGATGAATCACATAACTTGTGTCAGACACAGCACACTCAACAATTACTGGTTCACTCAGGTGCGCACAATTTCTGTCGAGCATGGCTTGACAAAAGTCAGTGACCCAAGGTTGATGAACGATTAGCATGTGAGGGAGTGGACTGATGAATCGCGATTTCGCCAGTAGAAGTTAGATAGAAGAGAACACACGAAATGATTCAGCAGTAAGCATTTTAACGAATTTATGGTTATTCTCACATGGAAAGCCTATATGGATTTGGCTCACGCACAAATCGCACATCAAGCTTTGAAATAATACAAAAGGTTTTGGAGATATATTTGATAATTAACCGATGCTGGCGGTCAACCGTTTGACGAACGTATTGCTGTCTGTTTGAGGTTACGGTTTTTAACATCGTTTTTTCGTATATGGGTGGTAGCAGAGTTACATCTTTAGGGGGTTGTTGTACTGCAAGTTCACAGGATAGTGTCTTTCAGCCTGAGCAACCTTTCCAAATCAGTGAGGGAAGTTGAAGGAGTGTGAGCGTAAATACGTTTTGCTTAGCTTCCTACATTTTAACTTGTATAGTGTCAGCGTATGTCAGGACAGAAGAGCTAAGTAGCTTAGCCTGTTGAATCAGTACAGTGCATAAACTTGGTCGCTTCGTCTGTCTATTTAAAAACTATTCACGTTCAAATTTAGGTTCACAACAATTTTCTTGGTAAGTGTTTTACTTCTCAATGAGGACTTACTTTTTGTGTACTAGTCGTGTGATGGGTGTTTCAATCCACTGTACCCAAATTTACACTTGTTCATAATAGTGAATAACAGAGTGTGTATACAAGAAGTTTGCACTATTTTATCCAGCTAGTTGTTGTGCATAACCAAGGGCGTTGATACATCGGTTTATTGGGAAACCGCTCTGAAAGGTTTGGCAACGAATAGTTTCCAACCCTGGTTATCAGTATCTTTTGTGTATTGCCGAGCTTAACAGGAGCATGCTGAGGCAAGTCACGTTGGTTTGTAATTACGTGGATGGTACTTAAAAACGTAATGTAGACAGTCAGTATCGATAACTGGTCAGCAATGTCGACAACCAACTGTCTTTTAGCTAGCGCATAAGAACTTTTATCCAGTGAAAGCTGTTATAGCCACACATAAGTATACAGTTCTTTAAGTATTACGGCGATGATATATATTTTTGTGTGTGCACGTTCTAAATGTACGTTCACCGGTCCGCCAGCCATGGGAGGTGTAGATCTAAAATCAACACTATTTTGCATACGTGTGTAATGCTTGCACACTGTAGATTATACGGTATTCTGATAGATATATTATCCACTTATTCAGTTGGCTACTGTTTTTTTTAAAAGAACCAGACTGTCCATCCAGAAAAGTGACTCTAACTTCAAAAGTTATAAGTCACTGTGTTCTCGACAATTTTGATTACCCTTTCTATTAGGATACTAGTTTTCACCGTTGGTTCCAGAGTGGGCAAAAATCAAATAACTTTATCTTTCTTTAAAGATTTAGAAATATACGGTTAGTTATTTATATGACATTGGAATTTTAACTCGTTCTTGTCTCGATCGCTTCCAAAGATTAAAAACCAACACCTCTAGTGAGGAAGTTACACTATTATACCAATCGATAGACTGTACTGTTTTCATGTCAAGTCCAAAAATGTCAATTACCCCGTTTTTGTTCAGTGGTTTACACTTGAGAGAAGTGCTTCTTTAGAAGAGGCCTGACTGCAAGGAAAATTTGACTTTGTCTGGATTCTAGCCTACGATAGAAACAACATGCCTAGACGTGACAAATACTCCACCAACTGGGCTTCCATACCAAGTCGAAAGTTCAGAAATGTTATAACTGAACTCACTCAACCACTCAATCCAATGAGTCGTGTTGTATCTACCACATTATCTAAGTGAGTGACTTTCCGAGCGGGATTTTTCAAATGGTTCTGGGTGCAGTCCACCACTTCAGCCGATGAGCATCGAAATTGTTACTGATAAGTAGTGTGGCAGATTTGATAAGTCACAAAAGACCCAGTTGAGAAAAAATCTGGATTTTGGTGATACAGTTTCAATGCTCACCAGTGGGATTGATGGACTGCGACGTGAACCGTTTGAGAAGTCACGTTTGGACAGTCACCCTCCCTGATCAGTTGGTGAAATTCATACGACGCACTGGATTGGTAGGGTTACCGCTTTTCTAGTGTAAAATTTCTGTGCTCCAGGTTTGGCTGCGTAGCTCAGCCAATGGAGCAGTTGTCGCCTCCAGGCACGCTGTTTTTGTTGCCGTTTGGAATTCAATCGAATTCCGGATTCTTCTCAATCGATTTTCTTCAAAATTATCCAGTCGGCCGCACTACTTATCAGTAACAATTTTTCTTGTTCGACGATGCATAACAAAGTAGGACATATCAGATCAAAAACGAGAAGGCCTTCTGTTACCGAAAACCGTGCTCTACTTCATATGAAGTTTCACACCCAAACACTGCAACAGGCCATGGCTCACATGAATGGCACACACGAACCATTTACGTAGCTTTGCACACTTCACTCTGACTTGCGGCAAAGTAATACCTTCTGACTACGTTAATCAGTTGAGGACTATAAGTTTTAAACGCGCTTTATTGTCGAAACGACATATATGATTGTCGTCCAGATTGAGCCGTTTATTTTTTTTACTATGTCCGGAAAATACAGGTTAAAGTAAATTCAGAACTTTAAGAGGAAAATATTTATTCATTTATAAGCAGAACCCAGTCCAAACTGGCTACTTCGTTTCAGCACAAAGGCTCTCCTTTTAATTCGGGTTTCATACACAGCCAAACATGTTATATACCTTTAACGTCTGTTTAGTGTTAGTTAATGAACCAACACAAATCTCGCGGGCCGCTGCATTAAATGAGCCGATTTCACTCTGTTCGTATGTGTATCGCCCTATAATCCCAAGTAGTGCTCATCTACCAGAAACCCCTTGTTTCTTAGGATGGGAGTAAGTTATGTAGGCCCAAACTGAACTTTAATAAGGTATTACTTGAAAGCATGAAACAGTTTTGTCTTCTTGATGACAATCGCCATGAGAACCAGGGAGTACTTACACATGTTCGATGAGACACAACACATTCAACCATTTCGTGTGAGATCCAAACCGCAACGATTTGGAAGAGCATTTTCTTCTAACGAATGCTAATTGCGTATGTTAGGATATCCTTCACCTATACAGAAAGGCGGTTTTGCTTTTACTCGTTCAGCACATTAGGCTATATGATTCGCTATTGGTCATCTGTGTCTGCGCAAAACCGAAGGGCTCGTTGAACAACGAAACTGCAACACTTACATATATGACTGAGATAGACAAACGTGACATTATACTGTGTATACTTTCCCAATCGGATTATAACTGGAGGTTTTGAGCAAATTCCCAGGCCAACAGATCCATATTTTTGTTTGAGCTCTATTATCTCCAGTAGAAATTTCCTACTGGCTATTATGAGCAAATAAGATGATCGGATGAGCCACATTACTTGATCACGTCAAAGACAACGGATCCTAGTATAAAAATGATAAGACGGATTAAGATCTTGACGCTGAACTCACTAGATACGTGAATCATAGGACTCGATTCACAACTTCCAAATTAGTGTTTCCCTACAGTTATAAACTACAGTTATAAAAGTACCAAAATGAATATGGTTCCATCCCCTCAAATTCCATCGTGCGACATCACTGAAAAATATGAATTTCGGTTACAAAATTACCTGCAGTTGTTGTTTGTCATACGAGGAAATTAGCCATTTACCACCACCTGCAACACAATTTAAACGAGCTAACCTATTTTTTTGAATCACGGAGGTACCAATCTGGAAGAAGTAGTCAATTGAACCCACATGCACAACCTGAATTACACTGCCACTCAAGCCCAAAACTAGCAGTTTGCATCCCAAGAACTCTATCAGTTTGATTCAGTCCGGAAACAAGGCGCTGATATTAATTCTTCTTCTCCGGATAAGACACTTGATGAAACAGTCTTTGTGAAAAGGTACAAATTCAATACCCCTCTATTATAATTTCGGTTTATTTTGGACCACATAGCATTCTCACCTGACCGCATCTCTGTTCTGACCGAATTCAACGGTCTACATCGTAACTACTTTTCTGCTTATTTATGGTGGCCTCCATTGAAATGAAGACAAATTGATGGCAGACTATGACAAAGCTCGAAATGACAAATCTACGGCAATAGTATGGCATGACCCTGACATAAAGCATCATCATCATCATCAAAAAACGTAGTTATACTTAAGCCGGACAAGGGATCTGGGACTGTCATTTTAGACAAAGATGCGTATGTACAGAAGATGTTGTCAATATTGGATGACAAAACAAAGTTCCAGCGAATAGAGAAAGTGGATAACGTCACCGAAATAGAGGATCGCATAGGATGACATCTTCAGCTGCTCTTACAGTTGAGGATTATTGATGAAGTAACGTATAAATCTCTTAAGTCGTGTGGATCGTCAACACCCCAACTTTATGGCCTACCAAAGACACACAAGCCTGGGATGCCACTTAGGCCAATTTTGGCAATGACAAACTCCCCTTACCATGAATTGGCACGTTGGCTAGTCGCTACTTTAGCCCCATTAAAACAAAAAGTTCAGGTACATTCTATTAAGGATTCCTTTGAATTGGTCAGTGACTTGGACAAAATCAATCTTGCTAACGAAATGATGTGCTCTGTAGATGTTCAGTCACTGTTCACAAATGTTCCACTACACGAAACGATTGACTATATTTGCGAACTCGTTGAAATGAGTCACATTTCGTTGCCACTTCCGACTGACATATTGAGGGAAACTTTGCTGCTCTGTACCGAGAATATCAGTTTTCGATTTTTCGAGCAGTCCTACCGTCAATTAGACGGGGTAGCCATGGGAAGTCCATTGGGTCCCATCTTAGCGGACTTTTTCATGATAAAAATTGAGCAACAGCTAGCTACGGAGATAGGAATTTTGTCATATTACAAGCGTTACGTTGACGACACATTAATATTCAGTCGATCTAAACAAGCGATAGATAACTTGGTGCAACGTCTAAATACCTGTCACCCTAACTTGAAGGTTACTTGTGAATTTGAGGTCAACAACTGTCTGCCATTTCTAGATATACTCATAAGTCGTCGAGAAGATGGCTCGGTTAAAAGAACTGTCTATAGGAAATCCACGTGGTCCGGTCAATACTTAAACTTCAACAGCTTCACACCGGTCCAGCATAAACGGACGTTAGTGAATACGCTTTTTACACGGGCCAGGCGAATATGTACGCATGACAGTCTTGCGGAAGAATTAGATTTCATTACTTCTGTCCTACAATCAAATGGTTACCCCAGAAGGTTCATAGATAGCCACAGTAGACAAAAAGTATCATCCGAAGAGATGGTCACTGTAAGGAAAAAGAAGGTTTACATAGAGCTGCCTTTTAAGGGTGATTACATCATGCACCAAACAAAACAACGGTTGAGGAATTCGATTAAGCAAACTTTCAATGCAGCTGAACTCCGTGTAATTGCTCGGACTCAGAAGTTACCGGTGCCTTCATTCAAAGGAGATCAGCCTATCGGTGCCAATTCACATTGTATTTACCAATTTGTATGTAACTGCGGAGAAAGTTACATAGGCAGAACCGAGAGATGCTTGAGCTCCAGAATGAAGGAACATCTACCTAAATGGGTGCAGAAGTCCGTGTTGCCGGAGAACGGCAATGTTGCTGAAACGCGTAAACAGCCAGCCTTCTCAGTCGCAAGACAACTCCTGACCACTGGTCACGTTATCGATCCATCTTGTGCATTCAGAGTCCTGTTGCGTCATTCAAACCCAAGATTCTTACGGTTTGCTGAAGCAGTCGCAATCAATCGACTCAAGCCAGCTGTCTGCGTTCAGAAACAACTGTTCGTGAACTTGACCCTTCCCTGGACTTAATGACCTACCTTATCCCGCCTATTGATTATACACCCCTCTAGTTGTTTGCTATAAAAAAAACGCACCCGTGTTATTGTAAATTTGGTACTGACGAGTCAATACGAAATGCTTGCATCTACCAGTGTTCGTGTTCTAACTGCTTTGTTCAAACTATTCAAGGGAACCAATTGTTTCAAATTTATCATCTAGCCAGTCTGTTTCATAAAACACGTGATGGGAGCATAGAGAAGACTTCTAACCACAAGAAATCGATATACCCACTTGCAATATCAGGTTAATTCCACAAGCAGTGGCTCACACTTGACCGTTAAAATCCCAGCAGAATCAGTCCGGTTATGAATGCTTTAAAACCGCCAGTTCTGTGTTCACCAAATGATTCCGTGTGCTAGTTACTTATCATACATTATCATTTTCAAGGTCCTCAGCAGTACGCCTTAAGAGGTGCACAAAAATCTGTTTGCACCACCACTCAACAAAGTCTGTTGAAAAGTGGGCATCCTCTATGAACCCCTAGTTAGCGCACCTCTGTGATCACCCAGTATCAGAATATTATATTGCTTTCGTAAACATTACTTCACCTTGACAATTACCGTGGTTCAGACAGCTTCAGTGGGGTTGAAAGTCGTTCATGACTCAACGGACGTCAACCCATAGGCGTCGGCTTGATATACAAGCTCCAAAGCTGCGTGGTCTGAATATGTTACCTCATACTATCGTCAAGGCCTGCATACAGCTGTACATGTTCATTCGATCTAAAACAATTCAGCACCACTGGTTATGATCTTCGACGTGACTGACGAGACTCTTCGGAGCCAATGACATGTAGTCATATCATTTAACAGGTCCACAAGCTGTTACAAGGAAGAGGAGGATCTTTGTTCGCGTGTTCTTGTCTCCGTACTAACCGGAGAAAGACTCTGTTAGATGAGTTACAAGTGTAAAGAAAAGTTGATTGGAACTAAGTAAAAACAACTGCGATAAACCTGCTGGCTGCAATCATTCCAGCAGCGAACACTGAAGCACACTGAAGCAACATTCAGTCAGACATGCGCCTGTGAGGCGTGGCTGGGATGGCTGTTAGGAAACCTGCAGTATCGGATGCCTCCCATTTATATGTCGGTCAAGTAATGTTTTAAAGCTCTCAACTGACTCATCCCTGACGACAGAGTTCGGTAATGCGTTACAGTGTGAACAGATCTTCACTGTGAATCAGTTCTATCCGCAAAACTACTTGCCTACTCTATCAATTAATTTTGGCGCATGACCTCATAAACGTTAATCTTTGTTTGGTGGGTTTAGATGTACCAGATGAAAACGGAGGGAGTGCAATGCTTCGCAAGTAAAAATTTAATCCACTGGGGTGTCTGTATTGCATTCACAATTCACCTAATTCTGCCAGTTCGTCCGGGTAGAGGATTATCGTGAGCTCAATATTTTTTCTAGCTCCCCACCTGTGAACACCTTCCATAGGTACCAAATCCTTTCAACATGTCCGTAGCACCATTTCCACGCATGAACCGACCATGGAGACGAACACGATAGGAAACATTTCAGAGTGGAAATTTCCACAAGTGTTTCTTAAGAGGGTCAGGATTAATTTCGGTTTTAGCTGAGATTAAGCGAACATTAGAACTCGGCTGTTTTTCATTTCACTGCATACCTTCAATGGCCTTTCCATCAAGCGAGTGCATATCAAGCTGAAAGAAGCTTCATCTACGCAGAAACAAACGTTGTATCATCCAAAACGCTGATAACTGAGCGACCGATTACTTTCACACCTGTATCAGTGCTGCGTAGTCGGTGGAGCAGTTTCTTCCTGGAGACGCATTTAACATCCAGCTATTTACCGAAGGTTGTGAAGGCGAGGCCCTATCACAACTGCACTCTCACCAAAATTGGCAAATGCTGGAAGCTCACTGTTAGGTCATCAGCTGCACACTCCATTAATTCATTAGCTGGTCCATCAATCAGAACGGATTTCCTCCAAACAAACAGTCTTTTGACATGAATTTTGAACGTCAGCATGTGGCTAACTTCATGATGTTCGAATATTTGCGGTGTTCACTCTTACTATTGTATCCCAATCATTTCCTCACTGAAACGCTTAGATGATATACGTACAAGTTTCCTTATAGGTGAGGCTCTACTTGCTTCCAGAGAGCAAATCTTCTAGGTAACGAGGCAGTCAAAAACTTGATGCTCAAGTTTTTTAATAAATCAAATTTTTCGATATAGTAGTAAGTGTGCACCAAAACTTAGCAGCTTAGGAAACAGAACGAAATGGGTATACCGTTGTACTATTCACTAATTTTTCATGAACATAGTAAATATGGCAAGGCTGAGCCAACGAACGAATCATCTAGAACACACAAGGTGGCATCCAGCTGCGATACAGACCATTAGCCAGAACAGGATGATCAAGTGCACAAATGAACATAAGTAATTACGATGTTTGCGCGATTCTATACCCCTACTTTGTTCAGCATCATGTGTAATTAGGTCATGAGATCGCATCGAGCATTCCTGTTTGCAACAAATCTTACCACGCATACGTTGGTTTTTCTTAAAACACTAACAACTGGCATTTCGGCCAAACATTCTAGTGTTGCATTGTATTTCAGCTCAGTCGCACTGCGGTATCACATACACTCAGAATATCCCGACTAGACCCGGATGACATTCGACACTCCATAGATGTCGTTTATTCTCCACGAGTCCTGTCGTTGAATTGGCTCGTTATATTCTATGAGGTTTTATTGCAGTTTACCTTTCCATGTAACTGTTTTTAATGCATCATACATAATAAACTAGTTTTTAAAGGTTTTAATCTGATGTTGAACTTGATAACGATTTTATTGAATTATCTACTGGTATCGAGCTTTCCTGTTTCATCATTTCTAGTGATTAAACCAAGTCATCGTGTCGAATGCCGGCCCATAATGTATCAGTTCTGTTATCTGCAACCTCATCCACAAAATACCAATGCCCACGCGATACCTTAAAAAGCCTGTTAGTTAGCAGAAATGGACTGTCGGGACAAAAGAAATCAGACAAATTTCAACCGAAATCGAGATAAGGGAATATAAATTTTCATTACTAATTCAACATGTCAAACAATTACTTGGACCCGCAAGATGGACGAGTTCAGTTTCGTGCATCTCTGTTTGAAAGATTAGCTCTTTCAAAGGTACTCAAATCTTTTAACGGTCTGAAGACCAAGTTGCGCGCTGGTTACCCCAGTGACATGTAGACTTTCTTAAACATGAATATCATCTCCGCTTGAAGGTCTAACGTCTTCGCCCACTTGGAAGCAATAGTTATCTAACTAAGTACGTTCACAGTATTAATTCACTAAAAGTTTAACATTTCATTTATTCCAACGGCATCTGACCAATTAACAAAAGGCTTGCAGGGTTTCTGTGTTCCTGAGTTCATTTATGATCTTCCGCGTGTTATATGTTTGATAACTTCTATTGCCGATTTATACTGCACTGTTATATATTGTACAATCACTAACCGACCTTCTGAGTGGATGAGAAAGGCGCTGTCCTCAGTCCTTAAACACCACAAGTGTTTAACGCCGGCAGGCAGACACTGAGTGGAGGTATTGTTTTGTCGCATCCTGTGCCCATCTAAACATTCACATTTTCGTCTCACTCGATGCTTCAACGGGCACATTAGGCGGTTTTTCCAACGGCTTGTCAATGAGGAATGAAAATCGTCATTGTCCAGGCCAATCAAGTGACTTCGGCAGAGGACTACAAACGATTTACCTATCAATTAAGTATTTTTGCTGTCTATCAATAAATATTTATCAATCTAGTCTCGCAGATTATAAGCGATTTATCTAACCTCTCAACGCTATATTGAAGAAATATTCCCCCTGGCAAACTCTTACATCTCGATTTACTCGCACAAGTTCGGATTAGCACTAGCCAACTTTCGGAAACTCTCAATATGATAGCGGACACCCTATCTATACACCCATTAGGCTTCAACTTCACCTGAAATTAGCCTGAAGAAACTGATACGGGAGTAACTCAAACAAGAACAGGCTTTGTGCTCTGATTCATTCCCACCTCCCTAGTCATCCTTAGTTCCCCTTTCTCATTCTCCCTCCAGTGTCCTGTGTGATATGTCAACACCTACCCCTCAACTGTCTGTTCTCTTGTCGTGGACGATTATTTGCATTCCTAAATTTGCGGAATACGAGTCACACTTAACCTTGCTTGACCTGGTACAAACCAAGATATACGCGTTTGGATTAAATCCTGTCTGAAATGCTAGCGCAACAACATCCATCTTAATGCTGTCCACTCACCTGACCAGTTCCCGGCAACAAATTCTTGATTCTCATACACCGTTTATATATTGCTGGATCACTACTGCCCTTTAGTGAAATGACTTTCTTACTCGGACCTGAAGATCGTTCCCCTCGTTGACTGATGGATATTCTCATATCAATAAACATATAACCGTGACCTTTCTCCTTCATTTGGTAATCGATTTCAATGTAACATCTGTGTGATTCTCAGTCACAAAGGTACCTAATTCCAACACAAACTCCTCCGCCATTTGGCTTGCATACCTGACTATGAACATGTCAAATGGACTGCATAATACCCGTCTTCGGATGGTGAAGTGGTGGAGCGTTTCTGCTGAATATTGAAGGCATCATTATTAGTTCAATCCTCCAAATACGAAATGTCAATCACGAAATGACTTCCAGTTACCCTCCTGAGTATCGATCACTTCTGAAAGAGGCTCATGGAAGCGCCCCAGCGGAACTATTTTAAAGATCAACCCTGCAATTTCCCGGTAAAACTGTCCCAGCCATAACGCCCAGTCAACTTTATTAACTACAACTCGAAAACCTCCGAAGCAGATGGGGCACCCCTGGTCCATTCCTACGCAGAAACAAACATTGCTCAGTCAAATTTCCTGTAGTCTGCACACATACACGCATATTTATTCGGTGAGATTCAGTCAGATGACCGCCGCGGGCGCCCTACTTCGGGCCAATTCCAGTGATTTTTCTTCGGAATAATTGGCTCACCATCATTTGAGCTTGAAGGTATAATATAGTCAGTACGGACCGTCTGAATGTTACTTATGTTGACAACAGTTTTATGGAGTCACCTTAAAGTTCAATATATCCCTACCCTACACTTCAACCATACCATGCAACCCAACCCCATATATCACGCAGCCTCCCAATTCCACTCAGAGGTACCTGTTCTCTACCGCCGCACTCAGTCTCCTGTACAGTTGTGCAAGTTAATTGCCCTGCTTGTTTCAGTATTGCTTAATTTGCATTCTATTCCTTTACTGCAAGTATTCTAGAAAATAATGTGATTCTTATCCTGTTTCGTTTTGTCCATTATTATGTATAATTATTGCAGTAGAATCACACTTTGCATGTTTCTTTGAGTTAACAAAGCAAATAGATACTTTGAGTAAATCTTAACACACGCATACATTTGTCCAAAAACGGCATTTACTGGCCTATGCTAAAACAGTATGTTGTTAGATCGGATTCCTGCCACATCGTTTTGTACCACCAACTATGTTCAGGGCACCGTGACTGCTTCCCAGTAGAGTTCGGTCATTCATGAACATGAAGTCACCGTGGTGAATCTCATCTTTGACTCAACTCATTAATTCCCAACAAGGCTCAATGCAATACACACACCTTTGGAGAGGAAAGATTCTCACTCATAAACTTCATCACACACCCGGTCATCTACCACATCAAATACGCACCTTATAATGAATACGAGCATGTGATCACTGATGGTAAGGAGAAATTTGGAGAGGTCTTGACAGTATTAACCTGACTAACTATCGCCATCTCATTGAATTCCAAAAAAACAAATGCAACCATTCTCCTTCATTTTTGAGTCAGCTCCTTGCTACGATGGACAGACGGTTTAGTAGAAAGTTCATTTTACTGTAAGCGCACGTGAACAGTAATCGCAGGTTAACAATCTTTTCACAAAGCCTTCTATGTAGAGAACTTATCAAAAAGTTAATAAGACCAGAAAGATTCGTCTTCACGATGCGATTCACAGTACAAACTTACAGTAGACAATAGGTATCAACATTAACTAATCACCAGGGGTTTCAAATAGGAACTTTCTAACCAAATGATGATTGACGACAACGGTGAAGGTAATCTTAAAATTGTCGTAATAAAAACAAACGGCGTCAAAACACAACTATAACAGCGGTTTATAACCGCTTGGCTTTAACTGTACAATGCTTTGTGTCCTGTTAAAATGAACCAAGAATCGGACTCGAACTCCACCTCTAAAATCTTAACTTTACTCAGTTGGCAGATTGTGCATATTCACAAAGCCTCCAGGTCGAATTTATAAGCTGAAGTTTCAGATTCCTAAACAAATCCCATTAGCATACTTATCAGCGATCGCATAAATCACCGGTGTCAGAAATCGTCAGTCGTCCCTCGAAAAGCCATCACTGGATGGAATCCATACAAGGTTTCCCACTAGCTTGTACAACTGACAAGCCGGAATAGTTGCTGTATGCGGAGATAATTATTCTGAGAGACCGCTGTTCCCCCTTATGGGACCAGGAAGATAGAACGGTTGGTTTAAAATAGCCCTGACAACGATAAGAGTGAAGACGCTTAAATATTCACGAACGAATGCCAGTCTTATTATGGCTCCATCTGGCAGGGGAGCAATGTTAGTATAATTAACCTACAATGATTATACTTCAAAGGTATGGACTATTTTATATCACGCTTCAGGATTCCAGAAATTATTAAGTGAAACTGACGAGACCAAGCATCAGATGACTGAAGCAGTACAGTCTGTGAACGATAATAAGATCCTTTCATGTGCCTTTCTTGTTTCAGTTGAAACCAACTGGAACGCATGTACCAAGAATCTACGGGGTACCAAATTTCATAAACCAGCCATTCCAGTCAATACACCCATGACTAAACGAACTGCTTACATCGCTATGAAAGTTGTCTACACAGTTTACAGGGCACTTTAAAAGTTTCACATTGAATACCACTCACAAGTGATCGAAGCGTTCGCACTCAGATAAACTTTCCAGCCAGCCTTTTACAAAAAGAAGCACCAGAATCGAGTTTTGCTCTCATTAGAGCCCGTCGGTAGTGCATATCATTGCCACTGCCGAGAATAGAACTCCGGTCACGCTGTTCATGAGGCAACCGTATTGACTCCTGTAACATTAGCGTAACACCAAGCACGACCATATTATAATGCGTGAAAGCTCAACCACTTTCGTATGTGAGTAATGATCAGGTTGCCCGATCGTCTCTAGAGGAGACACGGTAACTGCCCTATTGATTTCAGTCGATAACTCCACGATTGGCACATCCTAGGTATTGGAGTTAACAAACGGTAACTGTCTACTCTGGAGGTGATGTTTTAACCTGAACACCACTCACGAGCGAATGTGGCTGAGAGTTTACATATGATGATTCAATCGTGTCTAGTATGGAGTCAGGGACGCAGTGGTCAACAAAGTTGTCTCGTGAAAGCGTGGTCGAAGTTCTATTCCCGATTTTGGCAAGGATATACACTACTGACGAGCTCTAATGAGAGTGAAACGCGACTCCAATACTTCTTTTCGAAAGAGACTGGCTGAAATGTGTATCTGAATGCGAAGGCACGGATCAAGTGTGAGTGTGGTTCAACTTGAAATTAACCAAATCCTCGACTACTCATCAGTAACATTTAAAGTTGTTGGGTTGACTGTTAACATATAAGTGGAATAAAAACGAACATTCCTTTGCTGTTTGGTAGACAGAGCAAAAAGGCTACACACTCCAAACAGTTTAGACAGTTTATTACAAAGTATCCGTTAGATACCGAATCAGAATGACTACTCAGAGAGGCTTTTATATGACAGCATGAAAGCGTGGGTTACTCAGCCAGAGCTGGGAACATTGGTCACCAAATGACGTCTGATAGAGTTTTCAAAATCATCCACACAATGCTCAGCACCCACTCTCGAGGTATCAGGGCCAGACAGTCATGATAACAGAGGCGATTGCAATCAGACTTTACACTGTTCATTTATACACCAAGACGAACACCACGAGGGCTCTACAGCACCTAGCCACGAAGAAACCAATTGAGTTCTATTCACCCCTTTGCCTGATTAATGTGTTGTTGTAGACCGACCACATGACTAGTTTAAACACAACGCATAAATCAAGCATCTTCATCCGATTTGCCCATCTAGGCTTAGTTGCCAAGACCGTTAACGCCTGCAGAGCTGTTCTAGATTCTTATATCAATTCAGCCAACATCTTGTTGTGTGGGCATGACGATGGTTGTTGGAGTCAACTGTTTGCACGCTGGACTAGACTCACATAACCAATTTTTCTTCCGATATTCTTTTGGTCAATTTCATTTTTAAGCCAACACACAATTGCACATGAGATGATTTTGATTTACGTTATTGGATTCCGCGATCACATGACTCACAAAGTACATATTTTGGCATTCGTAGAATGAGAGTTAGGTTGGAAAATCTTTACCGGGATGTACTAGTCAGTTGAGGATATAAATCAAACGTTTACACTGAGGTACCACAGAGGGAATTTGAACAGTGAACCGATCATACTGGGGGAGAATGGAAGTAGCCAGAAGTGCCAGTGTCATTACTTATGAGACTTTAGTAATTAGACGCGTTTGTTGAACATGTTTTCACTATTTTTAGTTCCATTCCGCTTATCTCGCATAGCTGCTGCATCAGGCCACATTGTACACTTTTGTTTGACTTGATAAAATATGGTGATACAACACGTCTGAATAAACTTTACAGCATGAGCGCCTCAGTTCTACCTACAACGCTGGCGATTGGCACCCAGCTAAAACATTACATTATTGGAATGAATTTCAATTTCCTAACTTCGCGTCAATAGCCGCGCTTGGAACACTTCGAATAATCTCCGATACCATTGAACGTCTCATAATCACTGTTCATTCTTGGGAATTCCACTCTCTAACTTCATTCGTTATTTTACATCGAGATTTATCAGAGTTTGCTCATTACTTTCCATCACAAGCCACTATAAATAAACTGCATACATCGAAGTAGTACATGGCACTCGTAAGCATTAGAATAAAAAGGAGACAATTACCTTATACACCAACAGGAACAAATGTCGTAACTGAATCAAATATTTGAGTACAGAAAGATTAATGCAAATTTCCTTCTTATTTTGGATTTCGGCATTGTCTAGCGATAGGAAAACAACACAACAGGTTAAATGTATGGGAGCCTTGGGTTTCACATGCTTATCGGAAGCAATCTGAATTCAACGTTTCTGTCACCATACTGACGATTTCACAGCAGAACGTCAGGTGTATGCTATGCAAATATATAACAAAATGGTCGATACGATGGAGGCTTTGTGGGAATTGTGGTCTCGGTGTTCCGAGGAAAGTACAGTTCTCAGAAGAGTAGGAACATACACAAAAGATTAGGCTTAATGACGGAATTCATTTCCTTCCAAGCGTTCCTGAGTGAATTTAGCTGTCTTTGCCTGAAAGATTACACAAATTCTCAATGTTGTTTAAATGGCATAAAACAAGAATTCCTCTGTCTACTATCACAAGGTTGTATCGTTGAGGTTGTATCAACCAGATCAAACCATCGTTTCTTGATGGAAAGCAGTCATTATTAATCGCAAATGGCAAATTCTATTGATCGGATGTGACCTAACTGTAACTCGTCACAAGAATTGCCAAGACTATTGCATAACCTTACAATTCGTAAGTGTAATTCAGTTCATGCTCATCAGTCAAAACCTTAATACATGACGTGAATCGATCTTGAAATCTCCCATTTACAAGTCACACTGCCCTACTGGTACGGGAGGAGAGTGAGTGTGAGTCAGCTGAAAACTTCGGATTGTACACTTGACATTTATGGCAGTGCGATGGCGATTGTCTGACAGTAAACTTATCGCAAATCTACGAAGATAATTAAACAGCCTCAGTGGGATTTTGTTGTCTAGATCCCCACTGAAATAATTCATAAGACAGTATAACGGATTTTAAACTGACATGTGTTGCACACTTGATCAACGATTTTACTAGCTTGTCAAGAGGAGTTTCATGAGTATACGAGAACAGAAGTTGATTCAACTTACGATGTTCACTGGAAGAGCAGTTCGAACATATTTCGCTTCCAAGCTGTATGCTATTATTACACTTCGTACGCTAAATTTGACATGCAAAAAGATGTCCGAAGGAACCTGATCGGATTTTCACTTGACTAACTATATCGCTCACACTGGTAAGCTATGTTGGATGCTTGAACAGAGTCATTTAAACAGTAGTATTGTTTGTGTAATTTCCTCTGAGACTGCGGACCGTGTCACTGGAACCAAGATATCTTGTCCCTGTAGCTTCCAACGTTTCCGCTATCAAAGTGAGAGATGATCACGTAGATTACAAAGACGATACTCCGAGAACCCGGCTTTTATTAACAGTACTTTTCACCATGTGCAATAGGAACGCGGCATTAGATGTTACGAGTTCTGTTTCGGTGTATGCTTGAAATTAACAGACTCTTCTCACCGCTCGTGGCATTTACAGGATTCATCAGCCTATACATATCCTGCTATATCAGTCCCATTATTAAAGAACTGCGCCTTACTTGTGCACGCGGGTTAAGCTGAAAGCGACTGTCTACTGAGCAAATTTGACGTCGATGCTAGCTCATAGCCTCCTGATTAGGACCCAACTGACAAAAGGACTTTTAGTGGACGTTGCTCTAAAACCTGGCGAATGACGATCGTGCTGCCAGTCTCTCTGTTCCCAAGCAAGCCTTATCACTCACATTTATGATATTCTTCTTGACCTTCAGACTCTTTTCACCCTATGCTTATTGTGACATTGGTGCCACTTGTAACAGATAACTTGTCACATGTGTAGTGGATGGCGCAGAATACAGGATACAACAGAAATTGATTGAAACCTTGGCACACAGTTCACTATCCTCTTTCATCAACATCGTAATTGTTGATCCATAACCTCGAACAAAATTCCTCCGTAAACCTGTCGGGACTCAATACGTTGTTAAGTGGGTTCAACCACTTCTGTAACTTCAGCTTGCCAGGAATGATAGGTTGAAATTAACAAAACCAGTGTGATCAGTCACAAGATGCACCGGCAAAATGAATATTGACTAGATATGAGTGTGGCCGATAGTTTTGTCATGTCAGTAGCTTACTGACCAACTGGTTACTTCATGGGAAAATTTAGCCGCATGTTACGTTGTGGTTGTTGCAAGTATATGCACTAATAGTAAGCTCTGACAAGAAAGAAACTCTGTGCTGACAATCCCTTGCTGAAACGGTTGGCTGGAACGTTCATCTGAATGCCAGTGATACGGGTAAGTGTGAGTTGCGTTCACGTTAGCACGATCAAAATTCCGATTGCTGATTACATGCACCATACATGTTCACACCTTTGGTGTGAATCATCACACCCTAACAGCTGCACAGGAGTTTGGAATTCGGCTGCGAAGTCCGAACCAGTGCGTTCGGAAGCTCTCTGTTTGGATGCTTAAACTGTCACGATTTGTCGTTGCTGTAACAACTGGTGCGATGCCAAATCGACCGCACACCCCAAAATGATTATAGGTTCACGGTTTAGTCGAGACTATCCATTCCTTCTTTGGTGACCAAATCCAAATTCAATGTGGTATATTTGGCATGAAAATGACAGCAAAAATAGGCTTGGTCGTTATATTGTGACTTTCGACGAACACTTAGGATTCCGTTGAACAGTTCATCATTGAGTGTCAGTCCTTTCTTCTGGGCTACCAATTAGTAGTTTGAGCTGTCACATATTATATAGACAAATTACTGGTGAGTAATCAAGGATTTCGTTAATTTCAAGCTAAACATCACCCACAGTTGATCGCAGCTGTCACATTCCCATAGACTTTCCAATCGGCCCATTTCGAAAAGAAGCACTAAAGTCGAGTCTCACTCTCATTAGAGCTCGTCAGTAGTGTATATCCTTGCCAAAATCGGGAATAGAACTTCGACCACGCTTTCACGAGACAACTTTGTTGACCACTGCGTCCCTGACTCCATACTAGACACGATTGAATCATCATATGTAAACTCTCAGCCACATTCGCTCGTGAGTGGTGTTCAGGTTAAAACATCACCTCCAGAGTAGACAGTTACCGTTTGTTAACTCCAATACCTAGGATGTGCCAATCGTGGAGTTATCGACTGAAATCAATAGGGCAGTTACCGTGTCTCCTCTAGAGACGATCGGGCAACCTGATCATTACTCACATACGAAAGTGGTTGAGCTTTCACGCATTATAATATGGTCGTGCTTGGTGTTACGCTAATGTTACAGGAGTCAATACAGTTGCCTCATGAACAGCGTGACCGGAGTTCTATTCTCGGCAGTGGCAATGATATGCACTACCGACGGGCTCTAATGAGAGCAAAACTCGATTCTGGTGCTTCTTTTCAAAATGAGCCGACTGGAAATTCTATGGGAATGCGACGGCTGCGATCAAATGTGAGTGCTGTTCAACATAAAATATAGACTACTGTTATGTTATCTACGAAGTCGACATATAAATAACGCTAACCTTGTGACTCATACAGTGAAAACCATGCAACCAATTCATTTGAGCCGAAGAGGCTCATCTTAGAAACGAAACTCAAACACTGTAAATGTGCTTGTGGATATTTCGTCGTGACCCTTCAGTCAGTTCCGATTAATTGACAAGCTTGAAACTATTAACAGTAAACCCCGGAGGCCACGAACATTTCGCTGTGACCGTATTGGATGTCGGCTCCTATGCAGGCTAACTCTAAACGGTTGGTTGATTTGGACTTATGAGAGACAGAAACACAACACATATAGTAAGTGAGAATTGAACCATTTGTCGAGTGCAGAGCAGAAGTGTACAGAAATACCAGATCAATCATCCCTTGGACTTATTTCTATTGTATGTTTTATGGAACCAAATGTCTGTATGGCACTGAAAGTAAGTCCATTGAAGAACATTTTTTGTGTACCCTAAGAGTGGACAGTCAGCACCAGATATGACGTAATTTTGAAGTTTAAAACGAAAATGATTTCACTAGATATTATTCATTTTACTATCGCTGAATAACAGCTTTCTAATACGAACTAATCCCCCGAAGAAGAGGTAGTGAAAAAATTATATAAAACTGAGGAAGACTGTCAATCAACTTAGAATGTGCAATTGTCTCACTACTGTTTAATCGGTCAAATATAACGGCCACTACTACTTCGGGGAAGTTCCCCTTCATCTAAGCTTGGTCACAGGAACTTACCGTATCCAAGTACTCGGTTTAACGTATTTAGGGTCCAGAGTGCGTTCAAATTTTTGTAGAGATTGCAATTTAAACTTCGTATCCATCACAGGGCCAAGGCAACAACGTTGGATGTCCAACCCCAGGGGAATACCCCAATCATCCAATTCCTTCTCCAACAATGGACCACACATTCCTTGGGGCAAATGCAATTCACCTCGTCTCAGGTAATTATGCACAAAACGAAACACAGACGGATCTCGTTCGAAGTAATACTCACGTTGGTCAGGCAACCAGATAGCATCTTCTAGTATTTTGCTGTAGACAAACGGGTCGCGCTGCAATGTAAAATGGAACACATGGAATCTCACTCCACTTACATTGATACGTACAATGACTGGAGGCTCTCCGGTGGAACCATGACCTAACTGATCACTGTTCATCAACACAGGCCGCAGTTGTCGATTGTGTGTTTTGGTAGGTACGACTTGTCTCATCACAACGTTATTCTTCTTCATGCATCTACTGAATACTGGCTGACATGTAGTGGAAACAGTAAAAGAATTTGCGCTGGGAAACTTGGATTGATCATTTTCGATCGGATCATCATCTATGGTTGCATTACAACTCAGTGGGTGTCCAATGTTGAAACGACCACAATGTTCGATAGGTGGATTACTCATGCTAGGATTATCTGCTTGAGTCGCTTCATCGATTGAATAACCCCACTCATTTGATCTCATTCTCGACTGCACTGTAGACGCCAACGAGGTCATCGGTTGCCATAGACTGGTACCTCTTTTTCGTTCGGGTGGATGAAAACGGTTTGTTGCATTTCCACCAACAAAATAAGGTGAGAACACGTGAGCTAAAGAGGTGAACAACTTTCTGGGACGAAATGAGGTAGGAGGTGGACTACGCTGACCGTCGGCACGTGTTATCCAGGCGTCCACGACGGAATTATGTCGGGTCCTTTGTGGACCTGATTCAGTCTCTACCGTATTAGAAAATTCACACTCGGAGGAGCTGAAAAAGTTCAAATTATCCATCTTAAAATCCAGTAGTGCAGTGCGAAGAAAGTCATAGACAAGCACAGTTGTTCCTGAACTCGTATAACTGAAGGAAGCACGCCGACGGCCACACACGATATACTCTAGGATTGGGCTTTTAAGCGATAAAATGATCGCTTAGATGCTCAAATGACACTGACTACAATTGATGCGTTCACAGGTTGGTGCATACGACGCACGTTTTGTTGACGTGTGAGTGCGCGTATGACGTTGAAAAAGATGTCGAGTCCTAACTCATTTAACGATTGGTCGGTTTCACGCAAATTGGTGCGTTGCCCACGTCTGGCTGTGTAAGCACCTTCAAGGAAGTGGTCAGGAGAACGCAGACGCCTAAACATTTACGCACACAAACGTGCGACCGAATTGCATTAGATTAAAAGTTGAATCGCAACGCAACGTTTTCACCTTTCAGCTGATGAGATAAACGATCCGATAAGATCAATCGCACGAATCGATTCGGACTCATTGTGATCATTCTACCTAGTGCTGATATGGAATTCATGATAAATATGAGTTAGTAACTAGACCGAACACAACAAGATTAGTTCGCACCTGACTGTGCGGTGTGAGACTGTTTGTAAACTCCAATGAGATATACAGGATGTTCTGTCCAGGAATTGTATCTCCCAGATCCGCCGACAAAACGGTATACCATCGTTTAAATGCTGAACGTAGGTGACGAATGGCGGATGGATAAGCCATTCAAACAAAAAAATGTTTGGGGCGTGACGAAATCTGAAGGTGCGCAGACCATAATTTCACTATATTCAGTCTCAGGTCAATGGCAGAGTAATCAACATTGTGAGCTTCACAAACACGCGGACTGGAGTTTGGAATTCAGTCGTTAGGG
>JTDE01000412.1:74868-110560 GCA_014338405.1 Paragonimus skrjabini miyazakii
AACTCCATTCTATAACTTTTTTCTGAAGGGACAGACTGAATAGTATAGTTAAGTGCGAAGGTGACCGATAGGTTTAAGTGGTGTTCAACTTGTGAGTAATAAAATCCTTCATTACTTCTCTGCGGTCAACTCCACGATAAGTTGGGGAAAGCAACGTTAACAAAGTCTCCACATGCTTCTTAATCCACTCTAACGGATACCTCGTCGGGCCGAGTTTAAGAAAACTGATATCAATCAAAAAATGCGGCGTGGAACAAGATCAAGACCCGACAGTATAACTGCAAACAAAGTTACATGGGCAAAACCGATAGATCATTGATCTCAAAAGTGAAGGAACGTGTGCCTAAGCGTGTTTACAAACAAGTCTCAAAACCAGACACTGTAGTCACAGAGATTCGTAAGCCCCCAGGTTCGTCGTTTGGACGACACATCCTGTCAACTGGCCACAATGTGGACTTAACCTCAGCCTTCATCATCATAGTGCGCCACCACAAGCCACTGTTCCTAAAATTCGCTGAAGCCGTCGCCATAAACCGGTTTAAACCTGTGTTGTGTGTACAAAAACAATTATTTGTGAACCTGAGGTTGCCGTGGCCCTAAGTCGTAGCGAGTGTCATTCAGATCACACGATTTTGCGTTTTTACTTTTGTTGGTTTCTTTGTTCATCCCACCCCAGGTACTGTAGACATTAAATTGAAAGTTTCCCGTGTTATTGGTTATTTGGTACTGACGAGCCAATAAGAACTGCTAGCATCTACCAATGTTTGTATCCTGATTGTGATAAGAAATTAATAATGCTGATATCAGGCTCCTCCGACTAATCGAGTCTGTTCGGTCGGAGTCTTAATAATCACGAGCAAATTTGATGTGATGCAATTAAACTCAGAACGATAATTAGTAACACCTGTGTGATGAAGTGACTATGTATTTAACTTACTACTCTTTTACTCATGTTAAGTGATACTGCCTGCTTCTGTATTAGGTTTCATACACTACACGTTTGACTGTATCCGTTTATCGCTTACGATGGCTCCACAAGTCATGTTGTTACCGTGTATTCCGATCCCACAGAGGGATACTTCGCTGTGATTTGATTTTGTGAATGTAACGTTGACAACTGGTCATACGGGTGATGGTTTGTAAGACTTGCGCTCTTCTTTCTATCACAATCGTTGAATACTGCATTGACTTCTGCTGTGCACAGTTGTGTTTATACATGTCTCCAATTTGTTACACCGTGTTGTCAACGCTTCCTAAAATGCAGCGCCGCCGTCAATAATCTCACCCATCTGCATCCATTTCGCTCAGGATTGATCATCCATATGATTCGGATCCAAATGTCAGTTCGCCATGCAGTGTGTCCTTAAAGGTCTGGCCATCTTTTTCGATTCAGTTGTCCCACTTATAAGTTTCTTTAACGAAGTAGGGCCTACATATTTGGAATATTTACCATCACTATCTGCGCTCATATCTGCGATTTGATGTCAAGGACTCCTGTCATTCTGCAGAAGTAGGAAACTTTACTTATGAGTAGTCTGACTTCGCTAGAGTAGAGAGATGTGTTACGCTTACAGGCTTGGCACACTATCATCTCCATCAGATTGAGCTATCCGACATTTTTTGTAAGGAATGCTCTTTGGTGACATTACTTCACCAAATCGGCTATTAAGCATAATATTTAAAGCACAGTTACTCGAGTGCATACACCCAACTGAGTGAATTTCTGCACCACTTCAAAAGTTTGTTCACCAGTATGATCAACGATGGCGTCAGTGTCGTTGTGACTAATGGTGTTTGGCTACGAATGCAAACGTATGTTTGTTAACGATTGTGTAAGTTGTTCTCAGCAAGCATATCTTTGGCGGCTTCATTTATGAACAGTAGTTTGTTGATCAAGATTCCTCAGACTTTTATCTCAGACCGAATTAGACGAATGCAAAGAAAAGATGACACCAATGTGTGTCTTCATAAGTGCATAGCCGTGTTCTACCAAGTTGGTAATTGGGGAAACCCAAGGATTTACGTTTGTATTTTCGTAGAAGAGTGCAACCAAGGAGATTGTGTTGACATCGGACCCTGAAACGCAACACGTACATAACTCCACTGCTGGCAGAGCCTACTTCGTTAAATTAACAAACGCGATGCAAAATGCCTTCGCTTCCACCCAGTTTCATTGAGGCTAAAAGCGATTGCATCTCTTATGGGTTGTTTGTGGCTGCTTATATAACACCAATCACACTACTGGAGTACGGTTGCCGTTACATCCACTAACGTCGTGAGTAAGTGATATCACTGCAACCATAATTTATGTCCCTTCGTTCGATTCACAACTAGCTATACTGGATGAAATAATGGCTTATTGTTGTAACAAGCTTTGAACCAAGGCGGTGGAAGCACCGTTTGACAATGTATCAAACAGGCAACTAATCTACACCTGCGCCTAACCTAGCTTGTCATCCGTTTGCTTATCCCAGCTCACGGATGAGTTGCGTTTTGTCAGATCTGGGTATTTCTTAGACATAGTAACATTTTTGCGTTAACCGTGTCTTGTTGAGTTGCATAGCCTGTAGTCTGCTCTGAAAGGTTGTGATGTGCATAGTTCACTGACTAACGATACTGACTGAAAATCAGCTCAGTGTCTTGGTTCAAAAGTATCAAGCAATCAATAGATTTGAGGTGCTTTAACGTTCCTTACAAAGTCCACTTTTCTCGTTATTAATGGAATCCAAGTTCTGTCAGGTTCACTCTGAGGGATCACCTAGCAAACTCTTCCTTATCTTGCAAACCATTGGAAACAAGGTCTTTAGGGGTTGTCTCTGCTGTAGCTTTGGCGATAAGAATGACTATACCTTTACCTCACCTCTCTGGACTGTTAACAGAGTGTCGAGAAGAGTCATTCCAGATTAGGTTAAAAAGAGCAGTGAGGCATAAAATTCTGTCCACAGCTGAAGCTATTGTGTTTCGCCTGTACAACCCACTCCTGTGCGTCCAGAAACGTTTTACTCTGGCTTCGGATTTGCCTTGACCAAACCCACATTCTGTTAGTCTGTCAAGATCTACCGTTCAAGTGGGTACTTAATTGCAACGTGACATTGAATTGGGTGACCTTGTTAACTAGCCGCCCTCCGTTTATCCCCTTAATGATCCTGCTATAAAATTTGACACAAACTGGATGTGTTTAGCCTGATTATATATCATTGAAAACGAGCTTGTTCGCTACACAATATTTTTCATGACTACGCTGGAAATTTTGCGAGATTCAGTTAAATTAGCTGCATATTTTCTAAAATGTTTAAAGATTTTTCATATGAATAAAGTGACTCATGTGACAACGAAACTGTTAAGTTTACTCTAACTTACGAAACCGACACGAGGAATAGATCAAGACGAATACACCTCACTAGCCTGCTGAAAGTCTTGCCAACCCCTGTGTCAGGGTTAGAGTATTCATCGAATATTCGAAGTTCGGAAACACCAGTTTCACCCATTACATATGATGCCATTTTAGTCTGAAATAGCTTATAATTCACTGTCAGACAGGGTAGTCCTGTTTGGATTCGAATGGACCCCCGCCTATGCTGACCGTGTTGCAGTTTCGACAGTGGTCGCGTTATTTCCAGGGGAAATCATGCATGGCAAATGTTTCAAATTGCACACCTCAGGATGGTCAGATGTTTGACGCGGGCTTCATGGCAACCTGTTATTTTACTACATCTGGAGCCCTTAAATGGCTTAAGTTTGCTGAATACACAGAGTACTTGCTTAGGCTAATTTGTCAACAAATTGCCGGGTAGCAGCTGATCGATGAACTTGAACATAAGCGTGTTGTGATTTCATTAAAATGTGTCTTCTGGTTTAAAATTTTTAAATATTTGCAATTTGCTTCAACATGTGAACCTAAGTCCTATTACCATATAGTCACTACGACTATTGGGAGTGGATATATCATTGTTTGTCGATCGTATCAGGCTCTGCTGGTGAAACACAATGGAGCCATGGTCGACCTTAACCTACTTGTCATTGTTTGTTAACCTCTGCGTATGCAAACAATTCAGCGTCCAGTATTCTCCTTTATGATCTCCAACCTGAGAATAGAGCAAGTGAATTGGCCATATCGCTTCTGAAGTCAATGTCTAAGGGATTTAAATCACATAACCCAAAAATGATAAACTGCGCAATGTATCGAGTGGGGATTTATCGATGACCATATGAACAGAAGACGAGCAGCAACGTACTCGTACACAACATGGGAAAGATTTCATCTTGTATCCTCAGAATGATTTAGTAATGAGCATATCTTTATTTATGACAGCATTTGATGCGCTCACACAATAAAATACTCCGATAACTGCCCGATTCACACCACCATGATGACGAAAACCAGTAATGTTATAATCTGAAATGTTTATTTTTTTCTACTGTTTGTATTCCCAGTAAATTAAATATACCTTTCTCCCGACGAAAAATAATTCAGTTAGTTAATTTGCAAATTAATTTTGGTTTATTTGTGCAGTTTGTGTCAAACTGAATCGAGCCCGTAGGTAAGTAAACCTGTCAAGATGAAGCGCGAAACCAGCCCAATGGCGAGTTAGTAACTATGACCTTCAATGATAGAACATGTGAACGAATTTTGCCGGATGCGCATACCTGATGAACGATAACAATTGTAAAACCGGTCCTAAGCTTCAGGTAAACTTTGACCATCGAACATATACCACTCACGATGCCTAATATTATGAATTCAAACAGGTTCAATAGCATATTGTGCAGATAAATGAATAACAGTGGAAAACGCTTACATTTGAATGTCTACAAAACGATCCAATCGCGGTCTTACTTTGCCTGCAATGACCCATAGTAAGACATACACAACTAAACTAGAGTGAGCTGTCCTTTTCATTATTGTCACCTTAGTGGACTTAAACTTCACGAAGGTGTGTTGACTTCAGTTGTAGAAAGAAGTTGACAATCTTCTGAGGAGGAGCTGGATATTTCCAGTTCAATTTAACAGAAACATGGTGAATTAATTGTGTGAAAATCCATTTTTACAGAAAACATTTAATGCAATCAGATTAATAGTTGTTATGGAACCAGTGCTGAAATCTGTTAACTTTAATACTGATAACAAATACCACAAATCGCTTAAGTAGCGCTTTTTGCATGTGATTGACTCACAAGGTCTTAAGCTTGACTTAAGGATAAAACAACAAACAAGTCTTGTTATCACCCGCTCTTCTCAAAACTAAACTGAAAGTGTTTACGCCTCCAGAAAGGATATGTAAAAATGAAGGGTTAGTTCTGTAGCTTTAGGAGGAGTTGAAAGTTGTAAATATGTAGAGTTCACCGGTAAGAAGCAGTGTGTATTACTCACATGCAAATGTGATTGAGTGTGTATATGCAGCAGTTCAGTCTTGAGGTCATTGATGCTGTGTTCAACACGATTGTTTTATGAAAGCGTGGTCAGAGTTGAAATTCTAGTTGTGGAAAGGATGTACATTGTTGAAGAGATCAAACGAAGATGAAACCCCAGCACATCAATTCTTTGGAAAGGGACTGGTTGAAAATCTATGGAAAGGTGATAGCTGCAGAATATTGCGAGTTATATTCGAATTATATATTAGTGTCACGTGGTACTGGCAGTACATTCCATGAACTTTCTATTCACGTAAAGATGTGAAAGGAAACATTAAAAATTGCCAAAGTTCTGCTGAAAACTGGTTAACAGCATAAAATGAGAAAAGATGATAAAGAGAAGTATTTCATACAAATAATGCGTAACATCTTGACCATGTTTCAAGTTTAATCCATCTACCGAACTTAGTCCACTTCTCGCCAATCAGTTGTTTCTATCTTGAGAAGGGTTGCCCGATAATGTCAACACTAAAGAAAGTTACTGAAATTATCGAACAACCAAATGTTAGTTATGTCCAATTATCAAAACTGAGTGGTAAAGCTAAATAATTCTACATGTTTCCCAGAGCTAACTCAATGTTAGTTTGGTACAGCGTCCCAAAATATCACCCGCACTTGTCGAAAGGAAAGGTCAGGATATTTTTGTTACACACTCCTACGACGATCCATCCGGAATTTGGATAATAAAATGTCCTTCGAAAACTACCAGTTTTCGATTATCTGAGTCTTGATACAGCAGACGTGGTCAAGACAAAGCGTGCTAAAGATTGAATCGCGCAACTGAATATGTGTTGTTGCTTGGCTACCTCGCTCTGACGCAGTCGATTTATCTTGGTGGTCAACAAGAGTACGGAGAGTAAGGATTTTTATAACTACACACGGCTTATATTTGATTAAAGCCCTTGTGTTCAAATAAGCCTTCTGGCTGGCCGAATTTGAAGGAAAGTGCTACACCCAAGTTTCATTGTAATTAAACCCCATCGGTAGCGCCTATCCGTGTCCGAGCGGCAGTTCGCTCTCCGATCTTCATGTTTTTGATACCAACGTTTTGATTACGTCTCCAGTGACCCCACAGTACACATGACCAGAAAGTGATCCAACGGCTAAACCACAGGTTTATGTGAATCGTGCACATTTTGTTCGACCAGTTCTAAAAAATAACAAACATAATCACTCTGTCCGGTTCAGTTGATTACCCCAAGACTGGAGTCATTGTCTACATTGAACCAGTTGAGTATGATTAATGCCTTCGATAGAAGTTCGAGGACTTTGGATTGCTTCAAGACCACCAAATACCACACACATTCAACTGCAGCTTTCGCATTCAGATGAGCCGTTCGGCCGATCAACTTTGAAGAGAAGCACTAGATTCGAGTTTCGTTTTTAGTAGACTTCATCAATAGTGCTTGTTCTTGTCTGTAGCAAGATTTGTATTTCGGGATTGATGTTCGTGTAACTGACGTACTAATCACAACGCCAATGACCTCACGACGGGCACGATCAAATACCTACATTGAAAAAGCCAATCACAACCATTAATCCAATGGGAGTGCAAAATCTGAGTCGGACAAAGGTATGCATTGCGGGTGAGCTCCAGTAAGAACAAAACCCCAGTATGGTGCTTCCTTACAAAATCGGTCTGAATGTAAAGTGTGCACTCAAGTTTGAGGTGTGAACAACCTGCATTTGTCTTGACCGAGTAAACTTCGGGTGTGACAGTGTATGGTTCTCCAAAAGGTATAATCTGACCTCCACATGGATTTGATAAATTCTGTTGCGTCCCATCAGAAGATGACCTACTTGGCACTGCTAACTATATATATATATATATATATATATATATATATATATGTATCTCGATTGAATTGCCAGTTTATGATATACAGTGAACCGTGTGAAAAATATCCGTCAGTGCTTCACAAATTTTTAGTCACTGAAAGTGAGTATCTGAGTGCCTAGTTTGAGTGCTTGCAATCTATATTATTCTGAAGGTGGTGACCCCCCCCCCCGTGGTCAACAGGTACAAACTGTAAACATGACTGCAAATGCAAAGGTTTCTTATTCTATTGAATCATACGTTATCTACTAAGAAAGCCGCTCGACCTTTGTAGACTAATGTGGATGTTGCATCATATTGTGGTGCATGATGCAGTCGGAAACGCAATTATTCCAACACTCAGTGTAATATCTCAGCGCGATAGTGGGATATGGTCAAATTCCAGATTGGAAGGACTGTGGATAATATAAATCACGGAACGGGTTATAACTCAGCAAAATCCGGTTAACGGGTGGGAAATAGCAAGCGAACTTCTACGACTGCTAGGGTCAGCAGAGCGCACGGAACCAGGCGGAAGTACATGTCACATTTTAATAGAAATACCGTTGTGTTGTAATTAGGAATGCAGGTCCATATATGTGATGCATACTCTAATGCAAACACCACATGAGTACGTCTGTGTTGGATACTTATATCCAAAAGTCATCAACCAAGTGACAGATTTGTCATATCAATTTCCAGTAATACAATTATAATGCTTACTAGCTTCTTCGATTAATGTCGGCAGTTCGACTTCTTGATGTTATGATGGACACCAAACACACCATGTGGGAGCCGGGTAACGGTATGTTAATATGAAACTCCCCGGTTCTTGGTGTTGTTTCGTCGCTTACTCGGAGAAAATCGTGTCACGTTTTGGCGTTCTGTTGCTGTTGTTGGTTCAAATTAAGCCTACACACGAATTCTTCGCTTCACTGTTGACACATTTCGCAGTAAGATTCTCTTGAAATAAGTACTGGTCCATCTCAAACAAACAATGTGTAACGGAAAGTTGCAATCTACAGAATTTGATGTCTGATAAAATTATTCACCGATGATTTCACCAGTTTGTTCACTTTGATATTACTTGAAAGTCCATGGAGTCTTTTAGTGTGAATTTTTGAGAACCTCGCGATTATCTGCATGTATGCCTCTATATGCATTAAATGACGGTACGATTAAGCGAACTATCCAATTAAATGACTGTTAATCTACCTCATCGATATAGATTTATCAGTTATATCTTCCTTCATTCTGCTATTATCTTCGTATCGTCTGCTTACTGATGTTTGTTTATTCATCAGTGTTGATGGTACGCTTCTAGAATTAGAAAAACGGAATAATAACCCTTCTTCCAAAACTGATTGTCGTAAACCATTGTACGCGGTTCCAACAAGAACGAAGCAGAAGCCCACGGTTGGAAAACAACGTAGTGTATCGCTTCAAAATGGGTGAAAAAGAGAAATAAGGGAAGATTAAATATACCGACCTTAATCCAAACCCTTATTGCAAGCGAACCAATTAAAAGCTTTGAACACAAGCCGTTCACTCCTGTAAATATCATATTGAGCAACCAGAAAACGCATTCTGATTCAAGGCGATATCAACCGAACTCGAAGACTTCGACCAACCGGACATCCGCATGCTCTGTGCAGACTGAGACAATTCAGGGCACGATTAGTCCTAAATCTACCAGACAGTCAGTTGCTTATAATCGCCTAGAACGAATGTGTTAGTGAACCGTTTTGGTTATTGTTTAACCCTTTCTATGCTCCGGTGTATAACTTGCGTGTTCCAAGAGCTCTGAATTGTTTTGACTATGAACATTGATTATGTGTGTAGTTCTTCACTGTTGATAGAATCGTTTACCTGGCTGACTCTCTGGGCTTCAATTAAAAGAGTTTTTAATCCCCGAATTTTGTAAATATTATTATAACAAATCGAGTACAGTTCCCGTTTGCTCGTAACATTCTTTTGTCGATAAATGCTTCCCACGGCAAAATTGTGGGTAGTTTATAAATTCAGTGACTGACTCCTATTATAGAACCTTCAACTGCACGGCGTGGCTTTGTAGCTCAGCTTGTGAAGCAGAAGATGCCTCGTTCTTGTTGTTGGTTCAAAACGTGCTGATATTCCGTCTTCCCTATTAGATGGCTTCATGAGTAGCAAATATGTAATACTACCCAGACGAACCGTTTTTCATTATCTAATTCTTAGACTGTACTTTGAGTGTCAGAATGCTACTGCTCAAGCCATGCCTGAGTGCTACAAGTAGAAAAGAGATATTACACCATGAAACACATGCTGAGTAAGATTGAGAAAACTAAGGCAGCACTATAATTCCACCTTGGGATGTCTCACTATTTTAGTAGCTACTGCGAAATGTATCTTCTAGGCGGTTTGGTGCTTGTCTCGTGTTATCTTAACGTAGAATTGAGGAAGTAATCAAAGTTGACGGACGCGAGTTCCTTTAGTCTCGTCTCAGGGTAAACTCCAACTAAGCAATGTGGTCTTATATTCTGGCATTTTTAGACTTGCTGGGCAACTGTGTACCTTAGGTTTCTAATCTAAGTTACCGGTTGTAGACTGTACCACATGAAACTGGCGAAGTACCAGCCAAATCTCTCGAACACGTGACTTATGTAAAGACTCACTGCTCTATTTAAAACTAATTTCCACTAGCACCTCTCATACTGAAAGAAAACACATATCACTCCGTTGTGCTGATATAGGAAGTGTTGTTTTGTTCCCCAGTGATTTCGTTCATTTTGTTCATTCCTCCATCCATTGATATAATTTTAATCTTCCAGCAATGGTCTTCTAGCCGGAACATATCATCTGCTTTCAAAGATTATCTCATTATTCCTCGCATTAATGGGGGTCGTCCAGTTTAAATTTTTTCTCCTTACTCAATATCACACATTCCAACTAAGATGCACAATAAATAAAGGGCTTCGCCCACTTTAAAAACGATGGGAACGTTCTGGTTTGCTAGTCATTTCTGCCAATCTACTCCAGGGAACTTCATCAGAATGTCTTTATTAGTAATCGTGTAAACGCTGTGCGAAAACCAGCCACTATTGCATACGTACTCGTTGTTGTAACAAGTGCCAGAGATTTTTGAATTATGGATGCAACACGAGCTCATCCTCGTGTAACATGAATGTGTGTTCACCACACAGTCAATCGAATTTCGAACGGATACAACTGATGCTTCCTCCTATTCTAGAGCTGATCAGTCAGTCGGTTGTTCCGAGAGTCCCAACTTTTGCAATCTTTGCAGACGAATACCAAACGGAATCTGTCGGAAATCCTGGCAGCCCGATTTGTCGACGATGTGACCAAAAAGTTCATTTGACTAGATAACACCTGATATATGTATTCTGGAAATGTTCTTGTCTACAGCCTCAGATTCATCAATCAAAGCCTAAGCGCCGTTGGTCCCGTTTATCTGCAGCACCTCAAAAATAAATGTTTTACATCCACCGGAGGCTAAAAGTGAACAAACCAGGATCTTTCCGTCAGTTTCCAACCTTTAACTGACCACTTCTCAATATACTATTATGCTACTCGTTTACTCAAGAATAATACTCATTGTCCCAAACACATTGTTTTGTGGTCTTTCAACCAGACAGTGGTCAACAGTAACTACCCAAGTAACGCACAACTCCATTATTCTGAAGGACTGGGTTGAAACAGCGGTGGAGAATATGGAATCATACATGGAAACCTCCTTTTTGAGTTCGGTATACAGTGCTTAATTATAGATAACTAGACTCATAAAATATAATAAAGTTTAAAATTGCCTACAACTCACTGCAGTCAAAAAGTCGATATTTTGTCCCAGTTTGAGTGTATCAGGTTACTTTAACCCTGTATCATTTCACATATATTGCTAGGTAATGTCAGTAGATGGGTACAACGTTATCATCATGCCTTTAATTTATTCTCACTTATATTTTTCTTGATTCCTGTTATACTTCGAAATTCTGCTAAAGTATCCATTTATTTGAAGTGATTTCACGCAGTAAACATTTTCCAACAGTATTTATCTGCTTGTACGTCTTGATTTCGCAAAACGTTTTTTATTCCGTTCTTCAACTTTTGGGTTCCCGTGGAAGAAACGCACAGAAACAAAGAAAAGAGACTAATCAACCCTGAGCATATATCACTAACGTTAAGTCCAGGGAACAAAAGCTGTGCGCTCATTTTCATGTGTACTTCTAGTCACTATAAATAAATTTCCCATCCTCATAAATGTGTGCGTATTCGTCCCAACAGAAGTTCCATAATTAACATTATTCAGCAGTGGTGAATAGATGGGAGCGTCTTGATGGACTGATAGATATAGCATTGTGTTTAGGATGAGAGAGAACATCGACAAAATTGCAGGAAGGGTTCTGTAAAGAGTTTGGTTATATAGCGCGTGTAATATTTTTACATATGGCCCTGCTTCCCTCATCAGTGGTTTAACGTGCCTTCCTAGACTAAACAGGCTGAATGTTACTTGAGTGAAAACAACACTGATGTAAATCAAGTAGGATTTAGTTAATTTTGTTTCAGCACGAGAAACGGCGAGATTTTTGACTACAGATGAATACAGGTAACTACAAAGTGGTATAATAAGTAGTGTAGTAACATCAACCAGTTACCTATTGTTTTAACACTGCTCAAGTTTGACTCCAGCTTTCACATTCCTACAGACGTTTAAACTCTGGGCATCACAAGGTACAACCGCACGTGCTCGTATGTCTGGTGATCACTGCATCACTGACTTCAAACTGGACGTTTGAATTACCACGTTCAAAGGTTCAGCCGCAATTGTTTGTTAGTGAAGTCCAAATCACCCGAACGCCTGGATATAATAGGCAGTACCGGCCTTAATTCTAAATTATAATCGTACCACTTTAGAGTGTTATGTCGATGATTTCCAATTTGGGATCAGTGGAGCAGTGGCTAACATGATCATCTTACAAAGATACCAAGGATACTTCAACTATGGGTTTGGGCGTGAATATACACTGACGAGAAACGAAACCCGGTTGCAGTATGTCTTTTCAAAAGATTAACTAAAATGTCTATGTGATTGCGAAAGTAGTGATCAAATGCCAGGGATTTTTGAAATTCAACGCAGTACTACTGAATAGTGTCATGAGCATTGTAAATTAGCTGTCCAACGCATTTTGCTCAACATTTAGCCGTTTTTCAAACGTTTGGTACAGAATAGCCATCGATTCGACTTTTGTTGGTGTGCTGTTCGCGACCTTCAACCCTATCACCACTCACATAGTTTACTCGGCACAAATCTTGGTAACCATAGCAAGGAGACAGCCTTGGCCTTGAAGAGCAATTCCGATTGGCCCTCTATCTAGCAGAGTTGTCGGGTTGCACAAATTGTGCTTGTGACTAAAATGGTACCCTGTTACAAAGACAAGCTTTTGCAGGTCAGTGAAATTTGATAAAAAGATGTTATTCTAATGCAGCTTCAGAAGTCTGAAACGGATAAACTACACCAATCTCTATACGTTAGCCTTCAAGGTTTTTATGACAAACTTCTATGTGAGCTACGGGATATTGACCCACACGGTAACCAATATTTAAGTGCTGGAAACGCGACTACACTCAAGCACACTGTGGAAGCTCATGAGAACCGTATCGATAGGGTCTCTGAGAGGTAAAAACTTGAATTAACTTCGCTTTTGTCAATACTATAAAGGATAAGAAAAATCCGGAAGTCGAACGAAGTATTACAACGAAAGTTAGCAGAATGGTGTCCAAAACTGCCATCAGCTAAAATCAGGACTCATCAAGTGCACGGTCATCAACTACTGCAACTGCGCAACCAGTTGGACCTAGGTGTGAACGACTTCACAAATCCGCACCAGATGAAATCAGTTCGTCAGCGTCTTTTGGATAGCAGGAATATACTGATGACACAGCAAAGCGGTGGTTTGGTCTCAAAAGCTCACATAGTATGTTCCTCTCATGTTAACAAAAAATAAATTGTTTCAATAGAGTTTCCTGAAACAGGAAGTCGCTCAGTTGACTAATGTAGTTTTGGAGGAGAAACGAGAAAATCTATTCATGAGACAATTGTCTGAACTTCTGTATGTTACAAAAACCATCCTACAAGTTCAGAAGATTGAACCACACACCAAAAGCCTAGAAGAAAAGTTGATTACGGCATTAGGCGAAATAATCGCCAAGTGTAATTTGAGCGTATTGGAAATTGAAAACAAGCCACCCAAGAAGTCTAGTGTCGTCACATCCGAACAGGTAGTTATTGACTGTTCCATTCTATCAAAGCTATAATATATTTTCAGATTTCGATAACCAATACGAACCTACAGATCGAAGCGCCACGTAACAGCCCCATTCTGACAAAGCTTACCCGGCTGATTCAGGCGAACAAGATCGAACAAGTTATCTACCAGTCAGTAAACTATATGCAAGACCATGAAATGCTTTTTACAATATTCAACAGCATCAAAGGTAAATTTGACTGAACACTCCTATCGGCTTCGTGTCCTGTTTTGATTGACCTAACCATGATCGCACGATATGGTCTAAGAAATACGCATTACATGATTTGATCACATGGTAACTTTTAAAACTGTGTTGACAAGTTTGGCTAGAGAAATGTCATTTAATTACAGTATCTACTATCGCACATTAATCTGTACTGGATTTTGAATGAGATTCCAATGTTCTTAAACAATAGGAGATAGTGTAACACCGTTCCCAACCTTCAGTTAATCTACCCCTGGAGCCGTGAACAGAACTCCCTCAGAAATTTGAATCTAGCGGTATTGCCATACTCTTCAAAGTAATGGATCCATATTGATGTGTAAGTAGAAAGTTTGTTCACACAAATTAAAAATCATTCACATGTGTTTGCAACTCTCATGCTTACACAAACTCCCTAGACAACCCTTTTCCATTAGCGAATGTGACTCAGCACTCAGATACAATCAATAGGCCTCGCTTTTATGCGCACTCAGCTGTATAGAGTTAAAAATGATTGCTTCTTGAGAATGTAAGGCGTTGTTGGACTCCAAGTCGCTGTTGGACAATGATTGGCCTGAGAGTCTGTCCAGGAGTAAAACTCGCGTTTATCACCTCTGTTCGGCTAGAGAAGATTGAAAACAGGATGGCCATTTTTGATTTAAATGCAATTATCCTAAAAGTAGTCACGGCCCTGAAGTATAATATTCCCATAGAAATAATTTTGGATTCGAATAGTGTAGGTCAACTGTTGATAGCAGTTATCTGAGTATACCTTACTGGTTGCTAGCGTTTACAGTTTTAGTGTGAGGATTCCATCGGACAGTATCACTGAAAATGTCTAAAATTCATAGGTGTTTTCAAATAGAACCCATTCGTCTATTCCATTTCGGGAAGAAGAACTAAGGACGACCTATTCGGTAGTGCACATTCTTGTCCAGAATGAAATTTGCAACTAAGATCTCGTACTTTTGACATAATCGTGGTAACCACAACTCCAATAACTTCACAACAACGAGCTAGTCAAATGGCTTGTCTAAATGCAAAAGCTGCGATCAAGTGTGGATGGTGTTCAGCTTTCAATAATCAGGTCGCCCTAATATCTGTTAGTGAAGGATTTTTCTTCAGTGATACTCTTGATGACAAAAGAATTATTTCTGCCAAATGAAGCGTCTGATGGTTTGACGTTTTTGAAGCATTTTTGCCTGTCAAGAGGTCACAGGAAATCCAACATTATTGTGTCATAATCCTCATCGATATCCTCCAGTGGTTCCGTATTCATTTATAGAATACGGCACTAATTGCAACAACCTTCCTCAGATGAGTACCGCAAGGAGACTTTTATTAAATTACTCGATCACTATAACAAGTGTCCTGCCTTCAAACGATTTGGCAAAACATAGGGCAGGCAAAAGACGCTTTTGGTGAGTCTTTAATGTCTTCTGCGTTAAAGCAAAACTTGCCAGCGTGGTACTGGACAAATGTAGATTTCATCATATGTTGGTGACAAGAGAAACGCAAGCTTCCGTTTTATAATGTGTGTTTAGTCAAACTTTTGCCAAGAAACGTCAGCTTGATTTAGTCAAAATATTGAACTGCAATATTCAAAAGTAACAACTTCGAATAGCCCTGGGAATCGTACCTAAATTCGCACCTTCGCAGAAAATCTTTGACTGCTTTATGCAGTTGTTATTCAGGCGACCAAAATACAAATTTATTTTTGTATACCAGTATGAAAGGAAACAAGGTCCATCACTGATTGACATCCATTGCACATGTAACTTCACAATCTGCAATGAGATTGGTTTGAAACACCTGGCGAATAGCGCGATATATAAAAGTGAACCTATCTGTTCAGCGCTAATGTCGTGTTCAGAAGTGACGCCGAATTGGTTCACTGCTAAATTGTCTACTGTGTAAGGGTTCGAATGGGCGTTTATTCGAACAGGTATTCACCGCATGAACCCAAACTTTCAAGTTGTGCTTGAGCCTTTTAAACCATTACTAACCCGACATACGACCATTACTTCTGAATTACGTCCCACTATGTTTACTCAGCAGTTACTTAACCGGCGAAAATCTCACAGTTAACATTGAACCTAACCTCCACTCAGCTGTTACAACCTGGCCGTGGTAACATCTGGTCGGCTATTTTAACTACTGTACAGGATGGTCAAACGTATATTAGTCAGAGTTGTCTGAGTAAATACCGACGTCCTGTGCGATTGCGCTCGAAATACAGGGTTCAGTCAGCTAACGATGTTAACCAACCGTGTTGTACGTATATCCTTTTCCCATATCAACTTGCTGGATAGTTAATGCTGACAAAATTTGGAAAAATACCGTCAAGACTGATGGGCTTTGACTGACATCGATCAGAAAAGTCTAAAGCACAACGGAAAATCTTACAACAGTTGAACTTGCTTAGTGTCCCAAGAATCGCTAAGTAAAGTTTTATAAGTTGGAAGCTACACACACTTCCAATTAATTTACCAACCTACTCAGACGTTTTAGCTCGTGGGTTTTGAGAAAGCTCATTTCTAGAGTTTTGAATGTCTCACCGACAAGTTACGGCAAATCTGTTTACTGTCACTTAAATTGGAACTCTGGTCGCCATGTTTATGCACCGATTATGCTGTCAAACCCAGTTTTTTTTATACATATTTAGTTTATCTGAATATCTGTTTTGTGGAAGCTGCGAACATTACATTAGGAACTGGAACGTTCTAATTGTTTTCTACAGAACGGTGATAGGATTTCATTTTTGGATGAAACGATAACCAGAGGTCATCGACATCGATTAGACAGTTCGAACCCGACATAGAGATGTCACATAGCTCACTTTGCAACTCGGTGCATTTTTATGTACGCTTCGATTAAACTTCCATTTACCTGGAGTGGATGAAGTAATTCGTTTATGTTGTTGTAGGGGTTTTAGGACTGACCACTCATTCAATCATTAATTCATTTGACTCAGTGCAGTTAGGTTCACCTAGACAGGCTTATCTTCAAAAGTCAAAAGTTTGCTGTCTGTCTGGGTGGAAGAAGCATACAAATGAGTGACGATGTCATTGTGGTAAGTCAAGCGTAACACTGCGATTACAAATGTTCCAGGATAGTCTAGTCAGTGGTCGTATGCGTATTATCAAATTGCAAAATGGAGCTGCCTATAGTCCGCGCCTATGCTTCAAGCTGGTTTGTGAGAGAAAATAAGGTGATCTTTCTGGACGATATGTTCATTGGTTTTAACAAAAGAATTTATTACTGTGACATTTACTATGAATAATAACCTGATTTCTCTAAATGGACAACTGTCTAACTGAGTCATTAAGCCCTATAGAGAATATGAAGATATCTTACGACAAAACACGATCTTTAAAAAGATGAACACCTAACGATATGAGGAACTTAAGATAGGCTGTCCATTCGGATGGAGCTGTGTCGGACAGGGTGGATTAGTGCGAAATTCGCTCAATTAGGAAATCAATGTTACCCAGCACAGGCCACCGATGCAAGCAATGTTGAAAGATAAAGTAAACTTTGAAAAGTGAGGAGAAGTGAGAGTTGGGGTTCAGCGGTTGTCACTAACATTCGATGACAATTGCCCTTGAGTATTTGGGATGTCCGCGGGTGGTCATTTTTGTACATTCTGGGATAGATAAGCACAGGAAACCTCAGTTCATTGTTTGACCAAGAATGTATAGTTACAAGTGACTTGCAGTTAAACCAGTGTCTCATTGCAAGTTCCACTTCAGCACACGTAACCAGATGAATTATGTCAGCAGGCAGACAGATCAGCCAGATATAGTGCATCTCAGGGTGGAAGTTGGTACTGATTACGTCCCCGTGAACGTGAAACCACAATTATATGATGTTTGAGAGCGTCCATTCCGAAAGTGCCTAATCATGATCGGTGTTGTCCTGGTTTCTACATTTTTATTTTCATGTCACGAATCAATCTCGAAAGTCGCTAGATTTTTTACTGTATTATAAACATCGTCTTGAAGAGGTATTCTGGGATTATTTCTGCAAATGAACGGATATACACTAACTTATGATCTGCTTCGTCTAGTAATAATCGTAGATGTGATAAGTTGATGAGATATAAATATCCTCCTCTAGTCATTCAAGTATCAAACCTTCTCTGCCTTCGTTTAAATCAATGGGAGAAAGACTCTACTCTGTTCAACTCAATACTGCAGCTCTTTCAACCGCATATAGTGGTTTCAAGAAAGTAGATGAAGTGTCTGATAGCTGCAGTTCTCTACAAAAAGGTTGCCGTGTCGAATCTCAGTTGGAATATCTCCACTTGGAAAACTGACCATGAAGTAGTGCTAGTTTAAATATGTGCATAAAAATGCATCTGGACAAGGGACATCTCCAACTTTGCGGTCCATGCCAGTATGTCCGTCCTAAAACTGAGGTGCCAAACATCCATAACGGCTAGTAAAATGTCCTGCGTCGTAAATGCTACATACATAGATGCTACATATATAATTATGCTACATACGGACGGACAGAAAAGATGTGTTTTGGATTTTTAGACGTGGTATGTTTGTCTGAACGTCAGCTTGGTATCTGTTGGTGATTATTATAAACGAAGATGAACCTGACCTTCCAGTCTCGGATTGGGGTCACCACTGAAGAACAGTGATTGTGAACTTACCAAATTAGTAGTCGGAAGTTCGAATACAAACTAAAGCTCTCGACCTGGGTCAGGTAAATCAACCTTATAAGCTGTACCTGTATTTCACCCATTCCATGGTGTGTGAGTGGAACTGCAAGTGGTGCAGCGCAAGCCACTTACGATGATGGTTTATAGCGCAGGCGTCCTTTGGCTTCGGTCACTGTGACAGGCTAATCCGTTTCGGATGCCGCCAACCGTGGTGTTGTGACCGCAGAAGATGCTTGGCCTGAGAACTCGTTTATTGCGCAAACGCCCGTAGAGCTCATGTCAAAAATCAAACCATAAACCTGTGCACTCATTTGCACGTCGGATATGCATTCACATCCATCATTGTCATTCGTCTTGGTGGAACTTCTGTCGAGCGCGTACACACTATTTCGATAGTCTCCCCTTGTCTTCCGTCTTCCTGGCATTCGCAGCTTGCTCTTTTGTTCCTGAACGTTGCCTGTGGGTAACCTACTACTTGTGAGTAGTATACTACTCACAACGAAACTGCCTGTCATACAACAATGGTCTGTTTACATTCCAATAAAACAAAACCAGTTATCAGAAGAAGAACCGTAAAGAGAATGCATTGTTGATATGTCGTGAGACGATCAGAGTGGCTAGGTTACAAAATATTGGTTCAATTTCTCCCTGACGTACATATCTCATGTAAATCATCACTTAACATCTACTTTCATATTTTCGACTTTTTACACAATATAATCAGGTATACCTTGTCCATACAAGGCAGAACAGTTGTCTGTGCGATACCTGAGACAGTTGCTCAATACAGTTGCTCTTCTGAACGCTGAATGTAACCATCATGAAGATGAACTAAGACTAGAGCTACCAAAAGCCATGGTCCTAGATGGACTGAATTTGTTGGTGAGAAACGGCGAAGGTGGGCTGCTCAAACAATGGATTCGTGTAAATAAGTGAGTTCCAAATGTCAAAAGCTCCCCCTTATTTCCTGTTGGGAATCGCACATACATGTACTGTCCTCGCTATACTGTCGCCGTTACCTTGTATCACAGGGTCACATGCAAAACAGCCCGTCAGTAAATAGAGCAACGTCCGTATAATAAATGTCCTCATAGTCATCAACAACATAAATAACAATAGCAATAATGACAACAGCAACACCGAAAACAACAATAGTTTGATTCACTCTGGAAATGGATGGATATCTAGCCAGCAGACGTGATAACTGATAAAAAGCCCCAACAATAACAGTTGAAATACTGTGAATACAATCAGAATAAAGATGAATATCAAAATTTTGAATGCCTGCCAATCCTTTCATTAGATAGGCAGTTTTTTTTATAAAGATTACCAGCTACGTGGAGATAACGGAAGTTCATGCACATTAAGGTTTAAAAAACCATTTAGTAATGTTGTGAACTACACATTAGTGAACAGGTCGTTTAAGACTTTTAAAGGGTTGGATAAAAGTCTGGTTAGTAAATCTATTGAAAGCACTGCATGACTGAGAAAGAATGCCGTCAGAAAGTACTTTAAATGACAGTCCATTTGGAATAGTGATACATCGGTAAAACAAGACAAATTATTTGCTAAATTTCCAATGAATCCGTGATAGATAAGTGTATAGGATGAAGGTATTTTGACACCAGAAGGACTAGTTCGACGGTGAATGTATGTTGAAAGCACAATGGTGTGCGTACAACCCAGTGTTTCTGTTTCCCATGACTTCTGTTAAACTACTGTCTGCTAACATGCTTTCAGTTTGTAGCATTGACAATCGGAATGTTTGACCCTCACGGCTTCCAGCAAAACGCTCTTCCACTAACAAACACTTGTGTCCAGGTTGTCTCTCAACCAACAGGACGTCAATAACCATCACTTGTTACAGCCAGTGCCTAGCCTCATAGCTCGGCAACCGAATGTACATGCTATACGCATGCCCAAGTCAAAGTTGATCTTATATATCATCGTAATTTGATAGGCTAACACTGTTGGAAACATCAGTTGTCAGGTCTGCAATACCAACTCGACAATCCATCAATTGACGCTTGGATGAATTAAGATGAAGATGCTAACTAGCGTGAAGTTGCAGAAAACGAAAGATAACAGTGGTTTACAACCGAGTTAAGACAGTTCACCCTTTATGTGGTGGAAACCGGCTACTTGTGATAACAGCCTGATGGTTGGGGGAATACTATCAATAAACTCATTCAAAGCTAGCAAAAGCGTCAAAGGAAAAACATTATCGAGCATTCATAACGAATACGGTGTTTGAAAGATGTTCAATTACTACGGTTTTTTACAAACCAATAATGTTTGTCCAGACCGGAACAGGATCGGAATACTTACAACATATTACAGAAAGAACTGAAAACCTTTCTTCGTTTACTCTACGCTGGCGGACTTTATGGGGAGAAATATCCCCTTGAATTCCTTTAAGGAGGGGTAAGTTTGGATCAAATATAGCTAAGGTTACCATAATTTGAGGGAGAGTTAGACAAGTAACACGAAAAAGGTGACCTGAGACAATATACAGTCGCCTTAAACAAGTCAGAGATCCTGTCACTCAACTGAGGCAAATTTCTAAGATCTTTACGGAAAATCGCAGGAGAACACGTGATTCTCATTGTGCACTGTCTGCTGTCAACCGAGTTATGCGCTCGAAAAGCCAATGTTTGATTATTTCGCTTTGAGGCTGATAGTTGCTTATAGCTAATGAACACCACATGACAACATATAACGTTTTTAAATCTACAGCCTTAACGGATATAGTGTGGAAGATGAAGACTATTTTGTTTTGAATGTCTGGTAAAATCCGTCTTTTGGAAATGAATACAGGCTGACAATGTGCTTCGAAAGCACAGCTGTCAGTGCTCGTCAAAATGGTGGCCCGTTACTGCCTAACGGGACATCCTAAACGTCGCAACTTTAAAGGTACATGTTCACTACAGAAAACCATGGGTGTATTGATTAGTAACAAACGTTTTCCTAAGATTTCGGTTAGTTATTTGTTGTGTGAAAAACATCGTATACAATTGGATGTTCTACCTTTCTAGTCGCTAAATACTACCCTCTCTGATAGGAATACAAACACTTACTTGCCTGGAATGCAAAAACTGCATGTAGTTCTTGTCATTATGCATAGCGAACAACATTTAAAGCGTTCTGCATGATTTGCGGAATTCTTTGAAGTAGTGTTGTTTTTCTTGTTTAGTAATTTCGATTTGTATAGTTTTTACAGGAAATCTGATTTCACATTAAAGCTGGTTTTATTTTAAGAAGATACATACATCTACAATCACTTATCGTGCTTTCTCACTTTGCTGACCATAAAGTATGTGCATCTTTGAATGTGGTTAGTGTTGATGTGATCACGTAAAAGGTTTGAACCAATGAATTGGTTTGTGTTAGACACAAGTTGAAAGGAACGTGAGACTATACTATAACAAATATATGCATTATTGTACGCAGTTGACGTATCTAGATATCTGCCGTGACCAGAACAGACTTTCTTTGTTAAGGCATACCGTACGAAACATTTAGAATTCTTTCCTAAAGAAGAATTATGCAACCTGCGCAACGCTTTTGATCGAATCACAGATAGCTGGATAGTTTATGGAAAATAAACAATTGAAGCCGGCGATCTGCGTCTGCTGGATAATATCTAGAATGGGATTATCCAACCGAAGTAAACGTATTCAGCGTTCTGCGCGTTAACATGAATCTGTCTGCTGAACTATGTTCACTCCCGTGTTCTTTTCAGTTTTGAGATGTCCCAAATGGTTAACGAGATATATTGACCTCCCTAACTTCAGGACATATAGACGATCAATTGTAGTGGTTTAGGTAGGCAGGGCAGTTGAACACCACTGTCATTGCTTCCGATTCTGTGCTCATAGAGTGCATCGTTTATGCAGAAGTTGAAGGTGGTTTCTCATTTTGTTTGACAAACAACCTGTCGTGAACGAATAAGGTGAGATTTTCCATGCGTAAAGTGTAATTGAGTTAATGAGAAAAGTTTAGTCAAATTCCATAAAACCCCTAGTAATCGAAGGCTTGTCTTAGGATAGGATGTACAAACTGATTCATACACGCTTAAACCCGTTTGCTCATTTTATTTTTATATGATAGAAAATTGATACCATGTTCTTGATAGAATCGCATCGACCTATTTCTAAGTCAGATCAGCTTTGCTAGCAGGCGTGGCATCGGGGGCGGATATGACGCTCTTTCCGCCAACTATTCTTCAAACTGGGCCACAGATGTTGTAGCTGATACCACTTCTTCGCCCTGTACAAGATTCTGTGAACTGTTATCGTCGTGTTACTCAATAAGGTCTACCGACAGCAAGATTTGATCTCAAGATAGGTCTTTGAATCGATTTGTATTTTATTGAATGCAATCATCGTTCATTTGACGGTCATCTTCAGACTATTTCAAAATGGATGGCCCGTCCGATAATCGATCTTGTTTTGCTACCTTCAACTATACCAGTTGCTTTATGCTGGATGTTTACTTCGTGTAATCGAACAAAATTTTCAGCTTCTAAATTGACAAAGGTGACGTCCTGTCAGAGCAGTGACACATTTTGCTCGCTGTGTGACGTTGTGCAGCGCTGCACCATAATGGTCTTCAAGGGGGCATGGTTTGCAAATCATGGGCTGTATTATCTTTTTAAAAGAATATCGACCGTTAGTTTGTTCGACTCAATGCAACATTCCGCTAACGATTGTCATCCCACAAACTATCGATTACAGTTGAAATGACAGCACTGCCGTAGTTGCAGTCATAAAACGCATTAACTGGAGTCTGCGTGCCCCAAAGTCATGTCAGTGAAACATCGCATCTGCTTGTTGATTTTATACTACAGGTGAAGTATTGGTAACTAGTGGCTTCCTAATAAACTGTCTAGTAGCTCAAGTGATATTCAAAATGGAATGATAAGGAGATTTCGGATTAGAATTGAAGGTTTAGGTTGGTATGTTGCCTAGTTCATCGCAAGTGATCGGACGTTTGGACTGTTTCCCCTAACAGCCCGGGACTCAGTGGCCTTAGGTTCACAGACTAAAGTCACAGCCCGGTTACATATCAACTTGTAAGAAGCAAGATAACTGCAATATGAACTGGAACACATTGTTAGATTTCTCAGTGCGCGTTATCATCGCCGACTGCATCTTCTTTGTTATGAATAAAAGTTATCTGCTAGAAGATTTCGTATAAAATGGGACAAGTCTCACTAATACTGGTTGAAACCATAAGACTAAATCAAGGGCACAATCCGATTAACAACCTCACAAATTCCTCAACCATTTCTAGTGGACTAACTGCGGTTAATTCGCCGACGGCCTCTCAAACTGTCGCATATAATCAACACTACTAGATTACTGATGAGTAGTAGGTGATTTCGGTTTTCCATATACATTTAACATCACCCGAAATTGATCACAACTGTCGCATTCCCATAAACTTTACAGTGATCCCCTGTCGAAAAAAGGCACTAGACTCGAGCTTTGCTCTAGTTAGAGCCCCTCAGTACTACATATCCTTGCCTAGATTATTGGTGAGTAGATAACTTAATTCGTTTGAATCGATGAAAGGCTAGCATTGATGTGGTGGGTCGTCTGCTATCAAATTACACATTCGCAAATCTGTATTCCATGGTGACGGGATAATGTTAGAAAACAAGAAGTGAAACAGATGTTCAGATTTCTGGAATTCAAATCCAACTGATTAGAAACATTTTCTCTGAACAACCTTAAACTGTTGTAGCAAGCTGACCGAAATGTGTACACTTAACGATAATACGTAATAGGCTGTCTTTGCTGAAGATGACAATTTAGATCTGAAATGACCATAGAATCAGTGTAGAAGCAACTTCACCTAACTATAAGGATTACGCTGTATATGATCCAAATACCTCCTGATAAACATTCATCGCCCATAATGAAAAGAGATATCGTGGAATGTTAGCGTTTCTTTCACTCTACTCATTCAAGAACAGTAAAAAGTAGAGTACATAGCATATATGGATTGTCACAACAGTGGGAGCGGCTAACAGTTGGGCTTCTTAGGAATGAGAGACTATTATCAGTTCCAGTGGAAGTACACTGCCGGTGTCAACAGTTGGCACACACAGGGTGGGAAAATGAGCGGTGATTAACACTGACTTGGGAAACGCGGGTAATTATGGACTCCGCTTATACGTCAGAATGGTTGATACAGTCAACAGTATGACTCATTTAAGTATTGTTGCATGCAAATAGACAACATGAAATCTTAATTCATCCGCTCTGTTACAAACGCTTTTTGCGTTATCGCATGCGTCAGCAATCTGAGCATCCTCCACGCCACTCGTCGTTACAAGCACTCATTTTTGTGCCGGAAAAAAAACAATATAATTACAAGTAAACTAACAGTCATGAGAGAAGTAGATCACTTCGATATTTCTCACTAAAGAACAAGTTGTGAAGAACCCGTTATTGTAGGTAGCAACTGCAACTCAGCTGTTAGCTATGTATGAGTCAGATCTGACCGTTATTTTTGACGTACGCCATCAGTGATATGGTCGTCTTTATAAAGTAGTTTGAGAAACGTTTGCTTCTTAAGATCCATGCACATGACAATTTTGAACGGCCTTTATCAACTAGGAATATTTGTTTGCGAGTAATGCCCTCTCTATTCTTTCTTCCTCTACTTGTAAGCTGCCATCGGGGCAAATCCGTTGGACTCTGTGAAAGAGGGTTTGCACCTAACCTCGTTCCTCAGTAGTCAGGGAAAAACAGGAGGATGGTACATAGGGACCACTCCAGTTGGCCTTGCGGTTCACCAACGTGACACTAAGCCATCTTGTTGTCTGCTGACTGAACTGTTTAAACAGGTTAAATATTGAGTTTTTCTTGTTTGTGCAAAACGAAAAGTTCAGGGTGGCTAGAATTCAAAGGATTGAAAGTGGAATATTGGCAATGAAATAGTAACAAAATACAAGATGTCATCTACCCACTGTTTATAGTTTCTGGCACTAGATATACCATCGTACAGTTGAAATCCAATCATTCCTTAGAATAGATCCACTAATAGTGAAAGATGTATCTTTAGATTGGAGTGGTGTGTACACAAAATCGCCCATACTAATGTGCCGTATGAACTGCACCACATGGATCTGGGGAGAGATTGTCTCAGTCGGTTTACTAGAACAGAGTAAGCTGAAATCTTAAGGAGTGAACTTCGGGAATTTTGAACATATAAAATTGAACATCACTGTAGTCTTTACACGCAGATATGTATTTTGGTTAGCCCATTTCGTAACAAAGTACTAGATTTGAGTCTCATTCATATTAGAGCTCATCAGTAGTGCACACTGAAATTTGTGGACGCTACGTTTGTACAAGTTGTTGTTAGACCTCGCCGGTAGTGCATATCTTTCCAGCGGACGAGACAAAAACTCTCGCAACGTTTCCATGACGCAGTCTTGTTGACCACAGTGGTCTCACACTGGACACAGCTGAATGCCAGAGTGCTAGCAACTGACATCATTTCTTCTGAACAAAGCAACAAGAAGACGGACAGTGATAGATGCTAGCATTTCGTACCGAACAACAGTAACCAGCAATATACATGTGACATTATTGGGGTAGGGAGTGAAGAAATGAAATAGCAAATTAGGTGGAGAACAACAATGCAAAACTGTTGGATCCATGGGAGTCTAAGGCTTACATATAATTGTTTTTGTACGCACAATGCTGGCACGAGATGACTAATCGCGACCACCTCAGCGAAACGCAGGAAACGCGTATTAGCGTGGCGCATTATAATTCTGAATGTTGATTCGGGCGACCGTTGGCCAACATGTGTCTAGCGATAGACGAAACCGGAAGTTTACGTGATCCCGGGACGAAGGAATTAGACTGCGCAGTCACATTATGAACCTACTTTGGCAGATCCTAGAGTTCAAGAACCTATCGGTTCTGTCGATGTAACTTTCACCGCAGTCGCACATACATTAATAAATACAGTTTGAGTTGGCGCCCATAAGTTGCTCTACCTTTACTGAAGATAACGGTAGCTTAGGAGTTCGTTCAGCGACTACGATTTCAGCTGCTCGCTCAATGGAGGCGACGAAACGTTTTGTCGTTCGAATTTAAGAAGTGTCACCTTTGAATGGTAGTTCAATGTAGACTTTCTTCTTCCCAACCGTGAAAACCATGCCCACTGCTATACGTTGCTGGCTGTGTCTGTTGATAAATCTCAGCGGATAACCCATTATCCTACAACGTAGTTTTAAGCAGTCGGAGTTCATCAGTTAAACATTCTGATAAACAGATGCGTCTGGCACGTGTGAAAAATGTTCTGACCAATGCTTGCTTGTTCTTCCTTGGTGTGAAGCTTGTGAAGTGGATTTACTGACCAGTCAAAGTGAGCTTTCGATACACATTCCTTCTTACTGATCCATCATTCTTGCGACCGATGAGGATGTCTAAAAACGGTAGGCATCCGTTCTGTTCCAACTCACAGGTGACTGTTAGATTGGCATGACATACGTTGAACCGGGTTACCATCTCATCGATCCTTTGGTAAGATCGCTTAAACACAAGAATGTCATCCATATAACGTTTGTACACCGGCAGCGACAAAATGTCTTGAGCCGTTCACCTTTCTACCATAAGCATCGATCCAAATGGACTACCCATGGAGACCCCGTTTATTTGTCGACAAGGCTTACTCTGAAAACTGAAACTGATATTTTCCGTGCACAGTAGTAGGGACAGTTTAAGTACGTCCGTAAGAATCTTTATATCAGAATCTTCAGTCTCGATCAGACTGTATGTAAATTCAATCGTCTCTTGCAATGCGACATTCGCAAACAGTGATTAAACGTCTACTAAACACATGACTTTATTGAGATCTTCAATTAACTCGACTGAGTCTTTGACGGTATAATTGTCAAATTTCCGTTTTAATGGCATCATAGTCTGTACCAAACATCAAGCCAGTTTGTGTCATGGGGTACTGCTCATAGATAGAATCGGTCTGAGTGGAAACCCAGTTTGTGTGTTCTAGGTAGGCCATACAGTTGCGATGTTGATGAACCACTGGGTTTTAGAGATTTAAAAGTACCTTCATCAATTATTCGATATAACAGCAACAAGTCAAGGTGTCCAATTATTCGGCCTTCTATATCAGTCACTTTCTCTACTTTGTTGATACGTTGGAATTTACTATCGTCGTTCAGTATGGACAACTGTATAAACACTGTATAAACATTTCAACAGCTACGCAAACCTTTTTAGAAAAGGGTTACTCCAAACAGGCATTATAGATACGGCAGAAGTGGATTTCTCCTGACTCAGCAGAACTTACGAACTTACGTCGATTGATTTCTCTGACTCCGGAAACGAAAAAGACCACCGTGAAGTGGAACGCAATCTTAAAATGATTCTAGGTGTGGGCCATGGGCCTACTTTTTCGAACGATTTCAAGAAGCGGCGAAGGCGCTTTGTGCTGTTTTCCATTATTTATGGTTGTACTGTCCATCGACAAGGTGTTGATGGGACAACATAAGCAAAAGATTGTTCACAAAACCACAACTTGTCACGGTGACGTGGCAGATGGGTTGTGCACTTTGGAAAGCAGTTTAACTTGCCTGAGTTGCCTCATTTACTTGTGAACAATGGTCAGTTATGACAGCTCAGACGATCCTTCCATCGGAAACCGAAGTGGTTTCGAAGCCTAAATTGTTGAAAATTAATAGACTTCAAGGTCGGGGCCTTCCGTCGCCGGCACTTTTTAGAGACGGCGGTGAAGGCTTTTTGTCTGAACTGAGCACACCTATCCGATCCATGTGGGAGATTGGACAGGGGCCTGGTAACTGGGGCTTACCAGAAGTCATTTCAATTCTGGAAAACGATGCCACGACATCATTTGACAAACACAGAGGTAATTAATCTTTTCAATGTCGCATCTAAGCTGCCCATGGGTCCCATGAGACAGCTTATACTAAAACATGTATAAGACCAATTAAGAGATTAACAGGAAAGTTTCTCTACTGGTCACAGGTGTGTCGATCATATAATCACCTTGCGGCAGACAATGAGCATTGGCAATCCTTTTCTCAGCTAACGGTCTTGACAGTTTTGGATCCAGAAGCTGCTTTTGACCCGGTTTCTCAACGAGCCCTCCGGGACTTTTTTCATTGCAGAAAAGATCTAGTGATGCATTCCAATTCTCTAAAGTCTTTGTTTGCCCGTTGTGAATGGAGAATGCGGATTTATGGTTGACTGTCCTAAGAATTCTCCACGTGGATTGACCTCCGATAAGAGTATTTAATTGCTGACTTCCTTTAAAATTTCGTGATGAACGATATGCTGTAAGGAACACTCAGATACTCAGAGGATCTCGGAATGGGGCTCCCACTGAGCAGTTAACTGAATTGCTATCGAGCATAAAGATAAGAGTTGCTCCAGTAATTTTTATGCAGAGAAGTTTCGGTCAAATAGATGACTGGTCTGTATGGTATGCAGTTTGTGCCTTTAAAGTGTTTTCACATGATTGGGTTGGTAATGACAGTTCATTTGTTATTGCTGGCAGGCCATTGGAGGTTGTCGATCAGTTCACCTATCTATATAGTCATTTTTTCTGTCTGTAGTATTGCCGATGAGGTGTTCACGAGGGTCGGAAAAGTTCACGTAGCATTTGTTAACCTCTGTCACGTGTGGTGTCGCAGAGACGTTCATTCGTCGAGTAACGGTAGAGTTTACGATGCGTGTGTGCGCCCGGTTTTGCCCTTTTGGATCAGAGACGTGGCGTATTCGCAGTAAAGTGCAGATAGACTTTCGATATTGGGCCGTCATTATCTTCACCAATTAGCCAATATTAAATGGGCTAATTTTGTGAGATTTTGTTGCGCGTGTTGGAGAACTGTGTAAGTTCCCCACCGATAACCAAGATAGTGAAAATACACACTTTGCCGATTGGGGTATGTACTCCGTACGCAGACGGTTTGTCTGCCTCACTGCCCACTGTTCAGTATGACTGTCGGTGGCATAGTGTCTCAGCCAGTGGCGAGCCTATATCCGCAGACCTACTGACCATGTTCGAAAAAGTTATTTGGTGTGTTAGTTGTGTTCTATTTCGTTATACAATCCTACTTAGTTATTAGTCTGTAACTTCGCGGAACGTCAGGACCAACGGCATCCCCAGCTGTTGTACCTGCGGTTACGGTTCAAGGGTGAGTATGATTTTGATAACGAGTGCGCCAGTTCTGTTGAATCTACCCAGACCGCTCCAAAATCGATGTAAAACATATCACCGATAATGATGGCATTGCCAGCACAAACCCAGCAACGAGCAGCTTAGACTGTACCCAGTGTTTGCCAATTGGTACGTTGCTATGCTTGAGTTTGAACTACTCAGTTCATTCACTCATCCTGCCAAACAATTTGTGCTCATAGCTCAATAAAGCTGACAAATGAAAGACTCAACCCGGGTGAAACATCAATTGTGTCACCCGTATTTCTCAAATCGCTTGTCTTAACTTGTAAACGAAAAGTAGCAAGAAAAGTACCAGTTTCAATGTCAGAAAAGTTGGTGTTTAATATCTCGAAGAGTGAAGATATAACTGAAATACTGACGAGCAGAAGTAGTACAGCTAAAAAAACACTAACAACTCAGAGTTAATTTAAATTCCGCGAGGGAAATTGGTAATGTTTTGAGTTCTTTGAGGTACATAAAGTAACTATCAATGATGGTTTTTTTGAAATCAATCAGTCATTTCACCTGTGACATTGCGTTAGACATAGAAGCTGCACTTAGTTAGCTATATACTAAATCTTTAGAGAACGGTATGAAAGTACCCTGGCACGTGCATAATAGTAAACGTGGAAGGTACCATGTATAAATAGAGATAAGGAATGTTTTCACCACAATGACACTTTCTACCCGCTGGTGTTTTGTGTACTGTTGATGTAAGTGCAAGAGTGTTCACATGACTCAGAATAGACCGTTTTTGAACTGTACGGCATGTAGCCCACTATTGTTGAAAGCGACTCGGCTTTTGGTTTACGTGTATGCATAGCAGTCAGACATAACGGACTGTCGGGAGTGTGTTGGTATCCAGTCTGTCTCTAATTTAATCTAGTCGATTAAGATTTACAAATTCATTTGTCGATGGGATTAGGGAGAAATGACAAGTCACGAAATCCTAGGTTGGAAATGATAGCCCCATTTCGAGAGAAAGTTGACGACCAGTTTTGTTGGAAAACTACAGAACTACGGAAACTATAAAATCGTACCACGTCTTTGGTTAGAAGTAACTGCGAACAAAAGAACATGTTACTAGTATGATTGTAAAATTTGAACGGCGAGTTGTCACACGTAATACTGTGTGACTGTATTGACTGTCTACTGTGTATACCGTAAGGAAAAACTATGGGTTCAAAGAGATTACTGCAGTTTTTCTTATTACAACTAACAAGATGGTTCAACATATTGAAACAGCCAAATTCAACACTGACCAAATGTTACCTTATCGATTGTCATCTGTGTGAATCGGAAAAAACATGCTTATTTCGCCAAATTATGCAAATGATAAAGTCTGATTTAAGAACGGAATCAGTTCGACTGCCATGTGAAGGTGTTTTTTTCTGTGGAGTACACTGGACAATCAACAAGCAACACGTGCATAATTTCGTAAATCGTTTGCGCAGCTTTGTTTGAATTAAGTTTCTTTTTTCTTGCTTAAACGTTACAGCCAAATAATTCTTTCTAGAGAACCTGTTCCGTAACTTCACAAACCATACCGTTTTACTAGGATTTATTTTAGGATAAAGACAATACTTATTGGACAAATTCCATTTACTACTCATTCACTGTTCATCTGAAACCTGTTGGCCATCACTTTATCTTCTTCCGTACGTTCGTACAGTCTACAAAAATCCGACCTTCCAGTTAGCCAGAAAACGGACACTAGACACGTTAACGAGAATACTACTCGACTGCAACAGTCGACTGGTAGAACACACTAGAAGAGTGCATTTTTATTGATGAAAACCTACATAACTTAGCTGTATTCTCAGCCACACTGGACAATATGACATCAGTGTGATTGGACTTTTCAATATCTGACATAGACCAATGCCATTCAACTTAGCCATTTGCTGTGTTTTCCACAGGTTATTTTAAGTACCTTGTAGGTGTATTGTATTGCATTGATTTGGTAGCTCAGTGGCAAAAACACCTATTCGGTAAGTTTTCTATCGTGAATCATTGGGAATTTTCATGAGAAACCTGGTATACCGAACTACATTCTGTTGACCAAATGACTTTTAAGGGAACGTCTCAAAACAAAAAACAAAACAGAGTTTCAATTTCTGTTTGTACCGTAAGCAGTATGACAATGAACAGTCAGCACAAAGATGAGCATTCTGCTTCCATCCAATAAAAACCGTACACTAAGGGTGCAAGCGAATCCCAATTACGGAAGGCAATCAACCCAGAAAGAGAAACCAATTATGGATGTACAGTAGTAAAGGATTTTAGTTTTCGTAGATGTTGAACAAGGGATCATAATTGATCCCAGATGTGACATTCTCATAGACTTTCCAGTGAGATCTTCACGAAAAGAAGCACCAGATTCGAGTTTTGCTATTGCTGGAGTTCGTAATTAGTGCACTTCCTTGCCACAATCGGAAATAGAACTCCGGTGAAGCTTTCACGAGGCAACTTTGTTGGCCATTGCCTCCTTGATCCCACAGTAGGCACCACCGAATCGTCATATGTAAACGCCCAGTCACAATCTTTCCTGAATAATGCTCAGGTTAACAGATCACCTCGAGAGGAGACACGGTAACTATCCTGTTAACTTCAATCAACGACGCAACGACCAGGGCTTCTTTCCAAATGACGTTCATCCTATTCAAGAGACCACTTGTTGAAGCTCACAGAAGGAGAAATACTAACAATAATCACCTTGGCCTAATCGCATATCTAAGCGGAAACAAAGCTGGTACTGAACTTCAGAATTAAATACTTACCTGATGGAGAACAGCTGTCGGTCATGTAATCAACGGAATGACCCAGTACGCCTCAAGAGGTTTAGGGCTAAGTAAATCAAAACAATGCGACTTGTGTGTCATATGGGAACTAAACAGAAGGGTAAGCCAAACCGCATGACTTCGTATTCAGATGTATGGAAGATGATGGATGATCCAAGGAAAACACACCTGAGAAAACCACAGTGCAGGATAAATGGTCTGATAAAACTGAAGTCACCAGGCCCATAGTGTATGTTCACATATATCTAGTCGTTCGAGAGAAAGGCTTATACATGGTTTCAAAGAACTGCATGTAGCAGACTTCACACTTAAAGCATTGCAAATTCTTAGTATTCGTTGCATCAGCAGTAGATCAACAATTTAGTCCCATGTAAATTGCCAACTTCAAACACAACATTCTGCATTTGAACGGATGCGTTTACGCCGTATAGTCCATACCCAATGGACGATTTGACGTTGGTATACCAGGTAATAGAGATTAATCGTAACCATGTATACGTGTACTGTATTCGTGTCTATATCCTGTCTATCTCTATTTGTGTGTCAAATATATAACTTGCATGTTTTACGTTTTTGACTGATGAGAGTAAACGAAATGTTAGCATATCGCAGCATTTGTCTTCTATCTGCATCGATGAAGTTATGAAAGAGAACCCAGTGGTTCAAGTAACCATGTATGCAAATTTCGGAACTGAATGAACTTAATAAAAACTAGTATGTATAGAGTTGTGTCGCAGAATGCCGTCTCATAAGTAACCACGAGTTCTACACTGAGTGAATATAACAGAGTATATCATGAATCACCTATCAACAGCGTCGAAAACATTTCACCATTTGGAATAGGTTTGAGACCTTGTCTGTGGTCTGTAATTTTACTTTTAAACTATGTTACTTGTTTACTATAAGTAACGCAATTTAACTGGCATATTTTTTTACAACCTGTCTATGACCCTAGGTGCGGTATGTGCGTAGCGGCAGCGAATCAGCTCATAAGCCATACAACCAGCGAATCCGGATCAAGAATTAAATTGTTGTTATATGACATGGCTTGTATTGTATTTGAAACGGTGGCGGATGAACAAGTGAACGTTATAAGGAGTAGCCCATTTCGCTCGAGGTCTGCAACCACCCGAACCATGGATCAGATGCAGGAACGATTGACACGCTGTCAACTCGGGGCCATCGACTGCTGTTTAATGTTAAACGAACCTGAACGGGCTCTCCAAATGATTCGAAAATGGGATGTTGCCTACGGTAAGTTGATTCACTTATTTATTTCAGTGAATGAAGTTATTTAAATTCTAGTTTGTTTCAATTGATTTGTCGGGATTTTGCCTGTTTTCACTCGCTACTAATGACGTTTGACTTCAGCACAAACGAACGAACACCTCGTTATGCACTTTCTATTGAAATATTTTTTAAAAATCAATTACTAGAAAGCGGTACGGAAGGTTTGTAGAATATGCTGCACACATCATTTCATCCATTCGGAGCAACGTGGCAGATTTAAACGGTAGAACCACATCACATTTCAAGGCAGTGTTGTATTTACCAAGCAGGCACTTGAATACCAAGGCGATTATACATGTCGTTGTTTTCGCTTTCGCAAACATGAGAAGCACTTAACCACACGGTCAGCTTGCTTCAGTTTTCGTTGATGCGGATGGATTGCCACATTTGAGGATAGTAGCGAGTCAGCGTTCACCGGCTACATCAATAAAATGTGTATGCTTGTGAGGATTATTATTTATCCACCTAGGTATAACCACATGTTCTCCAAAAGCAAACGGACGGCATGGAAACTGAAACCACCTGACTTCTATTTTACACACAAATACCAAGAGAAAGTGTTTCCAAGTCACATGATTTCAACGAAAAACTAGAGTAACCGTCAAGTACGTTGTGACTAATGAATAAGACTAACCTTTTTGTGGATATTTGATTCAATTGCATCAGCACAAATAGTGGAATTATACTGTAAATTGTATACAATTGCACTCAGTCGGTCCTTTTCTAAGGGGAAACCACACCTTCCATTTGTCTCTAGAAAGTTCCTGTCGAATCATCAATCAAGCTCTTAAAACATATGTTTACTGAATTTACCCATGTTAATAAACTAACCAAAGTAAACCGAGTTTGACTCAATTCAACCAAACAAACTGACACTTCCATTGCTAGCATTAGTCAATCTGCAGCATCAACAGTTTTCCCTACTGAACACTGACTGAGAAATTTATCGGCAACGTCTGGCTGAACGCCATTGACCTGGTAGTACTTCGAACGAGTTGCCAATATCAGTCGAATGGTCTGGCGATCGGTGAAACTGGGATCATAATTGAGTTGAGTTGCACCATCGTTTAAATCAGACACTTCGGAAAGTGCCTAATCGTTCGCTGTAACAATCTGTTAAACCGGTGAAGTCAGTCAATACCATTTTCAGTGAATCGACAAAGTATACTGGGAGTAGATCGATTAGCTGGAAATCGAAATACAGAAAAATGTGTTCTCTTGGAAAATTTTGGTAAACTTGGTTTTGTAACGTCACGAGTAAGAAGAAAATAAAATGACGGATCTTTGTGAGATTCCGTTTTGTGCCGCATAGAATTAGTACAAGTACTAATATTAAACCAGTCAAAAGACAACCAAAGATGGTCAACGCTCGTGAAAAGCGTGATAATGTCAGTTTAATGTTCATATACAATCAAATGCCGACGGTTAATCTTTCCAGAAGTGTTGCCGCCTAGTATTGGTACTAATGGGTTTGTCATAGGTAAAACATCAAACAGTTTATAAGCAAAGTCCTCCGAAGTAAACCTGATACTTCCTATTCACACGAATATCTCCTTCAGATATTTAGCTGGTGTACAAATATATATATATATATATATATACATTGTGGGTAATGCAGGGTGAAAAACGTGAACCATGTCGAGAGAAAAGAATAAACAGAGATTAACTTGGTTTATGCAGCGATGCGTAAAACAAGTGCCACTGACTTTTATCCCCCCTTATATTACACAGCGCTTCTGATCAAAAGGGTCCTACTTCTGGGAAATCAAGTACGTCTTAGTGAAGAAATTTCCAGTGAGAATGCCCCTATGTCACGATCTGTAATCAACTGTCGAACACTAAGTTGTTGCTTTCAAACAAATCACTACTCACAAACTATGCACAGCGTGGGAATCAGTTATTAGGCATTTGTGTGAGATCAATGCAACGTCTGGAATGAGCCTATTATGCTGTTTCATTGCTGATGTG
>JTDE01000412.1:110660-155246 GCA_014338405.1 Paragonimus skrjabini miyazakii
CGCTAGTGATTCTGATATACCAGTGGACAAAAAGTAACACGGCGCACATTCTCCCTCGGTATAGATCAGGGATTACTGATGAACTATGAGACAATTCGTGGTTTTATATTTTCAGTTTATCGTTGAAATACTGATACCATAACAGCGTCATGGATTGTACAACTTTGAAAGCATCGTACGAGCTTCCAATATACATGAACATCGTGACTACTTTTGACAGCTCACCACCAGTGTTGAAGGCAAGCACAGAGTCCCGGTAGTCTGGTAACAGCACTCGAGACTTAAAGGATACAAATGTCACACTAAAATAACGGAATAAATCTCGAAACCTGTCAAGGACGTGTTTGACCATAAAAATGCGTCGTTAGTGAAATGTATTATGAAGTAGAATGTTGACTGGTATGAAACCAACTTCAGTAGGATATATTCTGTGTGAATTGAGATAAAAGTCCCGTGAGCTTTATCATTCCGTTTGCTGATCTGAGTCAGAATTGTTTCATCGAGCATCTTTGGTTACTATGGTTGAACTATAGATATCTGTTTCTCGTTTTCAAATGATAAAATTATACATCATGCAATATGTTCTTACCATCGAAATGATAAAAAATAATGAGTTGTCCTCTCCTGATTATGCATATAAAATCAACAGAAAATATATACATATTCCTCAATGATCCAACAACCCGTTGCAATGAATCATAGTTTGCTTTGAATATTTAAAGCAGTTCCTACCCTCCATTTGTTTGAACAACACAATTCAAACGTGAGAATTGATAGACGCAAGTATTTTGCTTTAACTCGTCAGTACCAAATTTACAGTAACACGAAAGCAGATGGGATGGATAGTCAGTAGATTAGGTAAGGTCACTAAATACAGAGAAGATTCACACTTGCGAACAATTGCTTCTGAACAGACAAGGCCGGTTTTACTCGATTAATTGCGACAACCTCAGCAAGTGGCAAGAATCTTAGGCTGAAGTGACGTGATAGGATCCGGACTGCACAAGCCAGGTCGATAACGTGACTAGTGGTCAGGAAATGTTTTGAGACTGCAGACACTGGTTGTTTGTATGCTTCAATGACATTGCCGTTCGTCGATAATATTGGACAAGCGTTTCATTATCCTGGAAATCAAGCATCTTTCGGATCTGTCTGTGAAACTTTCTTTGAACTAACATAGAGATTGGTGGACACAATTTTGGACGGCGCCGACAGTCTGAGTCCGTTGACTGAAAGTACAGGTAGCTTCTGGGTCCGAGCTAATATGTTAGTTTAATCGAATTTATTAGTCTTTACATTGTTTGATGCATGGTGTAATCATCTTTAAAAGACAATTCTATGGAAACGTTGCTTTCCCTCACAGTGGTTTCGGTCTACCAACTCTTTGTATGAACCTTTTAGGATAACCATTGGATTGAAATAGTAATGTGACCAAGTCTACTTTCTTCACAAGGCTGTCCTATGTAGAGATTCGTTTTGCTCGTGTGAATAGTGTACTCGCTAGTGTGCGTTTATGACGGGCTGGTTGGCAATTACTAAAGTTCAACTATTAACCGGAACATGTGGACTCTTTAGAGACGGCTTTTCAATAGAGCTGTCTTCACGGCGACTTATCAGTGTGTCTAGAAACGACAAACAATTATCAGCCTCAAATTCACGTTATCCCCAGAGGAAACTGACAACTATTTAAGCGCCGCACTAAGTTATCTGTTTTCTGTTTGGAACGAGTGAATAATAGTGTATCATTTAAGTAACGTTTGTAGTGTGACAGACTCTCTCTCTCTTTACGGCTAACTCGTTTTCATTCCTTAACAATAAAACGTCCGCTAAGATGGAACCTAGTAAAATTCCGATGGACCCCCACCTATTTCGCACTATCACCGAACAATAAAACGGGGGCTGATATCTTCAGTTCAAAGCGATAAACATTTCCCTGAGAATTATAGTCTGATTTGGTGTATCAAAGTCTCCAAGTGGCCAACCTCGACTCAATTTGGTAAGCGAGAGAACTCCGTGTTCGAATATTGAGTACCATCGTGCAACATTGGCAAACGATGTACTTATCCAAATTTTGGAATGCTGCCTGGTTGTATATATCAATCAGTCAGATTAAGAACACGGAGTTTCCAAAGTGTATCTAGTGCCTAAACAGATCGTAAAACACACCTTTCAAAATTCGTGCAAAAATGAAAGTAATCTGAAGCAAAGCTTCAAACGCATACCGATTGTGTCTAGTAAAACGAAACGGTTTCAGAGTCATGGTGATCAACATTTGAGGACAGATTTGTAGCAAATAAACAAAAGCCACCGAAGCTTCCATGGACTTCAGAGATCGATATGTTCCAACGCGCCTGACCAAAATAAGTGAAATCTAACACTGGTTGTTCTCTCAATTATGTTTAGTATACCGTGAAGAAATCCGGGATTTACTACTCGAGGGTAGATGGCTCCACGTTAGTCACTCTCCAGAACCAGGTTTTCTAAGCGTGAATTGCAATGTGTACTGCAAGGCGCAACTACAAGCATACAAATATTTTCCTAATTGTAGCAAGGATGTGCACAATTGACAAAGGCGGATCTCGATGTTGATTATTTTGAAAGGGACTAGTTGAAAAGTACACAGGAAGGCAACACCTACCAACAACTTTGAATGATTTTGAAGTCATACAAAAGTAAAATACATTGCTGTCTATCAATAACTTGGGAAAAGCCTCACCACTGATTTGGTTTGGACGCTTAGGGAGGATCCTCTTACGTTAGAGCAGCGTGATCAACCGGTGAACCCCTAAATAAATATAATTTGTTTACAGTTAGAAGATCCCAGTAATGAAACGTATTACTCAACTCTATTGTCTTAGTCACTATGACAAGTTTTCAAGCTGCTACGTACTCTTTCAATTCATTACAAGTGTGATGCTGGTATCTCTGCAAATCAAAAGGTTTTTTACGTGCCTTTTCAGTTACCTACTATTGGTTTTTGAAAATTTATGCTATGTCTTATGCAGTTGCTTCTGCGACCAATGTATAAACATGGAACCATAAATAGAGATTAGTCTGTACATTGTACAAGCTTATGAACCCACAAGTCAGTAATATGTTGTACCGATTAAATTAAACTATTTTTTTTTCAAATTTTCATCTAGACCAAACCATTACTACAACAGTACCATCAGAGAAAATTTTTAATCTGCTAGCAAAACAGCCATCAGCTACTGTGGCTGCCAGAGTAGTATCCCAGTTGCTACTCGATTCGAAGGTGAACTGGCCTCAAATCATTCAATTCGCGAAGGATGCGACTTACTTTGGCGCAGACAGAGTGATACAAAATCACGCACAGAAAGCGAGCCCGACGTCCGATATGGTCGTTACATTACTGGCCGCGATTCTTAATGAGATTATGGAAAATATCCCTCTGACAGGTAACTCATTTTACGCAACGATGAACCGTAAGCAAGCAGCAAATTCATTCACCAAGCCCACTAAATCGTTAGTAAGAATAACGCCCTAGGTAGTGTAACCGTTGACGCTGGAAGAAATCTCAGTCGTATGTTATAATCCCACGTGTTTTCATGAACAATAGTGAAATAACTATTGAGTGATAAATGACGAAATTCACCGGAAGCACATCGCCAGATTTATGGTGCGTACCAAGTATGTGTACCTTGTGCACTTGGACCGCACATCGTACTATAGACAGTGAGTCACGAAAATGATGGTTCTGTTACAATCCAATGATGAAATTTCTCTCAGATTCAATGTAGTCAGTAGATCAGCGTAAATGTCACGAATGAGCTGTATCGAAGCTCAGTAACATCAGCCCTGTGTTTAATGTGAAGATAGGAAAAAATAAATTAGTGAATGCTGTACAGCAAGGAGATAAGCAAACGAACCGTAATCAAAGTTCCAGAACGTAGAGACTTTGTAGTTTGTGATACGAGTCTCAATTGTCTTTTTTGAAGAAGTTTTCACGGACTGTAACTTAATAAACGACTAATGAAACCAGGTCAGGATAAAGGATAGTAGTGTGTTTAAACAAACTAGTGGGAAAATGAATTCAAAGTTCAAAAAATGGTCACTTCCAGGAGGCCGCAAACAAGGAAGGGAGGACTATCATTCGTGTTACCATAGTAAAGATAGATTCAAAGGTCCGAGAATTGACCGTTCAAAATTACATAGATTATGACATTCACAATGTTTCTTACAAAAGTTTTTGTTGCAGTAAAGTTGCTCTCAGCAGTTGGGTTCGCACAAAGTGACTGAGTTTCACTGTAGCTGTGGCAAAGGCAGTAGCAAACAGAGAGGTTAGCCTAATAGAAGGAATGCCCAAATTGATTTCACGTACGCATCGTATGGTTAGTACTATTTCTATTAAATTAATAGTTCTCTTTTAACTACGATCACACCTCGGTCGTCACTGGGACAAACTTGCCTACATTCAAATTTTTATCTCAAGCTTTGTTTTGTCTGAACGCCGCAGTTCGATAAAGCAGGAGATAAAAGATTGCAAATATCAGATCTGTTGTCGATATTGTTTACATATTGACAATGTTAGTATGACACACTTTGAGAAGAACGAGGTAAGTGTTGATATTCACATCAGGTTTCAGCCTCCGGAAGACTAGGAATAGGGAACAACGGTTGAAACCCACCTGTCTCACGTAGTATGTTCTAATCATGAAACTGGTTCACATATTTAATTGGTACAGTTTACCATATGATCAACTTCCTTGTTGGTTGTCGAGTGAGAAAAAATAGAAAAACGATCTATGTAAAGTGCTTGTTTGAGGAAAAGTATTTCGAAGTAATACTTATCACAGATGTCGGGGTTACGGTAAAACGGAAGGGATAAATTCGGGTTTTACTAATTGTGGGAAACGTTGGTTTGCATCAGTCAACGAGTATTGTAATGGTTACGGCTTGCTGGATGTTAACATATCTTGGATTTTAGTTACGAGGTTTAAACGAAAAAGGTTGGAACTGGGATACTTAACGATAGCGTCAAGTCCTGTGATTTGATGAAAATGTTGTACAGTCCTAAGGACAAGGATTATGATTGTTAGAATGCAAATCATTCAAATGATGAAGTGGAGTTGGGTCGAAAAATACATTACAAGCAACACTTTTGACTATCCATCTATGCAGTTTGATTGGGGTTTTAAATCGACGGATAGTAATAGTGCCAGTTTTGGCGACTGTAAATGTCAGTATTTTAAACATAAAAGCTTAGCATTCATACGACAGTATCCCGACAGATTTCATTTAGACTAACTCAGATGTTGAAAGCTAGATCAGAACCAGAGTACTTCAAGCAGTTGGAGCTCACCCCGGAGATCAAAGACTTTCACGCATAACGTATTCTAAAGCAGTATTATTAATAGGTATTGCAGCATGTTTAATGAATCAGAAGAGACTCACACCACAAAAACCAAAGCTGGGACCTCGTAGCCCAGCCGATTGAGTGCTTGCTGCAAAACTGTCATTGGCTCGAACCCAGGCGAAGCATAGATCCCTCACAATTTGATCTCCTCCAAACCATTCTTAGTCAGATTTACAATTGGTGGTTTTTAATGTCATGGACTAGACAAGGCATCTTCGCAAGTGAATGATTTCAGGGGAAGGTATCTAGAAGTATTTATTTGGTCGACACCCTTTTTGGTACCTCGCACTTATTTACGTCTGTTTGTTTAGATCAGCCGGAAGAAATCACTCGTATCGCTCAACAAATCGGTAAACAATCACTGCAGTTCTGGTCAACCCTGATGGGATCAGTGCCAAGAAAAGACAGTCAGCAAGCAGCAGTGATTGAAACCTGTACCCATCGCACTAATGCATGTCCAGATCGCATGGTGTATCTGGTACAGTTGGTTACGGCTGTACTGCTTGAGTTAACAGACAGTGCGGAGGAGACGATAGTTCATGGATGTGGCGACTGAAAAAGCGGTTATGAATACTCTTTTATGAACATTTGATTGGATGTATATTTCATTTGTCAAAGGTATCCCAAATATGCAATGTGGCTTAAGGTTGTAGCGATAGACAGACGAAAATTAACTGGCGATGGTTTCTTGTTGTACTGCGTACTACACAGATATTTATTATAAAATAATGAAATTACATATGATCATCAGACCTGTTCTAATATGAGCCAAGTCATTTACGATAGTGGACCAGTGGAAGAGATAATAGATAACCGATTGTAACAGGCTGGTACATATGAGCAAGCAAGTGTACAAAATGCCAGGCCTCGCATGAAATAGTACTGAAAATTGTTTCCGAAAGTTCAAAATATGCTTGCCCTAAACAGGTTGCAGAAATTCACTATGTTGAATCAACTTTTACATGACTGTTCGTATGCAAAATAAGGTCCAAATAATCTTTATTGCAACATGGTAAAATAAATCATTAATCTCTGATTTTACTGACTGTGCATCTCCTCGGACAGGTATGTTCTGACTGATTTCAGTCGGAGAATGAGGGAAACCAAAGGGTCGCTTGCGTCAGAGTGCGCAGTGATTTGCTGCTGCAAATCTGAGTTCAGTAGCACGGATTCAGTTTGACAGTTTTACATCGATCACATGTAAGAATACTTTTCTTGCTGGCAAACAGAAAATAACCACGCACATTCCACAGATCCAGGCTATTGAATGCACAAACATACGTGCCAATACCTATACCTAGCGGTTTGGGATGACATTTACCATTCAATAACACGGACAATTTTCTCTAACCACTGTAGTCAATCATATATGCAGTCAACACAGAACTGTAGAAATCAGACAACATTTTGAAGCAAATGAGGAATGCGGTATTGGTCTAATTCAGAAAATTAATCCTCATTTCTCGGTTATGATTAATCATGTCAAACGACTGAAACATGGCTGGGAAAAAGAAGTGATCTGGATGTTTTTCAAAACTACTAAGGCAAATCAACAGTCTCATAATCAGTTAATATATGCATCTGATTAAATACTTCGGCACAGTCATTTCAAAAATCTTGTCACATTTGCGAAAGCTTGTTTGTAGCAATTTGACACTATTATAAGAAAGTGGGTTTCAAAAATAAACGTGATGATAACCATCACTTAACGGCACTTCAAAGGACTTGCCCGACCTGAAGTAACTTTCGACATTTGAATGTCAGCTAATGAGCTGAAAAGATCACACTAACCGCGAACATGATGCCGACCCTTTATGCTGACCTCTCTATTTTTGCTTCCAGTATAACAAAGGTGGAATGGAAAGCGCATTGCACAACATGCGATGTGTTCATGTTGAAAACGACGGTCAAATCTTAAAGGTTTACATAACTAACTCCGTATGGTTCCGGTCTATAAGGTGTACATTCCAAAACCTATTTTGACTGATCACATACGGCAGCCTCTTTAGGCAGACTACTGGCTAAATCGATCAAAAGTATTCAGATATGCATTTCGCTTCCATCTGAAGAGCAGTACAATCCAATTCATTCGCCGAAAGGACATTAAGAGGCAGAATATTCTAATCTTTCCTATGAGTTCATTACGGACATGTTGAAAAGTACACACGGTTGGTGGCATCCGAAACGGATTAGCCTGTCACAGTGACCGAAGCCAAAGAACGCCTGTGCTTTAAACCATCACCACAAGTGGCTTGCGCTGCAACACTTGCGGTTTCTCTCACACACCACGTATCCGGTGTAAACCCGAAGGAATAAGACCAGTAGGTGAGTGAGTGAGGTCTTTGTATCCAACCGGCCAATGCTAGTTAGCCAACTAAATGGCTAACAGGAAAAGGAAACCCTTATCTCTCGGAAAATAAACAGAGAGATTGCAATGATGAGATCTAAACTTAAAGGGAAGATGTGTAAAATATAATACAAAAAGCATTTCAGTATACGAATGCATGTTAGCGCATTCTAGAAAGAATAAATTTGAAAAACAAAACTCAAAGTTGAGCTACGAAGAGATCAGGCAAACGATTCATCAATCAATACACCAACAAAGCTCAAGAAAAGAATGAGTATAAGACCGCAGATACTCAAGTTTCTGAAAAGAAGAGCGGATTAGTTGCCAAACGACCGTGGTCTTGGTCAATGCAATCATTAGCTAAAATAGAATGGATATGCTGATCTTGCCTTCCTGAACATAACGTCCTCGTTGTCTCTTCACGGACGGTGCATTATGAGTACGCTGGTGACCTATTAACCCAAAGCGGTCAGCGCATTCGCGGCCGCACACATCGCAACGCCATAAAGTCATGTCACCACGACTTATGGTGCCAATGGTGACCTTGCGTACCGCGCGCTTTCGTTCTCGGGCACGCGAAAACAGCTCTTTGAACTCGTGGACGCCCGTGCGAATCGTAGTCCTCCGGGCAGTCCGGTTCAACGCTAAGTCTTCCCAACATCTAAAATCACTTCTACAACGTGAAAGACTTACCTGCACAGCTTCTTGGTATCTCGGCTTCTGACCACCAGGATTTCGCTTACCTGATCTCAGTTGTCCATACAGTACCTGCTTCGGAATACGGTCATCGCCCATCCGATGGAAGTGACCCAGCCAACGAGGCTGATTCAACATCAGCAAGGCTTCCATCCCGTTCATATCCGCTCGCCGCAGTACCTCAGTGTTCGGAACCATGTCCGACCACCGAATACCCAAGATGCGTCTTAGACATTGCACATGAAAGTGGCTCAAATAGCGCACGTTCCGTTGATACAATGTCCACGTTTCACTGCCATACAGCAGTATAGATAGCACCACTGAGCGGTAGACGAAGAGCTTAGTGCTCGGCTTCAGGCTGTGATTCTTCCAAACACGTCTTTCAAGACGTCCGAAAGCAGTACTAGCCTCCGCCACACGAGCTCTCAACTCACGGTCCACGGACAGATCGGTGAACAGATTGCTGCCCAAGTAGCAGAAATCTGTGCAACTGCCGACAACATCTCCATTGATGCGAATTTGGGGTGAAGGTGCACAGACAGCACCTCCGCCCGGGGAGGGCTGAAAGAAAGAAAAAGTCTTACCTGTGTTGATATCCAGTCCAAACTTGGATGCCGCCGTCGCGAAAGCCGTGGCCAATCGCTGTAGTTCGTCATCACTATGTGCAAACAGCGCGCTATCATCTGCGAACAGAAGCATGCGTACCAGTGAGGTATGTAACCTGGTTGGGGCGCCGGAGCGTCGAATATTCAGCAGGCGCCCATCCGTCCGGTACCCTGTCTCAACGCCGTCCTACCCAGAATCCTGAAAAGCAACTGTTAGCATGGCAGTTATCGATCGCCAGACACCTCATGATAACAGGTCACCAGGTAGTCCCACTAAACTCCTTCAAAATATTGTTACGTCATCAGAACCCGAAACTACTGGCTTTTAGCGAAGCCATGCTGATTAGAGCTCACCAGCCGGCGCTGTGTGCACTAAAGTGGGTGAAGCAACCTATAGGGTTGCCGTGGTGGTGATGACATAATACGTGGTGTGATTGTATGCGTGTCCAAACCCTGTCTATCTCTAATTATCTGTCATATATAACTTGCATGTTTTACGTTTGCGACTGATGAGAGTAAACGAAATGTTAACATATCGCAACATATGTCTTCTTTCTGCGCTGATGAAGTTATTGAAGGGAACCCAGTGTTTCAATGGTAGCAAGACGGTTTAGTAGGCTACCAAAGTGTTTGCGCCAGATTTTCATGGTGTCATCTGGCTGGGTGCATGAACAGCCGGTATCCACGTTTACCAGTGCTTTAGTAGACTGGATCGAGGGGCCGAATATCGCTTTGAGCGAATCGTAGAATTCCTCATGTTGTCGACGATCTGCGAAGCTCTGCATCCTCTCGCCCTGCTTCATCCACCAGTTGTGCCTGATTCCTCGAACACACTCGGATATTCGGGAACGTGGCCTTCTTCGCTTCATCGCTCGGGTCTATTGTGGAGGCAGCAAACGCGGCATTCTTCTCCCGTACCAATTCGACAATAACCGCGTTGTTATCGTCGAACTAGTTCGGACGTTTCTGGCGTTTGACCCCAATCTTCTCAGTGGCTGCCATCGTGATCCGTTCCTTGATAAACTGCGACATACCCTTAGGGGTAGTGGATACCGGAGCGTCGTGTAGAAGAGAGGCAACTGCACATTGAAAAGCAGTCTTCGTCTCGCAGTTTTCCAGTCGTTTGTTATCCAACTTCTGCTGTTGTCCGGAAGATCCCCCAATGTCACGCGCATCCCATTCACACCGGCCAACCAATAGACAAAACATACGCGGACGAAATGAGGCCCTCCAATATACATTGTAGCCCTTTCTCTCACACTCATGCAGCTAATACTGCATACTCCTCGGGGTATTTTTTTATTGCTGTTGATAAGTGCTTTTTTGTTGGGTGTTACATTACCGCTGATAAATGACTGGGTTTGTTCACGCAAGCCTTCTAGTTTGTCCTGTGATTTTTCGTCCGGAAGCTAACAGTGATATGACAGGGAAAATGTTCGAACATTATTGGATAAACATAACACATTCAAAACGACGCGGACCGACCGGATACACCCAAGTTAACATGACAGAGATTACGTGATTTCCAGTCAGCCTATCAACCTCGTAGTTTGAGGGACAAAAATGGGTGAACTGATTTTGTAAAACAAATGGGATAATGACGTCAGCGACCTGAGACAACCTGGGATGTCCGGAGCCTGAGAGGATCGGTTATGTCACCAAGACCAGACAAATTGATTTAAGCAATAAATCGGTGATGATTAACCCCGCGAACTGTTGGAAGAGAATCGAGCCAAATTAGTACCACAACGGTGAAACACAGCTGGATCTGAGGGTCGTCCCTCTAAGGAAGTGAATCCATAGGTCCGAAAGAGTGTTGTCACCCTAAGAAGTGGTTCTCTTTGGTTTATACAGGATGCCCATTAAATGTGTACTGCTGCCAGTGTACTGGTGTCTTGACATGGTATCCTCTTCGACAGACCAAACCGGGGAACACGATTAGTGAACTACGTTTACTGAAGGTTTGGGGTGCACTAACTTTGAACAAACAACTGACAAACTTGTACCATCCTAGTCAGGTAAAACACCACAGCATAAAAGTCACATCCTCGCTGATGTTAGGCTTAGTCATAGACTTGCACCAACCTCGGAGTTGTAATAAGAATTTTGCAAAAACTAACAAATGCAGATGGCTCGCTGATATAGAAAATCAGTGTGAAGTGTTTGCAACTTTTGCGCAATAGCGCACAATAACAACATTTCGTCAACCTACTGTAGCTTTCAAGCTGTCGCCAACTCAAGACTGTTGTGATTATGGTGATGATTATGATGTCACCAATTACGTTCAAAATAACTGTGAACTCATTATAATTACCTATCGTCGTTATCCGTTCAATAGCAGTAAGTATCCGTAATTAAATCCCGAATTTTGTATTCAGAAAGTTTACCAGCGTTCGGTTTAAAATACAACTTTGTGTCTTCACAACGCCGATGCAAATCACATTGAGATGTCGTCAGAGTGGTGGAAAGGAATATCAGTTTACTTCAGGAGCTAAGATTTTTAATTCACTCAGGCTAAACAACTGACTATACAATCATATTTGTTTATCGATCGGTTACAGGCAAATGAGAGTTACAAGACTAACAGACTCAAATACAGTCCTACATTTTTCAAATAAATTCAGAAAACTCCTGTCCTTTCGGTCACACATCACATTTATGAATCCTACGACGTTAACTCTGGCGTTTGGACTGTAACAAAAGAGTTCCGTTTACAGTCTACGATTTTATGTTCAGTATACGTTTGTATCATCCGATTAATGTTTTGCTGAAACACTCTCTAGTTCGGTTCGTTGTGAATCAATTAGGGTTAAACATTCAGGATTATCTTGAACATCGACGGTTAGCTTTTGTATAAAACTCATACTTGATCACTACTTAACGTCTTTCAGCGGTGTCCTAAAACTCAATACCAGTAAATTGCTTCAGGTCCTGCATGTTTGTTCTCCAATCCTCATATCACTCAATAATAAAAAGTAGCCAGTGTACTTTTCAGGTTTACTGGCGAGTGAAGTAAATGTTATGACGAACAGCAGTTGTGTTGTATGATATAAAATTTTCACAATAATGGATAAAGGAAAGAATTATAGATAACCAAGCAGACGAGTGTGAATGGTTCTCAATAGACTAAGGGTTTGGCGCAAGTGATTATGTAAAAACAGTCTAGCTATGTGTGTATGAAAATGCGCTATAAAAAAGTGTTCTCCTCGTCCACAATCAACAGCAACGTTCCACAATGTACAAAACTACTGAATTCCGTTTGCGTGTTCTGTAATCGGTACTTCGTTGAGGGAACCGTTGATAATTTTGCTTATAGTGACTCTGTCGGTGATTTCTGAGATCACGTGGAAAGCATATTCAATTTGAGCTCGATTGGCTGAATGGTAACAGACTGCGAAACGAATGAAGTAGATCTCCTTGGGAAAATGAAACTCCGATGGAATTAAGTGAATGCGACCGTCGTTTTCGATCCACTCATAGAGCTCCTTGGTGAGTTCGTTGTTGTCCTGTGGATGACAGATCAATTTTTAAAAAAAAAAACAATATTTACCTGTGCAAGCTATTCAAGCTATTCAGATACAAGTGTCGTGAGCCAAGAACACGGATGGCGCAAGGATTACTGATTCAGGAAGACAACATGGGTTACGCGTTTCAACATGACACCCAACAAAAACACTCATTTGCGTACGGTCATAGGCCCAGACCGTAGCGATTGCCACAGACGCAAGTGTTCAGTTCCATAACGTTCCTTCATGCGATGCCGCACTCCGATGTTCCTTGCTGTATTTTTCCTGCAGCTACTTCAATGTCAAAATCTATGCTCTGGCCCCACTACTGAATAGCAGTGGCGTGAGTAGTATAGTACGATTGCTCCTCCTCACTGCACTAGTTCATCAGAACAGTCACCTTCCTCCTCAAGAAAACTGCTGTTCACTCTTTCACTTATTGGTTGTTGTCTTTACCCAAATTTTTCACACACAGAGTTACGTGTTAGCGCCAAAGGTGAATGAGTTCCGTCCATCGCCTGATGAACAGACGTTTCTTAAAAGTGCGTCTGTAGGCACTATGAGCGGTGATCACGACAAATTCACTGAACAGCAACCACAAGAAGATACTCTGCAGAGTTGGGAATTTAGATTGTATATTCTTGGTGTCTTTCCAGTAGATGAATGAAACTACCAAATCGCTAACTTGTGTGCAACTTTCATGCGTAACGGTAAGGTAACGAACACTAAACTGCAGACAATGAAGATAAGAGAGGCGGCCTGCACAAACTAGTCATCGATGAAATAAAACCCAAACAGTCGCAAACAGTCATTAGAGCAATTCCAAATATTAAATTGTACAAGCTTCAAAACTTTTCTGATACAGGTTTTGATCACAGTGATGTTTGTCTGGGTTTAACTTCAAAGTCGGTCAATCAATACCCCATTGAAATAAACTGGTTGTTGGAAATGATGTTCCTTGCTAATCTGTTTGCAGCAACTGGCGCCAACAAATAGTTTTAAGTTCAATTATATAATTTTTGAATTGGATCGTTTGTTGTTCAGTGGGTTAATTTTAAAAACCAGTAAGGAGTGTTAAACAGCAGTCCTAGGGACGAAATATATCCAGTGTTCATGCTTAACTGGCAATATCGCTGACCAGAATAGGTCGGTTGTCGTTGTGTTTTGAGGTTTAATTCCAGGCATTTGAGAACCACAGTGTTAAAACGTTCACTTTCCTAAGCGGACTGAATTATATCCAAATTTAACATTTACGACCCGGAAGGCAGAGAGAGGAAATATTGTTAAGAAGCATCACTACTACTAAGTATTCTAAACGACACCATGATGCAATCGGATGGGTCGTTAACTGATTAGTTGGTTTGCTAGTACTGAATATCTTATTCTATGTGAACCAAGGCACTATGCTCTTACAGTCTGAAGAATTAAAACTAATTCTGACACTTAATCGATGAACCAAAGCCGTTCTAACTTACACTTCCCACATAATCATTATCATGGTAGCTTGATAATCTTAGTCTTATTGTCGTTAGTGAAAACTTCCAGGTTTCGGTAGCCTTGTATAATAATTTGCTAATTCGAGGCATATCGATTTCATGTGACCTCAGCTTGACATTTGACATGATTTGTACCAGTTGCGGATCGATCTCTGAGATGATGGTAGTCACATGGCCGCGTCCATCGATGATCCTGATGTACTTAGGTGTAGTCTTTAAGAAGATTGAATCAAAGTTGTCTATAGAAGGTTAAGGTGTTTACCTCAAAATGGTCATTGCCGATTGTTCTATGGGGCCTTACATTGTAACATGCCAAAATGCTCAGAGAGGCGGTAAGTGTTTAGTCATTAGGCACAGCGGACAGAAAACAGTGTATGCAATACTTGCGTCTTTACAACGAATCGGTTATTTCATGTCAGCAGGTGGAAAATATATCTCTGAATTTTCCCGCCTGAGTTCTCAAACTCTTGGACAGTTTTGTGGTTTGTTCGGAATTCAACGTAAATCACCGCGATGCATCATACTGCTTGCTGAAATTTACACAATTATATCAGTTTGACTTGACAGGCTAGTCAGCTGTCGAAAACTCCGGGTGAATTAGATAACCTGATATGATTCTCGAAGATACAAAACTTTCAGTTGAGTCATGGGTACAACACTCAAATTCCACAAACTATATTCGAACACTGACGACAGACAGGTGTAGTTTACTGAAACAGTGCAGTTATCCTTTCCTCACACACAAGACAAGGTCAGATTGTTCACGTGACCATACGACCTGCCAAAATGCCCTCAACGTCTTTGAAAAACTGTGCTAACTTGACTACCCAAACTAATTTTGCAGATTGCCTAAAAGTGTGAGGAACCGAGTTTACTTATTTCAGCGTTCAACTGGAAATTGTCACTACTTTTGTTATTTTGATCTGAAAGGCCTGTCTTCTCCGTCAATGATTCTTTGTGGTTGCTTGAGGTGGGAAAATGTGGACTGTTGTCACTGCGCAGGTTGTCAGTTCAAACAGATGCTGAAAGTGTCCAATCTCAAACAGACCATCGGTGATGCAGTCCAGTCAGAGTAGTTTGCAAACAAGACATGCTGAGTACCACTGGGGCCTCCGGCCTTATAAGTCTTCACATAAAGTACACGACCTTTCGCTGATTACAGAAAAAAACATCGAGCGAAGTATGGAATGGAAACACACTCACTTTGAGCCGAAAACAGACCAATGCCATCTGAACCTTCTCCACAATTTCAAAACGTTCATCCGCACGCATAAGCTCTTCGAAGTAATGAGCCAGGTTGATATGCTGGAGAAACGCAATCACGTGACCTCGGTAAGCACACAAATAAGCAGTCAACTTACATTTCGAATATATTTCTGCAAACTGTAAACTCCAAAACGACGAAGGACAAACCAGAGCTTCAGCGAACGAAACTTTCGTCCCAAAGGAATATGCCAATGCTGTCGAAAGAGCGTTAAAGACGTTGTGTAATCAGGCGTCAGTTTAGCTTTGAATGGCACCACAAAAGTAGCAACTCACGCGAAAGTCTGGTGCTTGTCCCTGATGTTTGTGTTTCAGATAAGTCGGATCAACACTAAACGATTCGATGATCGGGGCAACATTTTTATACCTGGATCAACCGAAATAGGTAATGTTAACAGGGACGTAAACAAATAAGGAAAACAAGCAAAACAAATACAGTAAACATCGAAGTACGTTCGAGAGACCTGAAAATTGATTCGTATGTTTCCAACGATACGCACGTGAAAACGTTTATACTGAGTCGAAAGGTTACTCTAAATAAGAAAACTCAGACCGAAGCACCAGATCTGGAAAATTAGTGTCAAACACATCATCTGCGAAAATTATAATTCTCAGTGATTGAAACGAATTAAGAGAATTGGCATCAGCGATTAGAGGTGACAGATCATATGAATGACAAGCAGTAAGAGCAAAAATTCAAAAAATCTTCTAGCGTGTCAAGGGATTGCGCCCTCTGCTACCTACCGCTCCAACTAACTAGTGAATAAGTTTCATCCTGCTTAAAACTTAAGAGAATGTTTGACTTTGTATCCGCTTTTGAGCGGGCATGCAATCATTGAAACTGATCTGTTTACACCAGTATCAATAGAAGAGCTACCACTTACACACATGTTTCCTTCATGGTTTGGTGAAGTCATGGAATTATCCAGATGCGTAGCAAATAATTCCAATCGTGTACATAATTCTTACTTTTGTAAATTAGTTTAAAATTCGTCTCCTCACTTCAAGAATATATTATTTACTGCTGCAATTAACCTCAGTGATTAGCTGAACGGAGCTCCGTATAAGTATACTGGTACATTGGTATCGAATATAATGCGTTATCAGGATAATAAACTACGTAATATGCAACTGAAAATATTGTATATGGCGTTTGAACGTGACTGACAATCGAAAATTTTGCTGTAAGAAATGGTACAACTTTCAAACTGATGCTCTAATTGAATAATAACAAAAAAGTGTGTAATGAACTAGAACGAGTCATCTTGGCTGCATCACAATAGAATGAGAAGCATAAGACATTTGATTGAATAACCCGCGGTCAACGTTTCGTTTACAGTAAGCCGACTACAATGTTTGTTAGTCTGAGTTACCTATTTTCGCCTCCCTGATAGAAACCCCAATGTGGATGTATATCTTACTGATATATGCTTCAACAGAAAGCTGAGTTTCAACCTCCGCATCATCGATATAGTCTTTTTCATTGTACTGAAGGAACTTTCAGCCTTTCGGTTAACGAAGTAGCAGCATTTAGTGGTTTTCAACACGCAAACTACACGTTCATGACTCTCGGTCACTTTCTGTTAGTTTTCAGTTCGTCATCTTGACAAGGGACTGTTATCTCTACGCAAAACGACGACGAAAACCGTACTGAATCAACTATAAGGGAAAGTTGCTTGTTCTGTGGATAAACTCCTCAAACCCATTGACTCGCACATATGACCATACTTCTAAAAAACAAGCGTAACCTGTTAGTTTGCTATGCATACATTCATTCAAATGTACAAACTTAACGACTTTGTTGGAGGTTACATTGAAAAGACCCTCCGGTCTCATGAATTTCAACACACTGTGGACCCCAGTCAGAAAGTTACACAATGAGCTGAAATAATAAAGTCACTTGATGAAGCTACTTCGAGACTTAAGGTTGCGTCCTCTCAATTCTGTCGAAGACAAAATTAAATATAGCAATATTAAAAGTCGACAGTAAAAGATTTATCCTTAACTCGTAATATCCAACAACCGGGGTCGCAGGAGAGTATCGGGAGTAAAACGATCAATATAGGACCCCGTACGATTAAGGAAACTCAAGTGAACTTTTGATCAAAAGGCCCCCTCTGAGGGTGACTTTTCACGCTCCATATCCAAGACCATCGTTGACTCTAAGTCAGTCGTACGCCCTCAACAGAATGATTTACCAGTTCCCCTGCAACACTTATATTCCAGCTCTCGTAGATCAAGTTATATCGGTTGCACAAAAGATTGTTTACCGCAGAAAATTCGCGAATAACTCTCCCCTGACGGGTTAACGACAAGACAGTATCAAATTATTTCTGGTGCAATTCCGGTCCAACTGGCCGACTGTGGTCGCAAAGTCAGTGAGGATATCGCATTTAAGCCCACCTGTATAATATACTGTAATTTCTATTGGCGTCGCGGGTGTTGAATGTTGTACCCTAGTCGCTGTAAGAGCTCTTCGATTCTGATTACAGAACTCTTATCTTTGCATGCAAAAGTCGCTTCACAAACAATGCAGATGTCATGGCCTGCCATCATTGAAACACGTGAGGCGCTGTTCATCATCATCATCATAACAGCCATGAGCCTGACCAAAAGGTACTGTGGCTCGGGCCGCCGCTCACTTCAACAGTGACGTGGAATATCTTAGAAGAAAACATTACTAAGAAGGGTGAAAATTATTGAGAAAAGACTAGGAGGAAGAAACGGAAATGGAATGGATACAGGTACGCCATTGACTGCAACACATCGCCATCTCGGATAGCGTCTCTAACCAGCGGTTTGAGTGATCACGAGGACCCCAGCCAGGCAGGCGACACCTACCCATTTGCTCAATGGAGCAGTCAAGGTCTTCATATTTTGTGACTACGTTGTTGCTTGACCACCACGTGGTTTGACCCAACTGTTGGTGGCCTCAGCATATAATGCCCGGTACGGTAAACGATTAGATGACATACGGAGTACGTGACCCAACCATCGCAAGCTGTGTACCGTGATTAATTAACCAATTGATCGCGCATCTCGAGCGTTGCGGAATGCGCGCAAGCGAACTGCCACATTGCTCACGCGATCAGTCCACCTAATATGGGCCAATTCGCGGAGACAACGAGGGTCAAACACAGCAAGCCTGTTGATATCTTCTTTGTGAACAAGCCACGTTTCCGTGATGATACTACACCGGAAACGGGCCTGTTAGCCACGTTGGAAATTCTGATGAATATTCTGAGCGTATGTGAACAGCCAAAACCAGAACTGTTTTCCGCTTTTATTTCCGTATTGACTACTTTTTAGAACACAACGAATTACAGCTACACAGAATCACTGTCGCCATACTTTACTTCGGACAAGTTTGTTCTATGTTTGAACCACTTCACCCGGGAATGCGAGCTATGTTGTATTTTCATTTCCCTTGATTGAAGTAACACGTTACTGCACAGCATGTTGCCCACGGACCTGGTTAATGTGACAGCTGTGATAAATTTATGCGATAAGATATCGGAATACCCCCAATAAACTCGGGATAATTTTAGATATCCCGTTGTCCTCTACAGAAAACCGTTACGGGTCTCAAGCATAGTATCAACGATCTAATGGATAGTAGGTGTTCCTGTGAGGTTTCCGGAAGTTTCCAAGTTAGCGCACAGAGTGAAATCAGCAAATGTTGTGGAAGGACACACACTACCACAACTGTAAATAAGAATGTAAACGCAATCAGTCAAGTTTGCATTTCTGCAGCGTCTGTCTGCATGGTTGAGTCAAGTAGTACAATTGGGGATGAAACCCCATTGTGTCGACACATCCATGGTATGTCCTTAAATAAACTACCAGGCAGGGACACTATTTAACCAATACGACCTTCTGTTTTTAATTTGTCCATAACTTTTGCCTGCCCCATGCCCTCGAGTATTAATTGTTATATAAAGCCAAGACAGCTGGTAAGCATTGACGCATTCAATGACTACACACTCCGACAAGTCAGTCAACAAACTGCCCTTCAAGAATGTTCTCAAGTGTGGAGCTTGATATGTGCTGTGTGTCGGAGACGCGATTCTGCGGCTTTTCCACCGTTCTTCACTTGAACTCACGTTTGAGTAACTGTCAATCCAAGCGCTTCCCTCTCAGGGTCTATGGTGACTCCCGGAATGAATCTCATGGCCAAGCTGGAATAGGAACCGCACTGATTTCCAGAGCAGAACAATGTTTATTCAATCGGATCCCAGTGAACAATCATTTGTTCGCTGTCAGACTCAATACTTCGGTAAAAGTCTGCGACACAAACCAAAGAGGCGTTGAGTATTCATATCGGCGTACGCTTTGAAGGATAGCTGTTCAGATGCCATCACCGATGCGTTTTACGACACCCTCGCTGATCGTCTGAAAGAGACTAAACACTCAGACATCACCATAATAATGGGCAATTTAAATGTTCGGCATGGTAGTGTTCCTACAAAGAAGAAACGGCTAGGAGGTACGTTTGATGTTTAAGCAAAACTCATTGACAGTGAGGAAAACCGCTGCAGCTGGACGCGTCCCAGTCTCTATATTTCGAGTACTGCATTTCATCAGCTGAAGAGGCACAGTGTTACATGGAGGCCTCCCTGTGCTTCCCAGGCATGGACCAAACTCGACTACGTAACAGTCAGTTATAGGTGGTTCCAGTCTGTTAAAGACTGTCGTGCCATTTGGAGCAAACACTTGAACCCGGATCGTGGTGTTGTGCCTGCTTGTCTTGTTTTATCATTTGCCTAGAGGTCAAACGCTCGTAAATACAAGATACCTAATTGGAATTCTAGCGAGCGGAGTGTAAATAACGCTTATTGGGAGGCGCTGGTGAACAAATTGTCCGGTTTGAGTTAAGTGAGAGATCACAATGAATATTGCGAACAAATCACAGCAACTGTGAAGGCATGATGTGAAGAGGTATGTTCCGAATGAGCTATGCAGTTGCGACGGAACACCATTTTTGTCACTTCGACAAACCCCATGAACAAACTTCGGTGGATTTCCCCTAGTTCTCGAGAAGATGGCAAATGCCAGCTGAACAAAAACTTGCGCGAACACCGTGAGCACTACTTGGTCGAACAATCGAAATGGCTTGAACGGACCTTTGTATTTCGGAGTAGCATAAGGCTTTTTTCTCCCTGATCCGTGGTTGTACTGACCGTTGAGTCGGTGTAAGTGGCACCAATTGCGAAAAAGACGGTGCAGTTATCACCATCCAATCACACAGACTTCACAGGTGAGTTGGACGTTTTAAGAAAAAGTTCAACTGGCCTCAACCATACCATATGGACGACGGAACCCGAATAGTTAGTTAATGAATTCCAAACGGTCATCCGTTGGAAGCAGAAGTGGTCCTGGATCTCAAGCTGCTGAAGCGTAATAAGGCTCTTGGTCTAGGCCACCCCTATTGTCCTCCTTTCAAAGATAATGAGCAGAGGTTGACAACAGAACTGACGAAACCCCTCCAGACGATTTAGGACACTGAGGAAGTTTCTTGTGATTGGTGTCTATCAACAGTGACTCCCGTTTTCAAAAAAGGGACCCGAGTCCATATGAAAGTCATAAAGGCATCAGTCTAGTGTCTGCTGCGTCCAAGTTACTCATCGGCCACGAATTACGTTGGCTCATCAAGCCCAGAGAAACTCAGGATTTCGATCCTGTCGGGAAGCATTGTTCATAGTTTTACCCTGCGACGAATCTTGGTGCACTGGCACCTTTAAATTCGGCCGACGGTCGTGATTACTTTAGACTTAAAGGATGCTTTTGACTTGCTTGCTCGTAACGTTCTCGAAAACTGCTTTCACTACAAGACAGTTTCAAGGGAATACATGAAGTTGTTGAGATCATTGTATGCTCAGTCTTTGAGCAAAGTGAGAGTTTACGGACAACTGTCTCGGACGCCTCTATGGTTTCCCTAAATTGCACAAAGATGGAGTACCCTTGAGACCGATTCTCGACATGTACATGTTTCACTGGCTGGTGGAACTACTGGGACCACCAATACACCCACCCTTCTCCAGCAGACTGTGATCCGCCCCATGTGTGTGATTGTAATGATCTATTTGACTTGCTCTGATTTTTTCATATATAAAACGCATGTACCCTAAGTAATTGTAAAAGCCCGATGAGAATTACTGAAGACGGCTGTTCGTACAACTGCCTTCTCATGAATTCTATGAGAATCTAGAAATGACCTTCTAGTGGTGTTTGTCATGGGTGTCCGATTTCTCCCTTTCTGTTCAATTTTGTCATTAACGACATTCTGAAAGGTGCGCATGAGGATTCCACTGAGCTTGATGTTAAGCTTCTTCCTGGCGTTAGGTGAACCGGCATGGAGTATGCGAATCAGACTGTCTTACCTAGCCCTTCTGCTGAATAAGATGAGTGACCGAGCTGATTTGCATGGAATGCGCTTCGCACGTTCAAAGTACAAAAGCTTGCCTCAAGACTGAGCCATTCCCATTCCTACCTTCTTCATTACAGGCAGTTCGTTTGAGACTGTAAACAGTTTAACATTCTTGATTAGCATTATGTCGTCAGCCCGTAACATTGCCGATGAGACATCAGTAAGGATAGCAAAGACACGATTTGCTTTTGTCAACCTGCGTCATTTGTGACATCGAAAACACGTCCGGCTGTCAATGAAACAAAGGGTGTATACTGCTTGTGTGCGTTCCATTTTGCTGTATGGTTCAGAAATGTGGCCCGCTTGCAACAAAGGTGTCAACAGACTGGTTGTGTTTGACCATTTTTGTCTTCGCCTATTAGCCGAACCTTATTGACTTATCGTGTGAACAGCAATACGGCCGTTCATCGGCGTGTATTCCGGAATGTTCGGGACGCGCGATCAATTGGTCAGCTAGTCGTGTTGCGCAGCTTATGATGGTTATGTCACGTACTCCGCAAGCCAGATGAGCGTTTACTATACCGGGAACTGTGCAGTGAGACCACCAACATTTGGTTAAAATCGCGTGGTGATCAGGCAACAACGTGGTCATGAAATACGGAGACCCTGGCTACTCCATTGAGCAAGGTGAGTAGGTGGTGGATGTTATCAATACGGCCATGGCCAGAGCAAAACCAAGATTGTTTGTCACGGCAACATTTTTTGCGCGTTTCGCATAGTCTACGAAGAACATTGTGTGTGAACAAGTTTGAAACAACAGAAATCAGACTGATCCCCTTGCTATTTACACAAAAATGCGTGAGCTCTTTTTGAAAATGAATATGATTTTAGCCAAGCTTCAGACATTCAGAACAACCCAACCAATCCAGAGTTTCTGGAGCAGAGCTGTGAGCTCTCTAACGAAGACTGGACCTTCATTTACCAGAAGAGCGTAGGTATGTTTGTAAAGGCCGGGTGCCCTGTGCCATCCCAGAAACGTGACCTCAGGTGAGACATCTGTTTCCGAAGTCGAAGAATTGTCAACATACTAACCAGCACAAGCAGAGCCCAAAGGCATAATTAATGGCGCGGATGGCCAGTTGAATTTCTTTTGGAAGTGCTCAGCCCAGGGTCGTAAACGTCGTTTCGATTTATGAGTAGACTCATTATTGGCTTCACAAATTACCTCGCTCAGGCCTGCCTTCCTGCTTCCAGTTGATCGAATAAGATGGGAAAGTTTTCGAAATTTCTCTATAGCAGCAGTTTGTTTCATCTCCTCAAAGTGTTGTGTCTATCAAGCGTTGCGAACCTTTCGTAGTTGCTTCTGGAGCTCCAGGCGAGTAGCTCTGCGGGTCGAGCTGTACGCACTGCTGGATGGAATGCGTCGGCGAGTGTCGAGAATTTCCAGTGGTTGCATAGAGACCTGGCGGTTGGCAACTGAACGAGCAGTAGTGTCACACGATACATTACTGCTCTTAAGCATTACACGCAGTGTATACACTTCAACGTCTGTTTATCTTGATTCGTGTTTTTGGCTCAGTGTTGCATCTCCAGCCTCAGTCAGCCGCTCCACCATGTGGTTACAAGGTACGCTTGTTTGGAGACCCTGCGGATCAATCCACTGGCCAAGCCGGTGTTGGAAATGTCTCTAGCGCATACGCCGAGAAGGCGCTGCTTGACTGAATTACCACCAACCACCGTCTTTGCGCTGAGAGTGAGGTGTCCATCACAAACGCTGTCTGTTGAGGCATATGCCGCGACACACTATAATCCAGACGCAACAGATGATGATTTTTATCACTAGCTCCCTAACCTTCTATAAACGCGCGGCTCAGGGACACCACACTACTGACTGGAGACCTAAACGATCAAGTAGACCGACTACGAACAAACAAACGTGACTTAGGTGGCCTGCACTCTTACAGTATTCCTCGAACAGACAACAGTGAAAGTTTGCTGTAGCTCTGTGCTGGTAACAGGCTGTACTGGTAATACTCGTTTGTAACGTTCTAGGCGTCAGTGCGTCACCTGGCAACCTCCATTTCCAAGTAAATCGTGAACACAGATTTACTACATAGCCGTGAGATATCAATCGCGCGGATGTTTCCAAGATTGCAAGTCAATCTGAAGTGCCTGCTTGGATTCCGATCAAGCACTGTTATGTGCCAAGTTCGTTTTGCACTTTTGGTGGGAGGCCACTTTTTCAAAGATTGACGAATCTGAACTAGCAGGTACGCAAGCGCTATGCGCTTACCAATGTGCGCCTGCCTCCAGTCTAGGTCATCACCCATCAGACATCGAATAAATCTGGGATCTTTTGACATATTTTATTGGGACAATTTACCTTCAGCCAGTCAGCCTGTATTGAACACACGCGTGTGTTATTATAATCGGGGCCGTGCTATGTGGAAGATGACCTAACAAAAGCGAGAGTTTTAAATCAAGACAGCCGATGCTTAGGAAAAAATGGCTGAACCAGCTTACAGAATATACTGGAATTCGTGATCTTTATCGAAAATAATCGGCAACATTTACTGTGAAAAAGCTTTCATTTCGAGTTGCTCATCATTTCTCACGTTTGTTGTAGAACTGAAAAGATCCTGAGGTATAAATTACTTAGTGACAGAAGCAATAACGTCAACGCGATTTCGAATTTAAATACCTTCAACAAAGGCAATATGCCAACGCAAATATTTTGTTACGAATATCTCCTCGTGAGCATGAGGATTGTTCTAATCGCCTTGCGTTTATTGGCCTCCAAGGCGCGGAATATAAGGGGTTACTAGAGGCTGAAACGAATGACTTAGTGATTTCTCTTGTTTACGGAGGTGTCATGGTGTGTGCGATAGATCAATTCTATGTAGAATAAAAAGCCAAGCAGCAAGACTTGATAATTGTACCTCGTGTGAGAAAACTCTATGGTATTTGAAGGAGTTTAGTAACAGCGTTTAGCAGAGTGATCCGTATGCCTCCGCCGTTTTACACAGCGGTGTAACAAATCTCCTTAAAGAATTAGCAGACGTGTGGATGAACAGGTTGGACGTAGAGGCAAATGAGTGAGTTCACTGATCATATTAATGAAGGGTCGTAATCAATTAATGTACTTCTTTCGTGGAATACCTCTCATTCAGAAATCCAAAACTTCACCTGGCGCCTTCAAATAATTGTAGCGGGACTGGCAAACGTGTTACTGCGAGTAAACGACATGGTTGCGTTTCTAGTGAAACTGACGAAAACGCCACGCCCTCGTACTGATGGCTTATGTCACGAAATTACACAAAATTCTAACCATAAGCATAGCAACGATTGTAGAAACGACAGCGTGCCGCTGAGGGGCTGTGGGACAGAGAATCTACTTTTAGTGATAGAACACGTCGGTAGACTGCGAGACAGTTTTAGGCAGCCTCACTAGGCGTCAAGATTACATTCAAAAACTATTGGTCGCTACCAGAAGGAATTTTATGAAAAAAGGTCCCGAAATGTTTCTTTCAAATCAAGATGAAGTATGACTACTTCAGCTTGCTCCAAAGCCAAGCGTGTTGAATAAGTTGCACAGAGAACAGAAGGGTCACTACCTTGTGGTACGTGTATGGTCTTATTCGACTTGTGTGGTAAAGAACCCCAATAACTGTCAAATTTGACCACCATTAATTCATTGTAACCGTTTTGAACAATTTGACGTAGACGCTCGTCTGAACACTGAGAGTAATTATTCGGAGTGCAGTGGTACCCACTCAAAGAGGAAGATGCTACGTACGGGACAACCGACTTCAAGCCAGTGCGCTAAATTAAGTACGAACAGCGATTACTACCTGGAATTTTGTTCCTAGTTAAAGGTTAGGAACGCACAAATCTTGCGTTGAGAAGGAAAAGTGTGAACAATATTTTCTGTCTTATTCCCTATCTTACTATTGGTGAACTACGTACTGCGTAATATAAAGCTCGCATTCCTCTTCGAGTCTCTAACTTGTGTTTATGTTAAGCAATCCTTTCGTGCCCCGTACACTGACTGGCGTGAAACCAAATCACTAATGATTTACCAGAAGGGAAGGAGAAAAGGTGAGCTCCGACTTCTCTTCAAGAAGTTGGCTGAACCGGCGTTTGTACATGGAGGCCAAGGTCAGTTGATGCTTTGGAAACGTAGTTGAGGCTTCTGCAATCTGTATGCAATGCACATGCCTGATTCCTGTAAGCTGAGTATAACAAACCACTTAACGGATTATTTCTATCAGACATGTACGTAATCTATGTACGTACAAGGCTAGAAGTATACCCTCGAAAGTGAGTCTTCCGAATACATAATTGTCTATCATCTTCATTGATCTTAACATACTACTTTGCTAATATATCTACCGAGAGATTATCTTAATCATAGTACCGCATCTCATAATAACTTGTTAATATCAGTCTCAAGTCATCGGTGTAGAGAAATTAAGCCACGTTATTCATCACAGGGTGTTCACGTCCTAACGGTACGCACTCGTACAATTTCCAAGTTCCCTATTGAGTTTCTTGGACCTACGATGATAATAACCATCATTCTTCTCCTAACCATCATCAGTGGTTTTGGTACTGGATTAGTATTGGGCTCAAGAAAACAAAATATCTACTGAGGACTCCAAGACCTAGTTCTTTCAAGCCTGAATCTAGGTTTTACAAATTATGCCTTATTCCGCCCTCCCTCCAGTCCTTCTCGTAATGGTGACCTACGATACGACGGGCAACAGGCTGGAGTAGTTGACGAAAGCAAAAATGCCGCCGAACTAGGTACCTTTCCTTGACTGGCGAATTTGTTAGCTCTGCGCCCTACTGATCATAGGTCGGACCCAACCAACTTGCGTTACTGCTCAGCTTAACAAATCTAGTCACCGCTCAGACAACGACAGTGAACGAACTACCGACCTTCGTGACTGATAACCATTTGCATGAAAGCCAACTACGGAGGGTTAGTTAGGTGACTGTGGCAAGTGGTAAACACATAGAATTTCATGTAAATTTCTTCTAGTTATTCCGCCCCTTCTGCATCGGTTACACTTTTATTAGGGGCTTGAGACGTAGCGGTAAAAAACGTAGACCATAAAGTCATCATCATAAATTATATCACACTGTGAGTGGGTTTTCCATATGGCTTCATTTGTGAATGACGGAGTTACTGATCCGATCTTTTTGAAAAGCTCAACCGAAGCTAACGATGTTAGGTAACTGTTAGGGCGCCCACCCTGTGACCGTCCCAGGGCGCCTCCGTCGTGAGAAAGAAGAAAAAACCACTTGAGTCAGTCCTACTCAGCGAAACTGTTCAAATCGGTTGAGACGTTTTATACCGCTATGCACATGTGCGATCCTAACTCTTTATCATGATGTGGTGGGAATGTGTGTTCATGACGTGCTCTATAAATACCTTATACTTGTCGCCCTAGCCGCACACGTTTTGGAGCGAGACAAAGCTTCTTATTTTGAACGCGTCTTTTGGTCTGTCTCGGGAGCGAATACGGGAACAGTCGCTGTACTATTCGCGACCGAGATTTTCGTGTGAATTTTTACCGGGACGAGAATCCGATTTTATCGAGCGCACCACTATACCGAGATCGAACCAGCGTATCGTTTAGGAGGGTTTGCAACAGTAACAGTTCTTGTTCCTTTGCCTTATGGCTGAGATATTCAAAGAAGTTTTCAAGAAAGTTCCAATTTAGCTAACACGAAGGTCTGACTTGATATTTTACTAACAACACCTCAGCTTACTCAAAGCGATATTGCCTGATATAATCATCTTGCAAGAAACGGTATCCCGTCCCAGTGTTCCTGAAAGATCGACAAAATTACGGCAATTATGTCCGGTGGCAATGTTGTTCAGTGTTGTTAGTTCATGCCTTCAATTCATCCAGATCGCTGCCATACACGTTTGAAATATCCTTTGTGTTCGAAGACTGGACGCATGAAGTTGACCATCTCTTTATTGTCTAATAGCACAAAGGTGCATCACAACGAAGCCAAACTAGTCAGGATTCCCAGATCCCAATAATCTGTTTTCAACTCCACTCTTAGTCCCCCATCGTTGCCTTTACGGATTGAAACCAGATCTAGAACACTCATTTGACTTTTGGACCTTGTGTTCCTGTTGTTCGAACGTTTCTGTGACGCATATGTTGAAGCTGAAAGGAGACAAAGCCTTTGCAGGATAGACGCCAGTGCAACGTAACTGGCTAAAAATCACCTGGTTCCTCTTATGGATTATGGTTTTTAAAGCTCGGATCCCAATAACCCGGGCGTACCCCTCTTGTGTTTCTAATCATTTAGTACACGCCCGTGCAATCCTTATGTGTTCCTGAGATAAACCGCCGTGATTGTAACCGCTCTCCAAGTAACACAAGTTTTCCAGTGATATGATGATATGCGGATCAGCTGACCAACGTAGACAACTGAAGCCCGGATCGATGAACGACATGTTGGTAAGACGTGTATTTGAGCTACCGAACATAATGACGAGTACCATTGTATCGCCCATGCATTTACCCAAATAAAAGGGTGTCTAGTGCAACCTGACACACCGTTCTTCCTTTTCATTGAAAGAGTGCACAACGAGAACAAATTCAAGCTGTTTGTAACTGATAATCGGTTTTCGAAACGAAACTAGTTCAAGTTACAGCAGAGTTACTGGGTTCATGTCATTGAGACTTGAAGTAGAGTGGTTTAGTAAGCAGTTTACTGCCGTGCCTTCATTATAGAGCCAATCGCATAGCACTTTATATTGTTATGCTTGACACAAGATCAAAATCCAAAGTGACCTGTTACACAATAACTTCAAACGATTTTGAATTGGAAGGTAACTATGTGATAACATTGACTTACGGAACCTTTATCAAGCGATTTAAATCTGAATTTTCTGAATTTTCTGATTTAAATCGCTTGATAAAGGCTCTCCGAGAGGGTCGAAACGTTGCGAAACCGATAACTCTTTTGGTTTTAACTCGTTGTGGCTTAACCAAGAACTTACTTAATAATGAGCATTAGCACAACGCACAATATATTTTCCCACATCCGTTCGGCTTACGGTTCGAAAGTGCTAACTTTTGACTTACGGAAGTTTAAAGTGAGTAACGCGGAGCCATTGAAGCCCTACGTCCCGGTTTTCTGCGCAAATGACTTCCAACAATAATTATAAGCGACGATCATAAACTTTCTTGACAGATGCACAGAACTGACAACATCAAAAGTTTCGTTCTGTTTGCAGGAAAGGAGTTGGTTCATGTGACTTAAAACCACGAAGACGAACCACTTTCTTAAACGATATCTCTCAGAATGAGTAGCGAAGACTTATAGGAAGACCTTTATTACGAATCCCATTATATCCAACAAGGCTACATCGGTCGCGCAAACGGACGTGCTTCTCAGAGGACACGTAAACATCACCACAAGGCTAACTAAAGGCGAGGCGACCTCCACTTTGAGCACAATTCTGACGCATATGGTTGGCTCATGACACCAAGTCTTACCGAAAAGTTCAGTTAGCGCGATAAGCATGATAATATAAAGTGTTATGCAACAGACACGGTGATAAATAACCAAAACCAGACTGTTTACTGAACCTTCATTTACTTTTTATGAACTCACTGAGTTTGTTCGAAACAGTAACCAATCTGGGTAAACAGAAGCGATATGTGATGAACAGATTCACGAAACTCACCACACACAGGAGCAGTCGAAATTCACCAGGAGCCATTTGTGTGGATTGAAAACGAACGACATGGCATACTGCAAAGAAAATTTGAAAGTCTACTATCATTCAGGAAAAAACTGGTAAAATTTAGGACAAAAGACACTTTGTCTGGTTAATCAATCAGTTTAAAGTATGCCGCCATGACCTTAACCCAAAAACTTGTGGTAGATATGAAGAAACTAGTTATCACCCTTCGGCCTCCTCGTCAATACCTTTTCAGACCATCGAATCCTAAAACAAAGCTGTATGAATACATAATTTGACAATACTTTAACTAGTGTGCAGCGATTTTGCATCTCACTTCTTGGAATCATTAATTACTGGAAAAAGTCAATCATAGTGTGGGGGATTGTCGGGCAGAAAGCGCGAGCATTCCAGCTCTCGGCGGAATACCCCAACACAGGGGAAGGTGCGTTCAAAAACCCACGGTGAGCGGATGGAGAACGGCGTGGGCGACCGGATGAGTCACCGCTCGACCGGATCGGACCAACGGGCGAGACGTAGCGGCCGAAATAGAATGAATTGAAGGCGTGATTATTCCAACACTCTCAGAAATATATCGACACGGCTGTAGAGTACGTTCAAAGCCTACAGGAGACAGACGGAGGACAGCACGAGCGATCGGACAAGCTATCGCTCAACGAAATCGGATCAACGGACGAAGAATAGCAGGCAGAAAACCCCCGGGTAGAAGGCGCCAATCACACACCTAAACCGAGTAGAAGTGCACACGACATGCGAGCGGAAACCAGGGGGTGTTGTGGACTGGAATTGTGATTAAAAATCGCGAGCGCTCGTGTGGCATGGTAACTAGCGATTTGGACAATGAAGATTGTGCTTTATTGGACGTCTTTCGCTACAATAGGTTAACTGCGAACGCTTTGTATAATGTCGGTAAAATTTCCCGGAGTGAAGTTATATGTATATATGTCGGATATTCACAGTTTCTGTTTGAACGTTTAGCAGCGATGTTGTAACCAGTCCTGAAAGAAAACTCGTTCATATCTCCGTAATGGCGATATTAACTACGTTCATATAGAACAAAAAGTAACACCTCTACATTGTATAATGCAGTAATCTGGCTAGTTTTGTCAGGTTTCTTAACATCCACCTTACAATAACCGTACTGATAGAACACTGGAAAGTTTTGGCGGTTGGACAAATGTGCTTGGGTTTCAAAGTTAGTGAAGCGTTGTTTCTTAATTTAAAAATTAGACAGGGGTTCACTCAAGAACCACGTCGAATTTTTTTACCTGGACCAGCTAGTTGTGGACTGATTCGATCTACAGCCAACGAAATCGAAGTGTATCACAACTTGAGTTGAAACGTGATTCAGACAGTTCAACAAAGACCATACAAAACAGTTAGTTGAACATTTTTGTTGATTTATCGAAAAATGAGGTGAACGTTCACCTTTTATCTGCGACCGATTCAAGGGTGCTACAGCCTTGTCTCCAGTATATGCCGAATAGTTTAGTGGAGAGAAAGGTTAATCTGGATGAGCTGAAACACAGAAACTCTCCATCAATCTGGTTAATAGGGTCAGAAGACAAACATGGTGAGGTAGAGATTTCGATTCTCTTCATTTGTCAGACATTCGCTGGCCAGGGGAGGTTGAGGTAACCTCTGTTACCTCAATGAAATTGACTGTGTTTTCCCCATCACTCTTTATCGCATGGGTAACCCAATCTGTAAACATCAGTTTCCTTGCTAGTATGCTCTGATAATGCACAGAAGAGCGCCGCAATAGCAGATCTCGTCATAACCAGTTGATCTGCATAATAAAGAAAATGCTTGATTTCGAAGTATCTTCAGACTGTGCACAGAAAGCCAAACTCACCCACCACGAGAAAACGCATGAAGCCTTCAAGTGACGGATCACAGAGATTTCTCTCTACGTTCAATCAGACTGGCACGGTTAGCTTATGACGTGCCCATAAAGTGACTCATCCAAGATGCAGTTGGCTCCTTCACGATTTATGATTTCTACGCTCAGCGTAAATCAAAGCTTTTTGTATTTTGGGGCTGTTGTAACTCAGTCTGGTAGTGATCCTAGCCAAACTCTCGAGTCTGGCTATTTGCCGACATAAGGTGAGCAGGAGAAAGTAAAATCTGGGCTGATTATTTGCTAAATTTTGAATGTACGATCGTGGTTCTTGTGCTGGAAGGTGATTTCAAGTCTGATTGGACATTGACGTCGACTTATCTTTCAAAAGTGACGAAAGAGAAAGGAAACTCGGCAAGTTTGACACATTTCAACAGAGATGTGGAAATGATGATTTTGTTACACGTGGTTCATTGCACACATACAAGGCGATTTCCTGATAATCCATTTGGTTCACGTTTTCGGTCATTAAGTACATAAGGCGACAAGTAGAGATATTTACATCGGACCAAAGTGATGTTGTGGGACAAAAATCATGTTTTGTTTAGGGTTTTAGTAATATGACCAACTGGTTGGTTATAACTCGATAAAACTAGAAAATTGCGTCTAAATTCCACAAACTCCAACGCAACGACGTTCTACTTTATATACATTTATATATGTGACCATATTCAGGATACACAGAGACCACGTTGAACTGATTCAACGATATGATTTGTGTGTACGATGTGCAACTTACATCTTCAGAGTATTAATTATTGCTACAAGATTGGGTTGGCAGTGACGGCGTCTTTTTTAATACAGGCAAGTCGCTTGAGAATGGCGATCACTTTATCCACCTGAGACGTTCCATCGTATCAGTCATTATTATTGTTGAGGACATGTCTACGAGGGACTCGAAAACTCACAGTAAACACTTGCCAACCTGTGTCATGTCTAGCGTTACAAACACTTTCACCAGTCAATTGCAGGTGGAGTTCACACGGAGTGTGAGCGCTCAGTTTTGCTTAATGGATCAGAGAGGTGGTCCATTCGTGCGAAAGATGAATCTGGACTCTCTGTGTTTAATCACCATTGTATTCATGGTATAGCCAGCATTATTACGCTGACTGTGTATTTCGGTTAACGATTAATTAATTGATCGGTTTTGTAACGAATTCATTGCAATCACAGAAAGCACAATCGTTTAACAAAACTTGTCTAGTGACATGAAAATATCTTAAGGAATTCATAAATTTCTGAAAATTTCGAAGATGTTTCGTTGAGAACCAAGGGGCTTAATTAACACTTTTATTCGAAACTTCAATGACTAGCTTGGGCGATTCCTGGAATACATCAGAATTGTCATAAATAATACCATGGATCCCTTATCAGAAATAACGCAGACTGACGAGACAACTTCCAAAATTGAATTTAATCACCGATATCAGCGTTGTTTTCCTGTGGGCTGAACGCAGAATTATTCGGACGTTATTGGCTATTAGTTTTCATCGCGCTTTCTAACCAGATTCGCCATCAGATCATTATTTGCCTTATTCTTTCAGATATTAACGAACAGCCAATAGTCAAATAATCTTGAGATAATTTTAACTTGTTTTATCCCGTCTCGTGCTCATCAACAGTCTGAACAACCCAGAATGTATACCAGTTGACGTATCCACAATTGGAAATATTCACACAGTCGCTGGGAAAACGTAATCTTGCAAGTACTCCCAAAGTAATCGAAGATTCAAGTCCACATAGGGATAGTTGAAAGAAAACAGGACCTATGTAAGAAGGATCTTGAAGGCAGTAAAACGTTACAGTAACCACACAAAGCCACATTCACCAGAATAGAATCTGTCAATCAATTGCAATAATACAAAACATTCATCAAGAAATTCTGTGATGTTTATACTAACGCGAATGATAATGTACAAGCGTTTCCAATGGTATGCCAGTATTAAGCAACGCATAGCAAGTAATTTACATAAAAGTTATGTTAGGAACATTGTATTACTGATGAGTAGTAGGGGATTTTGATTTTCATACAGATTGAACATCACCCACAATTGATCGCAGCTGTCGCATTCCCATAGACTTTCCAGTCGGCCCCTTTCGAACAGCAGAAGCACCAGACTCGAGTTTCGCTTTCATTAGAGCTCGTCAGTAGTGCATATCATCGCCACTGCCGGGACGTGAAACACGGACATGCTGTTCATGAGGCAACCGTGTTTACCACTGCGCCATTGACCTCACATTAGGCACGACCGAATTATCATATGTGAACGCTCAACCACTTTCGCTTGTGAGTAATGGTCAGGTTGCCCGATCGTCCTGAAATGGAGACACAGTTACTGTCTGTTAACTCCAATCGATGTCCCCTCGACTAGGACTTCTCTCCAAGTTGAAATCACAGAAATCATTGACTTGTTGAGCGGTATTTGATTACTGATGAGTAGTGGGAAATTTCTGATTTTCATATAGATTGAACTCATACAGATTGAGCTCTAATGAGAGCGAAACTCGAGTCTAGTGCTTCTTTTTGAAAGGGGCCGACTGAAAAGTCTATGGGAATGCGACAGCTGCGATCACTTTTGGGTGATGTTCAATCTATATGAACCTTTTATTAGTTTGAAGATTTGTATTTCCTACCCGCATGAGAATTAGGCGAGAAGTAATAGGGTATTTGGTAGATCGGGTTCGTCCCCCGGACTGGAGCATTCGCGACTCACAGAGTCGGTGACTTGAGACGTTAGGTGAGATGGCGGCTAACCGAGCTCAGTGGCGTGATTGTTGTCATTGTTTGGTGGAGTTGTCTGTGAAGTGAATGCACTTAGTGACGTGGGGAAGTGAAGGCCATAAGAAAGTTGTATTGCTGATGACATCTTGCTTCCATTTATAGCTCGGTTGTTTGTTTGCAAGGCGTAGGCACCTTGATGTATGTTTGAATATAGACGCAGCCATTTTTAGTAGTTCGGTTCCTTCTCATCCACTTCATTTTTTCTTCTCTCCTCCTACATAGGGTTTGTTTTCTTCATCTTCTTGGTTGTGTAGCAGTTAAATGTCAGCGTAAACCACTGATATATTGCTGTCTGTGATGATGATCATGATGATGAAAGTACTTCATGATGTCTAGTTTACAGAACTTGGTTATTTTTCTGTAAAATATATTAAAAATGGAACCACTGTTGTTTTCTTTTGCATTGTGCTTATGTTACTTGTAAGGCAACGCACCATCATCTGTTCACATGTGCACGTTAAGAGTACCCGCGAAAATGCATGAATCTACAGAATGCAGTACAAACAACTACGGTTCAGTTGTATTTACAATGTGGATTTCAACACCTTCGTGGATGAACTTTCCTGCATGACTATTGTTTATCTCCAAACCCTTGAATTCAACCACGTGGTGTTTTAAAATCTCCTGTCAGTAATTCTGCAGGGTGCAACAGTGCCTTTTATAATAACAGTTGGAAATATTTGCTAATTAAGAACATTTACACCCTTACAAGCGGCGTTGTCAATGACTGAGTTCATGTCAGTAGTTTGTACACTCTTCTAAGAGATATTGCCTTTCTCTAACTCACTAGGATATCCTCCTAATTTTACGTCAAATATTACACTCACTTTCTACTGAGTCCGTATTTACCTAGGAGTTGGCGTTAACTCACCTATCAACCAACCTCTTCTAATAATTGCTTCCTATCTCAGACACCAAGCCCTCACATCCCTTTGAACGAGCTTGTTAAAGAACAATTGCATAGCCGCTGCTAAGTTGCTATGTAATTTATTAGGTGAAAGGCTTATTGACAGCTAATCAACCAAGCATACGTACAGCAACAGTGGGTCACTTAGCTGACCGAATTCAGTCAAGTACGTTAAACAGCGAATGGGTCAAATGACTTCACCATTCAGCGTTAGTTACTTGCTCGAATTACATGTTTTATTCAAGCAGTCGATCAACTTTGAGTGAGTGTCACTCACCAGATTACCTACACGGGTTGACATACTATCGTAACACGTGTAAACATCTGGTTGGCCCATCCATACTGTACTTGAGTGGTAGCTACGCAGCAAGAAATCATCTACATCTTGTTACAAAATGAGCCATCTGTTCAGCACCTTTAACGCTGTCCTCAACAGGGAGGTAGATTTGAACGTGATAAACTTGTGTACTGGTTTAGGAGATTCTACATGACACCAGATTAGTTAAGTGATGACGAGGCTATTAACGAGATGATGTTAGAAAATGCCAAGCTACCGGGACATGACTGCACGCTGACTGACAAGGTACATCCCTGGGTGCCCTAAATACTTGATGTCTGTGACTGAAATATCTACGATGTAATCATGACAGGACATTACTGTGTTTATCGATGATTTCGAGTGGCGAAATACAGCAAAACGAAAGATAAAATATGTTCAGGTTATTTGCCACCGTACACTTATGAGCACTACTCACTACCAAACAAGGGATCACGATCGGTTTGTGCCGCTCCTGCTATAAATATTCTGCATTTTTCATTGCTTTTCGGTATCTGTCTTCCAAAAGACCTTTTCTAAATGCCACACATTAATAGATTGAACGATTTTCACACCATCCGTCGTCTTAATGGACACCTTAGCATTGGATGTGGAATGATTGGCCAGGGGAGGTGGAGGGCTTGCACGAATTGTTTTTGGGCACATAGGCAGGGGTTGTGGAGTCTGATAGCGATAGCCTCAGCCGTTGATAACAACCTTAGCATTGGTACCGAACATGGTTAAACAGGGAAATAAACAACGGCAGTTGTACTTAAATACCGACCTACTATCCCGTACGCAGCCGTATATGTCGGTCAGAATAGTACAGACTGGAAATTACTACCGTCCAAAAATGACCGTTAACTTCTACTAAAGTAGTTTTCTTACCGGCGTGGTCCAGAAACATAAATCCACAAATTGAGACCACAGTGACTGAGATATTATCATCATATGTTGGTGGAATATCAACAGGATTTTTTGTTCGTTTATCCGTTAGAACGCGAACATTTAAAAATATGCTGAGCGGCGGGTAGAAACCGTGGCAGTGACATGTAATGTCCGAATTAAGCTGTCAGCGTCCAAAACTGCCAGAGTATGATAATCCCTGAAAGTAACAATCAAATACCATCTTCTAAACTGAACCAGCTAAATGTGATAGAGAAACTGTCAGTTTTCTGTGTGACTTGCCTCGATGCCTGTTAGTAGAACGCGATATTCCGGACATATAAATGACGAACCCGAATAGGCTGCATCCACATGAAGCCAAATATCGTACTGTTCACAGACCGGTCCAATCTCTTGCAGTCTATCAAATGCGCAAGAGGCTGTCGTACCTAAAGTGGCGACACACTGGAAGAAGAACGGCACGATAATGAGCAAAATAGCAGGGCTATAAAAATGGAAGCAACTAACAATCGCTCATAATTAGATACAATGGTTGAAAAACTGACTCTTATCAAACATTACACATTGGTGAATATAAGATTGAAGAATAGGTTCAATCACTGCGTTCAGAAATTATCACAAATCTGTAGTCCTCATCAACAATTCTAGTTCATTTCAATGAAATGGTTTATTTAACTGACTGGTATGTAGTAAAACCCGCCTTACATGGATCAGTGAAGGAATATAACTACTTGGTTTGTCCACCATCCGTCTATTGTGGTTCCTAACTTCGAACCTATGAGGATCGTACTAGAGTGTGTTGTACTGCTCCCCCGCCAACCTACCGGCTTTTTTGGCACATGCAAAATTCATGTAGATCCCTGTTTTATTGAGTAATTCGGTCGACCAAACCGGAGTTTATGGTATCTTCAGACAAGAAGAATGTGAAGTTTTAAAGCCCCCTATACATCTACTTAACCAAACTGGTCATACGGTCCTTTTGCTGTTTCAGATCAGCGAGAGATCAAATTTTTTTAACAAATTCAAAGGTGTACGACTATCAACATCTGTAGTTGCGACGGCAGTAAAACTGTAGGGTTGTGAAACGTGGTCACTAAAAACGAATGATATAAACTGCCTTCATATAACCAAATACCTATATTTACCCTCGACTGCACCTACTGGATAGCGCTGCTCTGTAAGCAACCGAGAGATACGGGAACGGGTTAGTGACAGTGACAGGCAAACAAATTCTTTTGGTCAGTCTTTCATGAGGTGAACTCAAACGTTTAGATGTTGTTATGCACCTGCAAAGTAATCATCCTGCACAATGAACATTATTCACTGATGTTGCTTGTGATTGGCGCAAGGTTCGGAATGAAGAGACGGTGACTCGTCTTAAAGGGATGAAAACAATTAGTAGTAGGCTAGTATCTAACCCCACTAATTACCCTGTCAATTGTCGTCTTCACCCACCGATTCTGTGAGTAAACAGGATAAAAGCTTGAGAGTCGAACCCGACCTACAACGTCTAACCCTTCAGTGAATAAATTCAAATTCTAGCTGATTTAAAGTGTGGGATTAAATCGTCAACAATATTTTCACATACTTGTTTGGAGAAACCCTGTGTTTAAGCGACTCCAGAAAAACGATCGACTGAATCGAACGTATTTTTATAGCCAACAATATCGAAAATAATCGGCCGGTGGTGCACATGACCTCGCTCCAGAATTTGGCGGAGAGTGAAAATTTGATCACATCAACTTCGTCCGGGAAGAAGCTACTCTAGTGTTTATCTTTCATACTTCACTGAGCTGACGAAGTGCAATAAACTCCAGAGACCTAGTAATGGCTGCGGTCAAACTAATTCTCCGTGATTTTTACAAGAGCTCCTGGCCTCATTCTTGAATACGGGAACTATATTCGGGTGACCCCAGCAGAAGACGATGTCTATTGACTGTTCTAAATGAGACAACTGAACCAAAGCCTCTACCAATGCCTCCTTACCTTTGAAGGTACCGGCACGAGTACATGTAGAAAAGTCACGCTATTTTGTTTGACGGCCGAAATGTAGACACCCGTTTCTGTCTGTAGATTCGATGCTTGGCAAAAATAACAACTACAACGTACCAATGCGTACGCTTGATCCAGATATGCGCTTCATTTGGAATGGTAATTTTGAATAAGGCCAGTTCAACTGTAACTAACGGCTTTGTGTTTAGATTCGGAGAAGATGGCATCAAGTGAAACAGTGACCTACAAGCTGTTCAAAACTAGTGTTGGATGAAGATGGTCGCGCATAATAGCATTGGTCACTTACCAGTGTCCGGGCGATGTAACATCGACCCAAGTCTGCAACAGGACACAGCCTCACTAAGTCGGTCAACTAGGACGTTGACATTTACAGCCAGAATAAATATATTACAGATATGTGCCAAACTAAGGAGAGTAAACATATCTGAGTAAAAGGTGTTCATAACAACGATGCAACTACAGCCGACTGAAGCTTAAAAAGCCCACACAATGTAAACAGTTCTGAAGATCTGACGTCTGCAGCTGATCTTGAAAGAAACTTCGAAGCGGACGATACAGAGTCCAGTCCACTGTTGTTGCTATTGTGAGACTATTAGGGTTGTGATTAACAAGTTAATCTGAAAAACACGATTGCTCGGATGCAAATTTCCATCAAGACGAGGACAAACGCTACTGATGAGCTCTAATAACAGCGACACGTAAGTCTAATGTTTGTTTTCAAAGTGGGTTAGCCGAAGGACTTACCTAAATGCGGAAGCGTCAATCAAGTGTGCGACAGTTTTCAATTTGAAATAATCTAACTTCCCCAACCCCAATAAATAGTGCTGATGATAACATCTTATTCGACCTGCTCGATAGAAGTGACAGTGCACTTACCTAGGGTACTGAGTAGGAAATGCAGGTAAGCCAGTTTCATACGTTGACCTTCAGCTTGGCTTCGAGTCTCTAATAAGTAGCGGATGTCTTCTTTCAAGGAGGTTCATGTCCGAGTAAGTGCTGCCTGTTGACCTATCCGTTTTGAATCATTGCAAATATCTGTTTCCATCATCCCTTGTTTATGTCTGTGATGCGAGCAACAGCTCGCATTATATGCCTGAACGATGTACCATGGAAACTGAACTTTGGGCGGTTGGAGATTAGACTTTTCGGGCAAATATTACTATGCCTGGTTATTCTTGTTTTAGAACTGTTTGGGAATTTCTACAAACGGCAGTTGTGAGGGAGGTAACAGGCAAAATGACTAGGACGGTAAGGTAGAGATCCTCAGTAGCACGTTTCACCAATTCACTCCGTTGTACGCGGCATCTGGGGCGATCCGGTTAATACTGGAAGACGGTCGGTGCATTATGAGATTATTAACGTTATAGGTGATCAATGATGTAAATTTGGAAAAGTTAAATTTGAGTAAATATATTCAGTTTAATTCGTATTTTAAGTAAAAGCGAAGGATGCCTGAGGTTGGATGGTAAGAGACGGAAAGTATCTAGGCAGTTTAAATATGATTGAATATATCTCCCATGAGACCAGCAGAGAAAACACTAGAAATGGTAGTCGGGAGGGACTTGAAAGTTATCTTGAATAGTTCAGTTAACGATGCTTTCGTTCATCACTTTTGCTGTATGCATGGGAGAGGGTGATTCGGTTTATATTGCAAAACGACCGCTGCAATGTGAGACTGACAATGCTGTGAATGTTTGTGGTTGTTTGTAGACTGAAATACTGCCAAGAAGCTCATATGGGGACAACAGAACTACTAGGGTTCTTAGGAAAACTCTCTGCCTCAACAACTTGTAACGCAAAACAGCAGGTGGACTAAAATTAGTACCATATTTTCCGGAAAGTGATGTCAACTTTTCTAGCTACCTACCTGCATGATCGAGTGCCCCAAACTATTAACCTGTTTCGCATAAGTTTCCCTGGCAGAGTAATTATCACACAGTCCACTTTAGCCCAACAAGTCAACGAGGTGAGCAATTTGTCAAACCACATCAAGATCTAGTCACTTTTTGACATACGGTATTCGATTGTGTTACCCTGTTCTTCCTCTTTCGTGTGTAAGGTATGCAGCCTGATGGTTTTTCTTTTCTCACTGATATAAATCATTAAAAACACGAATGATACTGTGCTATCAAGACCGATGAACATAATGTCTGCAGTGTTCGACAACATAAACTGAGTCTGCAGGGCACACTAAATGTAGTTCACGGGTGGGTCAGCATCTTCCAAGTTCTGCGTCCACCATTTATCTACGGAGCAAGGCAACCTGGAAACTCACAGTTAAATGGAGTAAACTGACAGTGGCATCTTTCTGCAAAACCGCATTATGCTACTTGCTTCAACTTCTCTGTGAGACGTCCTGGAAAACTTCAAGTCAGAGTTCAAATGGTTAACTGAGAAAAGCCAGATGCTTCCATCGGTCAAACGCACTAACATAGATTCATGTGCGCGTCGACTTTAGAACGCTGGACGTTTTGCTTTCCAGGGGGCGAATTTAAGGGAAACCTCACTTGCAGTGGATTAGACGCAATCTTCTAAAAAGGTTGCCTTTCGTTCGAAAATACCAGATGAAATCATGAGAACGACGAACTAGCGAACAAGACTTGTTTTCTGTGTTTCATCATCAGGCTAATTACAACACAATAAGTATGAAGACAGTAACTGCGGTGAGTTAGAAAAATGGTCAACAGAGGTTATGGATGGCGTGTTTGTAAGCAGTTACTTAATCACTGTTCCAAATGGTGGGTTTGATTGATTGCGGGACAGGAGGGGTTAAGTGTCCGCACGAACTTCTTCTGAACACAGAGGTCAGGATTACCTTTGTTTACCTTTTATTAGCAATGGTCTATTGAAATCAACCACATTTTTAAACCTTTTGGCAATTTCCAATACCCAAAACAAACAGTAACGGATTTGCCGTCAGAAAGATAAACTGGTGTGTCCCTTTGACAACCATTACCTTAAGCAATGTTATCTTTCCATAAAAAGGCATATTCTCCTAATGGATTAAGATCACTTTATGTCGCTGAGATCCTCGATTCCTCAATTTTCCAGCACGCTGGACAGGTGTGCAATGGTTTCAATCGTAGCGATCACGTCATTACCGCAAATCAACAATTGCAGGTAACAAGTGACTCAAAAATGCCGGAATAATTAACTTTTACGAAAATTTTTAATAGGATCCAACTGTGTCAGGGCTTCTGTTGGATTCAAACCAACGACAGAGACTCCATACCCAAACGCGTCAAGTGCCCTACCACCTGAGCTACGAAACCCCACCAGAAGCTTGGAAATCTCACAGTTGGACTCTGCTACCCACGTGTCCTACTGTCTCATATGGGATGCACCAAATGATCCAGGGGACCGACTGCCCCGGTAGGATTTTTCGAACATTTCACGCTGAAATCCACCAAAACCATTGTTGAGCACTGTTGTTATGAAAACTTCCTCAAATCTCTTAATCCAAACATATCGTCGATTTTAAGGAGATAAGTATCTCAGTGAGTAACCACTTCCAACCCACAGGATACTTGTCATCAAACCTTGAATCAAGTGAACCCACTTGCTTCATTGGCGAAAAATTGTTAACCGCAAAGTAAGCCAAAGTACTTTCTGGATCAAATGACAACAGTTCACCCCACCACTTTGAATGAAACTACCTCACGAACCTGCCATCTAATTCGAGTATATCTATGCAAAATCGGTGTTAAGTCCAAAGTGTAATTAGCAACCCTAAATTTGGTGTCACCGTTGTCTTTATGCCCGTAAGTAATGGCAAGGATTAACTATATACAGGTTCATACGATTCACCCCATGCTAGCTATCGACATTCACAAACGCAATAAATTCGTCTTGCTTACGTATGCTTACCTCGGCAAGTCACAGTCTGATGACCAAAAGACTTTTAAACCATATCGTGTACAACGCTAAGGGTACAAGCAAATATACTTTGAAAATCGTACAGCATTCAACTTGACCGGACCTTGACAACGAATCAAAGCTGGTTATGTTTTCAGTGCTTAACCATAATCTGAGAGTGTTACTGTTTTCATCACAGGATGCTAATTCAGGTGGACTACAAGACACAAATTGTTTGTTAAAATATAAGTAATACCTTATATTGCTCTCGATCAATGAAACGCAAATCAATTTATAAGCATCAGCGGATTGGTGCATATACCTTGGTCGGCAGTGAGTGACACAGACTAACTGCATGTTTAAAACATTCAAGAAAGCAAACGAAATAAAACTGCCTTCAGATACAACATTTTGTGACGAACATATTTAGCAGGATGGTTAACGGAAGAAAAAAAAACAAGTTTCCCTCGGCAATTTTCTATTTGATCATCTGCTGCCTTATGCCGTTGTTATCAAATAGCTGTTAATGTTTAACGACTGGTCCGTGACCACCACAGTAGATGGCGACAACAGTTTTTATTCGTTCATTACACATTTGTATCGTATTGCTTATCCCATGAACATACATAGAACGACGGAACACAATCACTCGGCCTTCTTTGTCCATCGCTGCTCGATGAACCAAAGTGACCACATCAACTTCTAGTCCTTAGTGTGACCGTTGAGGAGCTGGCTATAGGTGTTGCCATATATTCTCATTTTAAGTATGCACATATAACCCTCCACAGACATGGCAAGGTATGGTACTTCGGAATTCCGAGGCATCCCTCTGTGAATCATGATATATTGTGGCTTTGTGTCTATCAATGGTACTGTTACAGTCGGCCAAGGGTGCCTTCGTCAACACGCATTCAACGGTCTTACAACTGACACTCAAAAAAGTCTTTCCTCAACGAACCACCAGAAAAGTGCAGTGTAGTTGGTGTAGTACTACACCACATTGCTTCAGCAATCGTCATGTGCACTGCTACCTATGAAACAGCACATAATTTGTATCAGTTACTGTGTCTACAACTCTATTTCTACTGCCTCGAAATTAGATATTTGCCCTAAACAATTCAACAGCCACTCTTAAATCAACGGGTTCCGGCGTTACGCAAGAATTGTGTGTGCAACACATCAATTCAAATATCCATATCACGTGCATCTGAATAAAGGCTAAGGTCTACGCAAATGGGAAAGCCAGTGGCTAAAAGACGGAAAAATAGTAAATGTTTCACAATCATGTGCTCGAAGTTGCAAAAAGTGGTAACATAAACCTACGCTCACTGGCTAGAAACCAGTATGCAGCAGTCGAAAACGACGAGTTTGGACTGAAAAACTTTAACAGAAAGTTAAATTTTAATGCAAAACCCGTAACATTGCTTCCAGAAATCGCCAATTTTCTTATATTTCAGCGCAAAATGTGAACTTGTGTTTTCACATCAATCCATTGCATTAGTGAATTTTTATTCAGAAGAGACCCAGTTACAAGAAATCTGGACTTCGGCTGGATTCGAACCAGCGATAGAAACAACGTGCCCAAACGCGGTAAATGCTCTACCAGCCGAGCTACTTATCAGTATTTCCGTTTTTATTCAGTCGCAGAGTCCGGTGTCTGGGTAAAGAAGAAGAAACGATTGAAACCAAGACTAGAGAGTACAAGTCAAATTGAGCCTGGTAATGAATGTCACTGATAGTGCAAACAATGGTCACATCTTACATCATGTGATGTACTGTTCCGAAAGTCGCAACAACACCAAAGAATCATCAGGTATTATACTGAAAAGCCTGTTTCAGGTAATACTGTTAGAATGTTAATAAACCAATATTGATCAAAAATCGACAACCATCAAAATGTGTTCGGAGACAAAGGGGTATCATTATTCGCATCCCATGAGTTTAGTTGTAGCTATCATTGGTGAATTAGACTTACCGGTAAGACTCTCATCACATTTAGGATTTGCTGCTTCTTTTCACGTTTCAAGCCAAAAGAGTGGATGAATAAATAATTCTTCTCTATTTGTTTACACTGTTCACTTTATCCAATCCGATATGGTACGTCTAACAGAATGTCAGGTGGAAGCAGTAAGCAAAACGTAAAACAACCTGTCGAAAGGTACGTTATCAATGTCAAAATTATTTGGATTCTCTGGGATTCAATTACGCAACACCTAGAAGTCGACTGTACAGAATGAGGATAATGATTATAGCCACGTACTTCGTACAGTCCAGATAGAACAGATGACGTAATCGTGATCACTATCTTGACAGTCAGCCATATATTGTGTAATCGATGACTAGGTGTTACGTAACCACTCTTCAAAATGAACACAATGGTGTATTACTGATGAGTAGTCGGGGATTTGGTTAATTTTCAATTTGAACATCACCCACAATTGATCGCAGCTGTCGCATTCCCATAGACTTTCCAGTCGGCCCCTTTCGAAAAGAAGCACTAGACTCGAGTTTC
>JTDE01000412.1:169072-184941 GCA_014338405.1 Paragonimus skrjabini miyazakii
CTCAGTGATATAACTTTCTGAAAAACTTTCTGGTTTATCGTAAACATGCATTCTCTTAATTCATTTGAGCATTCTGTGTACGATCCCCTAAGTTCCACTGACATTGCGAAAACTAGACCATGCTCAATTGTATCACTGGCTACAAATTGAGCGTCGCGGCTCAGCTGTACGTGTTTTCTTGTTCAACTCCACACAACTGATGAATAACTGTTACCTACTCCGCTTTATGGGCCTACTGTTATTTGTATACTGCAGGCAAAACAAAACGAATGACGGTTTAGCGAATATGGTGTCTAAGAAACACTGTGAAGAGTTGCAATTGATAATTACCAAAGTAACACAAGAAGGCTGTTACCTAGCGATATTGTATTCACATGTTAGCACCTATTTTCGTGGGTTAATACAATCGGTAAGTAGTAGGCGACACATATGAACGAGGGAATTCATACACTAATCAGCTGTTAGACAAAACGGCCAACACGGTAAGTATAGCCTAACCTTTGTTTCAAAGGTTAACCCTTGTTACATAACGAACGCGTCCGTTGCCACATTTTGATGTACATGGGAATCTGTTGGTGTCGGCTGTCCCACAGCCCGATACGGTAGGGCTGACAAGTTAACTTGTGTGTCATCTTTATTCACTTTGAAAATCATGTCACATATCCAAACACCAAAGAGATGTCATCCACAGCCAGTGACCAGACAATTCATCTAACACAATCGCTAGTTAGTTAAAGGTGTTTTGTACGCCATCAACCCCCTTCCGTGTATGCAGAATTAGTGTCCATGCGGTTTACTTTTGGAGAGTAATGCAGACACTTTGAAGTGGTATTTAGCTTACCTCCTTCGTTTTCGCTTTATCTTTAAGACTTTAAACCTCTTAGTTGCACTTATTGGCCCACTTTTGCCACGTTTCTTTCCTCTATATTTTTGTTTAACATGAAAACTGAAGTCGACGTACTTGTTTTTCGCTGTCAATTTATTGCTTTTAAATCTGCCGCTTCTCAGCTTGCTATGATGACTGATAACCTGCATGGACCTCACATGAGCATCCCACCTTCGTTACTGCGTCCAATACTAAGTGATGAGTACAGCCTACACATTAATGTGATTATCACCAGAGAGACATCGGTCTAATAACAAGGAAGTATGCGCTAAATCCGTGTATGTGATTTACGGCACTCACACATAAGTCGTATTTGTAAAACTGCGTATAAGTTAAACGCAATTTTAATACATGTCTTGAGTATTAACTCACGAAAAATGGCGTAAGACCATTAGAGACGTCTTCTTCGATCGCAGTCCTCAGATCGATTCCGGTTAATTCGTGTGTATTGCCTGTTCGTATCGGACGCAACCGAAGCATACTGATTAGCCCGGCTCTTTCCACGGAACTGTGAGCCTAGCGTGGTGTAAACATAAAGAGGAAAACAACCGTTGTAACAACAGTCTGCACGAGCTACTAGTGGTTGGTAGGATCATTGTTGGGTCGGTTTTTTCATAATCGCATTATTGGGACCAAAAGCAATCAAAAAAGAAGATACGTGAGAAAGTACACAGAAATGAGATAGTTTTGGCTTAATCGTTTCATTTAACGTGACTAATGACAGGCAATGATCGTTCAAATTACTAACGGCTTATATAAAAATCATTCACCCATGTGAAATCGTAAAGTAAACACACTTGTTGTCAAGTTCATTGCTTTTGTGTTTCTTTCTCTGTGTCAGTCGGAAAATGATTGTGTTTGATGGTTTATAGATGAAGAGAGAAGATGAATAGAATTAAACTTCAACGAAGCTGTTAGTGTGCGATCATAATAGGAACAAAAGTGGAACAACATTTCGTCATATCTACGCGTCTACTGGCATATACGACTGATCTACAATGGTAGTGAAGAAGCATATGGTGCTAGTTAAGTAAACTTTTAACTCTCAACCGATTTGACCGTGACCACAGAGTTAGACAATGTGTTCCATAGTGAACAGACCCTAAATATGAAGCAGTTCGATCTACCAATTAAATTGTTTATTCAATTACTTACATTCAATGAGTAACCCCCTAAGCGCCCATTCTTATTTAGTGGAAGGAAACGTGTTAATGGATGATCAGGGGTGTGGAGTATTTCGTAGGTAAGAATTAGGTCATTTCAGTGGATACTTTCAAAAAGCACCAAATCTTTTTCTAAAGTAAAGTTATAGGCTTGTATGTTCGTTTCCAGGTGTGGAGGAATGGTGAAGGCCAACACAGTGAGAAACTCTTCGGGGTGGAATGTGTCGCAAGTTCTTTTTATAGGCTTCAATGGCATTTGCATCTTTCTAGCTGTGGCTACACAATTTGTACATAGAATCAAATTGTCTGTCACTGGAGTCCACAAGGAACAATCAACAAACGGTAAGACAGAACTAGGAAGGCAGTATGACGTGCGTCGACCATTTTGGGGAAAAATTATCAGTTTTGAATCTTCCCCTAATTTGCAAACATACTTCCGCCACGAATTCGAATTTTGTTATCCATCAGTTCATGAAAATAGTCCTCGAGTTAGCACGTTTGGTTACGGGAATTTTTCCGTTTCTACTCCGTCTATTTGCATTCACTAAAGCGCATTGGTTCACTGCCTGGAGATGCCTCTCAAACACTGAGAAGCTCGTTATCACTCTTCTGCTTTAGATCGTGGACTTTGATGGCCAAATCATGTAAACGATAGAGCCGACCGATTTAAGTTGAATTGTGCGTACACCCTGTGTCAGTGTGCACGATTGTAAGTAGAGGAGTGTGCGGAAAATGTTAGCTATCTCGGCTCCAGTAAGTTGTTTGATTTTGGGTAAGCCCTCTGAGTTAGCCTTGCAGCTGGAATTCCCACTTCGTGATTTGGACTTTGGGGTTTATCACTCTACTTGATTAACTGATGTCTGCATTATTCCGATCACGTGGCTAAGCTATGGTGATATATCCACACACGCACGTTTTAGTAGTGCACAAGAACCACATGCTCATATAAACGAATGGTAAACACTGTTCATCAGCAGTGTGCATTGTAACCATTCACATCCAATGGCGCTGAGCGATCCGTGTGACCCATATGTTTTTCCAAAAGGTAGTGCGACGGAAATTATGCTTTTATTTCGGTGAGTTGGTTAAGTTACTTTAGTTTCGTGAATCACGTTTTTTTCCTGTTTTCCTGAGTCTGTTGAAGCCTTTTCTTTCAAACTTTTCTCTTCTCAACTGTTACTACAATGTACTCACCACACAATAAACACAGTTTTCCATTTTGGCTACAATCTGTTGAAACCGTCTGTGTGTCTGTTGACTTGCCGAAACAGGTGGCGTTTGTCTGGTCAAAATTTGTTGACTTGTCGGACTCTGGGTTCGTCCTCAAAGTCCATCATGTTTTGCAAGTTGTTCTATCCTCTGATACTTCTTTTTTACATCCCGACTAGTGCTATCGAATTGCCATTGTCCTCTAGTCTACCCAATGCCTATTCACAGACAACCCATTTCCTTTGCTTTGTACAAGTGACGTTATGTCTACCCCAGTTCCATCAATAAGTGCAACGTTCCCTCCATTATTGATCGTCGCATCGATCACTTCATTCCATCAATGAAAAAGTGATTTCACTTTTGTGTGGTTCAGGCTTGTTCAATGAACAATTCGTTATTGATTGCTAAGCAGTAAGAGAGTATAGTTGACATATATTGAAAAATACTGGCAACTGTTTACTGATTTTCCAATCTTACAGACTTTCTAACACGCCCTTTTTCCAAGTTCTCGATACTGCACACCCATAACAGGGCCAGGATCTGAACTCCGTTTACGCTTTCATGAGGCAATTGTGTTAAGCTTTGCGTCACTGACCTCAAATTGGGCACCTTATTAACTCACCTCAATTTCGTTTCTTTTCGATACAATGTCCATTGACTTTACTGCCGTCTTCAACTCTAATATCTGAACGGATTGATTAGCAGCACTATTTCAGCCGTTTATCGTTAAACACTCGCTACATCAACACCGTTTCGTGGCTCGCAATTGACAGCGATCCTGTCGACTACGTGTTGCCGATCGATTCCGAAGTCATACTGAAACGACGGTAACATTACATCGAAATCAAATTTCACAGGATATATCAGGTTGAGGATCATAACTAACAGTAAAAGAATTGTAGTCGTACTTCAAACAAGGTTACGCCAGCCAGACGCAGATGATCAAGTTCCTGTTCTAGTTTGAAGGTAGATGTAGTGCAAGATTTCAGAATTGAAACATTGGAACAAAGTAAACAGTAAGACATCCAGTTATCTCTTATAACTAGCGGTCATTAAGTTCTAGATCATGGTCCATATATACTTCTTACCTCCGGGAATGGCCGTTCTGTAGGCGAAAATTTCTCCGCCAGCTATCAGTCCAGTTGTCACTTCGACGTACAAACTCTGACCACATGGAATGCTCTGAGGTGCACTCAAATGTTGCCATCATCATACGATGCCAGGTAGGTCTAACTGGTGTGGAAGTACGCTGATACACATAGTTGTAAAAAACGCTACAGTCCGTCGACGAGTATTTACGAGATGTGCAAGTTCGCGACCGATAACCAAAATACTGAAAATGTGTAGTCTTCACTGGCTGAGCACATACTCCGTATGTTGTCGGAACGTCTGCCCAATTGTGCTTTGTTCGGTATGGTTGCTGATAGCTGGAAAAACTGCGGAGTGTTCAAGTGCTGATGTGAACATGAGCAATGAAAGCTTTGCCTGTCCCAGTGAGCAAGATTGATGAGTATCATTTACATAGTTGGGTTGTACACCACCATCAACACACTGTTTGGGAACATTCTCTGATATGAAGTTGTTCCTCAGTCATTGGCCAGCTTGCATCCGCAGACTTTTTGACTCTTTTCTTTGAAACTCGGATGTTTTTGTTTTTTATTCCTTCGCTGTATACTTATGCTTATTTATCAATCTGCGACAATACCTTGGGCCATTACGTCCACGTGTGCGGCTCGAAATTTAAAATCATCGATTGAATGACGCATGTATTTCCACTCACCAGCCAGTAAAGATTGTAGTATATACTTCTATCAACTATTCGGCTAACTAATAAGATTGCAACGTGTACATATAGTAAATATGAGTAACTTTATTGGATGGTGACCGGTAAAATTTAATAACCGCGGACTAGAAAATGGTGGCCATCAGCTAAAAATTAAAAATACAATTACGTAACAAGGAGAAAACTTGTAGTTATGATTTATTTCCAAATTCCCCCAAGAAATATCAGTGTGCCCTTATGTGTACTTTGGACTTAGTACAGCATATCTGTCAATGACATCTGTGTATAGGTATGCAATTTCTGTCCCTAGTTGGATTCCAGGTGATTTCCGGATATCTTTAACGCTCGAAATTCTTTAACTTCTTATAAATGTTTTGGATTCACCTCAAATACAATAATTAATAGCTTGCTGAATGGAGATCAGAACAAATAAGTAAAAAGCGATGAATTTTGTTTGCCAGAGACAAACGCTACAGCAAACTAGTTTAACCGACATCTTCAGTCAATATAAAAAAACCATCTGGAAATCATATTGTGTAGCTCAGATTTTTAATAAAATATTTTGCTCCTTTGAGGTTAATCGAGATTAATACACCTGCGTACAAACAGTTTTGAGGAAGCGTGAAAATACAACGAAATATTTTGATCATATCATCACAATGGACCAACAAAATACAATATTATCAATGGAATATACGTGAACATGTGTATGTAATATTAATCAGAGATATTTTCCTTCCAGTATGCAGAAATGCTCCATTCTGAGGAAGTTATTCCCGAAATCATCCAAATATTCGTAACTCGATGCTAATTTAAAATGACTCGAAAGATGTTTGTAGCATACCTTAACAGTAGTTCAACCTAAAAAGATTACTTCAGTGATACACTAAGGTAAACAGTGAAAAAAAGGAACAAAAAACCAGAACCGTGAAAGGAGAATGACCGACCGGTGAGTTAACCGTGATGCATCAAAGAACGCTGATTGTACTGAGCTGCAGCAAAATGGAAGTGTACGCTCTGTCCGATTTAGGTTGCTTACTCCCATTGCTCAAGTGTATTCCGGTTAGACTGGTCCGCTGGGACTGTCTGGTAAGATTGGATGAAAGAGCTTGCTAGTAATACTATTTTGCAAAAAGTTTGACTTCAAAACAAAATTTTTATTTCTACTCCCAGCGCCGATGCCAATGTCTTAGTTCCATAAGTAAAGCACGGAAATACTGCAGATCATTTAGTTTGATATCTAGTCGATAGCATGTTCCACCGGGATACAGCAAAAATTAAGAAGAGTGTTTCAACAAAATTTGACGTTTCTCCAAGGTCATTCAGTAAAGCCACCAGAAACCCTTGATAAGTGCACATGATCGAACCGGTTCGATGACAATCGCTTGAGACGAATTGACTCAAACGTCTAAATTGGATTAGGTTGAATTGAAAATACAAACCACGCCGACATTATTGAGTCCTCGGTAATCATTCAAATCTCATCTCAGAACACCTGCTTTGTTAGAAACCATTATTACTGGGAGAAATTAAAAACCCAGTTACTCAGGATAAATTTAGGTATTACCTGATCCGAATAATAGCCAACCAGCTTAGATGCGGCGTCGTACACGCTGGCTTCGGGATGCTGCTGTTGATATTTTCGAATTGCCACATTCCGAGCCCCAAACAATGCAACCAGTGTGGACTCACTGCAACTGCCCTGGGGATAAAGACAGCAGGAAGATTTCTGATCGACAGATTTAAATAGAAATAATCGATAAGAAAAATATATCATTTTCTGATAAGTTAAACATTTTTGGTCAACATCGTCAAAACCGGTGAAGGAGATTCACACAAGATGCTTGTATTTCATTTAAACTCGCCAGTGGACCACTTGAACAAGCTGATTCAAAATAGAGAAATTTGATTTCAACGACATACAGTTAAATGAGTGAAGGGTTATGGATCAGAACGCAACTACTAAACATGAGACACTGGTTATTAGTATAAAGGTTATCTAATATAAAACTGTCCTCAACAGTCAGAACCGGTCTTCAAATACGTATAAACGAAGCATGTCTTACATATTATTGCATAGAACCCACCGGCTTAGTACAGTTAACGGATAATGAGTAAAAGAGGGAATAGTGTACAACGTCATATTTCCAACCAAATATCTCAGGAGTGTTGCAAATATTCACAACAAGAATAAATAAGTCAAACACTGTACGCAACTCACAGCCGATCATCCAGTAGTGATCATATACGGATGAACGCAAACCAAAAATAACACAACAAGTGGGCTCCAGGCGACTGATAACTGCCGTTTCGGTCAATCGTAAAATCCATGGATTAGAATGACGTAAAAAGGTTATAAATACACAAGCTGGATCTAATGTGGAGAATCCCACATCCATTTAGACAAGTGTTCTTTCGCTGTGAAGATCAAACAACTCTCGGTTCTGTTTATGTGACTTTCTCTGTAATTACATACAAACTGGTAAACGTAACTTGAGACGGCATCGACCAGCTAACCCATTTTGATTAAAGGTGTTGGTAGATTCTGAGTCCGAGCGATCACACACAGTTCAGCTTCAGTAAGCGCTAATTTCTTTGAATTTTCTGATCTTGGTGATGTCTGATATGTTCACTTTTAATAGACCACTCTGTTGAGAACCTCTTTTGTTCTACAGTGCTTGCCTCTTTGAATTATGTTTCTTGTTTGCTGTTCGTCTCAACGAGCCAACCGAAGCAATCATTTGACTGTGGAACGGAATTGGCCCTTACACAAAATTGTCTCAGGTTCAGGTTAACCTTGCCCATGTGAACCACTCATGCACCAGCGTTCGCTTATTTAGAGCAGATGTGAAGCTGCTGAAGTTTGAGTATTGGTCAGATTATGTGGAGTTCCCATGGACAGCTGTTCTAATCTGACAATCTACTCGGAGACTTATGAGTATTTTCAAGTTGAACATCACCCACAATTGATCGCAGCTGTCGCATTCCCATAGACTTTCCAGTCGGCCCCTTTCGAACAGCAGAAGCACCAGACTCGAGTTTTGCTCTCATTAGAGCTCGTCGGCAGTGCATAGCCTCGCCACTTCCGGGACTAGAACCACGGACACGCTGTTCATCAGGCGACTGTGTTTACCACTGCGTCATTGACCTCACGTTAGGCACGACCGAATTATCATGTGTGAACGCTTAACCACTTTCGCTTGTGAGTATGACCACTCACACACCTACTGGTCTTATTCCTTCGGGTTTACACCGGATACATAGTGTGTGATTGGAACCGCAATTGGTGCAGCGCAACCCACTTGGGGTGATGGTTTGAAGCGCAGGCGTCTTTTGGCTTCGGCCACTGTGACCGGCTAATCCATTTCGGATGCCGCCAATCATGACCAGAAATCACAGACATTAGTTGGCTTCGAAACCATAATTGATATTCAGATTGGAATGACGATTATTCAGGCGTCGAGCCAGGTTATCAATTTTCCGTCTGAGTACTATTATGTCCTTGAGGTAGTGGTCTTGGTATGCCAATCTTGATATGTTCATGGCTAATTGTTCTAAACTTGTTGACACAAGGTGTTTGATAAGATGACATTTAATGAACGTTTTATGTCTACTGTATCGGTCTGACGGTATGAATACCGAAGAAAACAGAAGCTTATATTCTCAGTACTATACAACAACGATTCCCCAAGAATACCCGTTCTAACTGATTGGTCGTTGCGTAGTCGCATGAATTTGGGACGGAAAAGCGATGGAAGTAAGAGTACTACTGAAAGGCTGGTCCAGCATAATTGACTTCTATACTCGGTACGATAATTGTTTAGCCGAGAGCAACTTCAAAGCACTTACAGATTAGGTCTGAACAAGTGACCTTCTAAGAATTTTAATAGAGAAGACAGTAAGCTGATATTGCACGATTTATGTCCGGACAAATTTCGCTGCATCTTTACGAGTGCATACTACAGACCATTTATATATCAGTGAGAAAACGAACAAGGTACCAGAGAAAGTCAATTGTCAGAATGCACAATCATTGTCACTACCAAGGTAGTGACAACCCTAAAAACAGTTGTTGCTGAACCCACAACACGGGTTTGAACTTTCGGATTGCAACAGCTTCAACATAGCGCAGTGTTCGCCTGTGTGACGTTGAGTAGATAATGCGAAATGCCGTTATTGGATCGCATTGGTGTTGCGTCATTAGAATATTACGTGCAATGGATGACGCAGGCTCTGTGCCTGTAGTTGATTGTCTGCGATGGGAAAAATATCATCGACGTGTCGCTTGTGTAACTACACTGAAGATAACTGTCCTGTCATTTGTTGCTCAAGTTTTGCTACAAAAATGTCTGCCAAAATGGGGCCCAGCGGGCTACCCATAGCTACCCCATCAATTTACCTGTAGACAGAGTCTTGGAAAACGAAGCTGACATTTTTGGTACAGAGTAGTAGTAGCTGTTCTAATTCGCTTTCGGGTACTCCAACTTCTAGATGGTGCGCCCTCATATGAGAAAGCAGGAATTCGATGCCTAATTGATCAGATGAATTCTCTGCACCCAAACATGCATTTCAGTATGGAAGGCGAGAATCTAAACAGTCCTGAATATATGCATCAGAAGAAATGCAGATGGTTCGATTCAACGAAGCGTCCATCGCAAGAGCACCTGTACAGGTCAGTACCTGCATTTTGAAAGCTTTCTTCCTCAATCCTATTAACAAAGTTTTATGCGTACTTTGTTTGATCGGGCCAGACGTATTTGTACTGAAAATACTGTGCAAGAAGAGATGGCCATGTTAGAGACCACGCCACAACTAAACGGTTACCCTAAACCGTTTATTACAAGATTTAAACAACCCATTGACATAGGAATTCGCCCCGACACAGTGACCAAAAAGCCGGTATTTCTTCGTCTTCCCTTTAAGGGTGATGATGTGTGCCTACTTATTCACCGTCGTTCGGTTAGTTCTATCGCGAGAACATACAATGCAGTGGTCCCATTGATTCTGTTCAGAACACTCCAGATTCCAACGTCCTGAGAACGTTACAAGCAACTGTATGGAAAGCAGCCTTTAGATCCAAAAAAACCACGACTGTCGGCTGTCCGTAACAGTGTCAATGTTCCAAGATCCGCCGCAAGATAAAAATATGATCAACGCACCCTCGACCGGATCGGAATCCTGCCTGTTCTTTGCGGATCTGACTTTCTCTGAGCTTAGTGAGCCGACGTAATTGGGGCCAGTGAGTAACTTGGACGCAACAGACACCAAGCTGATACATCTGATGTTGTCACATTGGCTTCCGGCCCTTTTTTTGAGAATGGGAATTATTGTTGATAAACACTAATCACGAGGCACCACTTTAATCTCTCGAATCGTCTGGAGGAGTTTTGTAAGTCCTGATATCAACCTTTCTCCACCATCCTTGAAAAGAGAGGAAGAGAGGAGATCTGGACCAGGAGCCTCATTACACTTTAATAACCTGAGTTCCAGGACTACTTCTGCTTCCGACGGAGGACCGTCTGAAATGCAATAACTGACCATTCGGGTCCCGTCGTCCACATGATCTGGTTGAGGCCAGCTGAACTGTTCTTCAAAATGTTCAGCCCACCTGTCAAGTCGGCGCGATTGACTGGTAATAAGTGAACCATCTTTTTCACATATGGTCTCACTTACACCGACTTGACGGCCAGTACAACCACGGATCAGGGAAAAAAGCTTTCTGCTATCCCCAGATAAAAAGGCTTTTTCCACCCCCTTCGATTATTCGACCAAGTAGTGCTCACGGTCTTTGCGTAAACTTTTAGTCAGCTTGAGTTTAAGCTCTCGGCGGTCATCATCATATTCAGAACCAGGTGGGATCGAGCGACGCTTGTTCATGAGGTTTATCGACGTGACGGAAATCCAGTTCTGTCACAACTGAACAACTCCATCGGAACATGCCTGTTCACAGCATGCTCTCATAGCTTCGGTGATTTGTTCTCAGTGTTCCTTAGGATCCTTCGTCTGGCTCTAACTGGGCAACTTCTTCACCAACGCCTCCTGGTAAACGTTCCTTACATCCTCATCGCTCGAATGCCAGTTAAGCACCTTGCATTTACGAGCACCTTGCATTTACAAGACAAAATGAGCACGCACAACAGCATGGTCCGAGTCCAGGTGGTTCCTCCAAAGGGCACGACAGTCCTTAACAGAGTGGCGCCACCTGTAACTACCTGCTATTTGATCCAACTGTGTCCACGGCTGAAAAGCACACGGAGGTCTCCAAGTAACACAGTTGTTTGTCATAGGCACCACGTTGTTCTACCGACTTTGATGGCACCACTACCGCAAGTGAACTGATCGATTGTAGCGGAGGCAAAACATCTCGGTAAGACGCGATTTGGGCAGGCTGAACAGCACTTCAAGTTGAAATTAGCAGACGTTAATCGATAGCACAAACGGGAAACCAGGCCAACCTCTAATGTTTGAGTTATTCCAGTTAGGTTTTAGCCAAGCGTGACAGACACGTTCCTTTGATAACCTACATGTATACATCTCAGTCGACTTCCTCTAGGTATGAATTCATCCAGCCTTCTCCAGATATCTTGACCCAAATTTGAACGCGCTTTGCGAAGCATAGGTAATCAACGTTGATTTAAGAATTTTGCCTACCCTGGGACAGAAACTATTCGCATGTTTAATAAAATGCCCGCCAATTGGTTGTTTGTTGTCGCTACTTAAGTTTTAAATATATCCTCATGATTTGCGCTCTCTACTGATGACAGCGAACAAAATGTTGGCATTTCATGATGTATTATTCCGTTATTAGTGTACTGGACCAAAGGGATTCAGTATTTCAGGCTTCTGATAGTTGCCATTGTAAAGGTCGTCTTCAACTTGTTGGTTATTCTCATATTCTTGAACCTTCCATTTCGTAACCGTGATAAGCTTTTTTACCCTGAACCCATATCAAACTGGCCAGCAAGCTACCACTTCCAGCCTAACCCTGCAATTACAAGTAGGGCACGGTATGACAGGCGGGTTGACATCGTTCGTCTGTGCAGTAGACACGCCGGCGAACTCCATCAGTGCTGACACGGTTTTCCCACTAAACGTAGCTAATGCTTTTCAGACACCGACTGCCAAAAACGGAAACTCTGTGAACGTGCTTTGCGTGCAGTATGATCGCTCTTTCATTGAAATCGTGCACTCGGCTTTCTGCAAAACATTAGGAATCATATCAAGGCCATAGCTGGAGTAAGTCAGCAATCGATATCCTAATATCAGACCCATTCGACCATGTGGATGGCTTTTCAAAAACATCCCGGATAAAACATACAAACGGCGCAGTTGAATACGGTGTAGAACTGACCACGGCTAATTTGCCGCTTAGCTTTGGTTATCATTTACCAAGCTTTTGGGATGAGGTGTGTTTTTATTTTTCCTATCCGTAGGATTGTTATGAAGATTTCTACATTCGAGTCAGGTCTTCCCAGTTGCCTTCAAGACGTACTTTTACAAAATAATCGACCGTATGATGGCAGTTGTCGTAAGCTTCGGTTTGTCTGGGAATGCCTACTGGCCCACTCGACTACCTGACGGTCAAGCTACTGAGAGGACGTGGTTAAAATGTGTTGCTGAAAACGGGCATGTCTGGATACGCCCATTAAAATAAAAGACAATGTGCAGTTGATGTAACAAATAGCACTGCTGGAACGTTTTCACAAACTACTCCAAAATACTCACACAGCGGATTCAATGGGATGCCATACTTTGTATAGGCGTAATGCGCTTCTGTCAGACCGAACTCCTATCAGCGAGCAAGCTATATTCACTGTTACTAACATTACGATATTATATATTAGGGTTCATATCAATTTCTTCGAGTCGTGTATTGCTAACTACGGTCAGCCATACTTCTGTCTCTTTGTTGTCACTATTCTGTTCGATACTAAATGCACGATTTCAGTTCAATTCATTGCCCAGTTTTTCAGTCATAATTTGAAATAAAAACATTACCGCACACTCATGATAACCTTTGTCTTTACGTCCGACATTCTTCGAAATCACCAAGAGCCAACTTCATCGACTGCTTGAAGCTGGTGATTTAATACGGTGGGCATTGTTCTTTTTGAATAACGAGACACCGTAGTGACGCTGTGAAATTCATTTTGAAATCATGTTCATGGTAAATGGACTGGTCATAATATGGAACAGCTGAATGAATGCGTGTCTAAACATTTGGATCTACTAACGGTCTATGGCCCGGTTGTGAGAGGTATTCAACTTGGGATTAAGAATCAGTAAGCCACATCGACTTGGGCAAGAGTACAGTTCTAACTTAGTGTGACCAATTTCGAACTTGATATTGTAGATATGACCATACGAAAGTCATGTCACGGGCACTGAATTTGACTGGTGATACCAAGGGATATACTGTTGTCACAAAGCCAGTTTAAAAATCTAGGTGAAGTGTTGTGACTTGTCAACACCTTTATGGGGCTCTATAGAAGCGGAATATTCAGAGTTACAGTGGTTACTCTCAAAAGAGGAATAGATCTAATAGACCATAGTGTTCACTGTCATCAGGTGAGACTTGATTTGAAGCCTCGACGAGTAATTATCATGATGCATCTGAGTAATACACTTTTTTGATAACCTTATCCTACTTGAAATCAACCTACCTGAATCACCCCGCCACCACTTCCACCGGAAAGAAATTGTTCTGGCAGTTGTAGCATTTTTGCCAGCCAATCCATCATAACCACTTCGAGTTCCGTGCAAGCTGGACTGGAAGCCTGTGCAGTGGAAAAAGTGAAGAGGGAAATCAAAAAGCTATAGGTCCACCGGTTTTGGCTTCAATTGCTCGTCTGTCTGCAGTAGATCGGATGTAAACAATGTTTTGCGAAGTAACAGAGCAAAGAACTGGCGATTAAATAACGCATAAAGTGAGAAATTTGCACTTGGTCGGAAATATATGGTTTTCAGCCAGAAGGATCTTTTCATCACTTTATTGTTAGGATGTTGCCAAGTTATCCAAACGCAATCCAAAAAACGAACAACAGAGTTTGTCTAGCGACTTTATGGCTAGAATGTGACATCATTACTAGTAAACGGTAACAGACCAATTTCAAGTTCAGAACAATTGAAGGCGAATTCACAATCCATGCACAGTAGGAGTTCAGGAGTAGCAATGTCCATAGCTTGACATGTGAAAGATAATGCTAACCCCAATCAATTTGAATGCTCCTGACATGATTTTGTCGGCCTGACAATAGTCGACACTGTGTTCCAGTGAATTATCTACATAACCTTTTTGGCAATGGTCAATAAAACATTAATCCACTGCCCACGCGTTACTATTGAAGAACCAGAAGATTGAAACAGCTGTTCATTGCTTAACTCATAATCACCCCGACCGCAAAAACAATGATCTCTTAGTTTGAGGGGCAAAAATGGGTACCTAATGGAGCGAGTTTCCCTACGAATCACGAGACTAGGATACCTTTTCAATCAGTCACCAAAAAGTAACGTTTAAACAACCTTGCTACCAAACCAAGATAAACGGTATGTAGCAAGTTTCTCAGAGTTACGGTTTTGTTCCATAACCTTACACAAGGCTATTTTTTGAGCAGCCTACGGGGTGGATAAAACAAACAAAAACCCGCTGCTCGACTATGGCAGACTACTGAGAAAAGACTGACCACTGAACTGATAGCTACTTCACTGAATACATTATCAGCATATATCCATTGCCGGAGTATGGCTGAAATCGAGTAGGGGTTTAAAATTTAAAAGCAACTCGTGAATAATCATTAGTTATGTGCACTGGTGTTGTTTCACTACTGACGCGAAACCCTCTTCAGACAAACTGGTTCAGACCGACAAAACTCTGATCAATATATTCACCTGAAGGCAGCAGGTCTTAGTTCAAAGACGCACAAACCAGGTCGGATATAACTTCTTGCTTATTCACCTCAATGGAACTGCAGCACGCATAATCAAGATAAAAGTGAAATCAACAGAATCAATAAAATTACTGGTTTTGGTGTATACTGGTTTTGAAAGAGAAACAAGTAGATCAATCTAAGGTCTGTATTAATATACACTGGAAGTATAACTGCTGATTACATTTTTTGAGTAGTTGACTTCGATGGCCCTTAGGTCATTACTGATGTTATTCGCACTAACGGAGCTGTCAGCAAACTCAGCCCACATAGCATTATAATTATATGGGATATGGTGGCGTACGTAGTATGTTCAATAATCGAAATTTTTCGGAAGCATACAACCGGTTCAGTAGTTGGTATCATTCATAGTTTATCCGTATCTAGTGAACTTTTGCAACATATACTACCATAATAACGGCAGAAGGTGAAATTTGTGGATACTGACTCACTTGTGATTTAGTTTTGCCGCTTATCTCCACGAATGAATTAATATCTACAAATGTCAATATCTGCCGTTCTCACAGCAGAATGTGTGGTTGAGGTTCATCGGTTACACATACTTGAGAAGCGGCAACAACCACGGAACCAGTCGTGTGATTCCGGAGAATTTCAACCAGTGAACATATACTACTTATTCTACCACACCATATTGTCCAGTGTAAACTTGTAGAACATTCGCGTACTTTATCTGTTGATCTTTTAAGTATACCGTGGTAGAATAGAGCATATTTATTCTTCGTAAAACAATCCTGAGGTCTGTTTAAATTGCAGAATCTTTAGTATGAATTCCAAGAGCCCGTTCTCGAATGTACTGCTGACGCTTGTGCTTTTTCATTCCTTCGGACCAATTTAAAGTCGGTTATGAAAAGGTTCCCTTAACCTTTCAACCAAAGAAATAG
>JTDE01000412.1:185903-201474 GCA_014338405.1 Paragonimus skrjabini miyazakii
ATGTCCCACAATATACGACGTATCTTAAAGTTCACAGATATACAGATATATCAATAAATGTGAAGTCGACAAGCTATTAAATGGTGATGGCCAACCTACCATGCCGCTCAGTTGTGCGTGAGTTCTGTTCGGCACGATTATAAGGTCACAACTCAAGGACAAACTTCCATTTTCTACAACCAGCTGTCGTTTGCTGATGTGGAGCAGCACACATTGGTCATATTACAGGGCGATTTTCTGATAGAGTGCTTGAACATCACCCTGTGTGGTTGAACACTGGCTTCATTAAAACGGTTACGAGCGCGGTTGTTGCTCATTTGACCGAGTCCAGGCATCCTATCAGTAAGAAAGACGCCTTCAGATTGTTTACCGAATGCAAAGGAATCGATCAAAAATGATGAGAATCCAAATGTTGACCGTCATCGAGGCCATTTGTACTCGGTTGCGCAACCATGACATCTGCGCTCATATGAATTTCGTGCGAACGCTTACTCACCCCTGACCCACAATCAATCAAGCTCACGAATTGGAACAACGATTGCGTAACTGATAACAAACACACCATCCATAACCTCTATTGACCTTTTTTTTATTCACACTCGCTACTGTTTTCATATTTATTGTATCGTATTCAGTCTTTTGATCAAACACAGAAAACAAGCCTTATTAGCTAGTTTGTCATTCACATGAATGGTGATAAACGAAACTGCAAAACCGGAATGCCAACAAGAACTGCATCGTATTATTATCGTAAATCCCACTGGCTTCTGATCGGCTTTATCAACGATCTAGGATTTTTTACAAATATGCTTTGCTCCCTTGTTTGGTAATAAGCCAAAGCACTACCGCGCTATCTGCGCCACTGTTAACTGAATCTTATCACAATCTCGGAATGTTCAAGTGAGAAAGCCGTACACACTGTCGAGCACTACCTCTAAGCTTTTACACAGACTCAGGTAACCTCGATTCCGTACTTTCTGTAATCCCTTACGAGTCTGCAAACATGGGTATAATTGTGTTGCTTAAAATGATGCACACCAAGGACAGGTTGTCACAGACTGTTCACTGTTGATTACTGCAGTCTTATCAACACTAAACACAATGGAACCCATTCTTGGAGAATTCAATTGTGACTAATTTTCGTTCAGATCTTCATGTGATACTGTGAGCCCAATTCGATAGTCAGGTAGTCCACTCCAAACAAAGCACATCGGATGTCTGCTGGGATCAGTGTATATCAAGATGAACGCTGTCTTTTTGGCCATAGATACATAATTAAATCACGTAATTTAGAAAGAACCCAAATATAAACATTCATGGCTGCTGCTGGATTCAAACCAGCGACAGAAACAATATGCCCAAACGCGAGAGACACTGTAAACACCGGGAGCCCCGAAGTTTCCCGTTCGACGTTTGCTGCCCACTCGTTTCGCTGTCTCCCACGGAATCTACAAAATAATCCAGGGGATCGACTGCCGCAGGAAAATTTCATAAGTGGTTTGTGCAGAATTCAGTAAACGTCACTGCTGAGCAGTAAACTTGCATTACAAACCAACAATGCGTGAATGCTGTATTTCGTTATTTGGCGGGCGCAATAAAATAAACGTACCCAGGTGAAACCGATGCAACCGATTCCGTTTGTTAGGATGTCGGCACACATAGATGGATAGGAAGTACCCGCCGGGAAGTAGGCGTGAAAGTGAGGATGTTGCCAGTGGGTGATCTACAAGCAAAATAGAAATGATCCTGTTAGAAATTTGCTCAAAATTGCTGACCACTTATTAAGTCTCTACGCGGGACACTTGATCAAGAAAATTAATTTTTTACCCATCCCGAAATGCAACAGACTTTAGTGCATTGTAGTCAGTCCATGGAAGCATATAAAAAGGACGACATGAAAATGGTCAGTTGGTATATCTATGTGACCTCCAAAGCTGAAATCGAACGAGTGAACAACAGCGTCACGTCGACCGTCATTTGTCAGTGGTTATCATTTATGTTTAACATACATACAGTTACGGGACGACATGTAAGCCCAGATTTGGAAGTTAATGAAGGACAAGGATTGGAATCAGTTTCTAAAGTGACCATTGTACATACTTTCAAACAATCAGCGTTGAGACAACCAATCTACAAAAGAAAGAAAGACAACACCTTTTACTCCGTTGTTTTAACTACTTCACTTTCACAATCCAAGCCAAGATTTCGATCCATACAACTCGAAATGTGACATTTCAGTTACTAACGGGGAATTATACAATGAAATACTCTTTTTCACATTAGTTGAACTATAATTGCAGACGCAAGCTTACAATTTTACTGCGATACAGTCGGGATAAAATCTTGTCATACTTATGTGTGTATGCAGTCGTTCGGTAAGTTCTGGAGAAATGAATGAATAGAACACTAGTTCGGTAAGTACATATTGAAAGACTGTATGTCTAGGTTCTAGTTTACAGAAATTTATACACGTAATCCAGAATGAGGGAAATGTTTGGAATGCATCTGAGTTAGAGTCCACGGAAGAAACGTGCCACTAACTTCCCTCCTTTTCCGGTTCCAGACATTCTGATCAATTAGAGACAAGATGTGACGATCTACCTGAAGAAAAACTATACATGTACTGTACATTAACAAAGAATCCGGATAAAACTTTATACAGATCACATAATATGGTTAACCCGTAGAAGTAAGCAGGTTGACAACATATCCTCTGAGATTTACTCAAGATACCCTTGTCTACTCACCCTAAACTTAGGTAAAGTAAAATATGACGAACCAGTTCATTCGGACCTTTTATCTTTTCTTGATAGCTAGACAACTGTGTCCAAGGCATACCTTAGAACTGCTCTGAGTTTCAACTAACTTGGTCTCAACCAGACCGATTGCATATCACGCGGTCGTGACGTCGAATTCTGCCGGCTACTTCGATTTACATGTGAATAGTCTAACAGACCATATTTGACACATTATTTCGCACAACAGCAAGTTTTATTCGGTCTGATAGCTGGCATTTGCAGTGCTGCGACAGAATGAGAAATACAACTTCTCGATGACAAATGGTTCGTTCTCATTGATTTCAGTCCACTGTTTACCAATATAACGTCTTAGCTGAACCGCGGAATATTTGAAGAATCTAAATGGACAGCCGGTTGCTGCTTTCATGATACACTTGCCAGAGCGAGCAGAGGCGTCTAACAAAAAACACTTCACAACAGTACAACCCGGACGCGGAATGGAGTTTGAAAATTTTTTTGAAAAATTATCTTTACTGTTAAAAACGCCCCTTCCAGTCTTCTAAGAACTTGACTGTTGTGTTTACAAACAGTGTCTTTTCCATGTCGTGATAAATTTCTTTTTCTCCTGCTTAATTTCCAACTAATACAGTTCGTACAACAGTCCTATTGTCACAACCTGATATACTTCTTAACATCAAAGTGGATGAACCGTGTTATGAACAACTAGAATTAAGGCAAACCGAGGAAATGAATCTAACATATATAAGAACACAGCAGTTTTAATTATTGCCTTCCAGTACACCACGTTAATTTGACAGTGAGATAGACAGACAAACAGATAGACATAATAAGGTACTCCAAATCTATCAGTACACATGCGTAACAGCAACAGTTGTAACACGCAACCTGCGAGTGCAGAAGAGAGTTAGATATTCTAGAGCAAGAATGGCCACCTCTCCGTAAAAAATAAAGAGAAAAAAACGTAAACCAGAAGGGCGTCAGTAAGTCTGAATATGAATTCCGTGACAACCTAGCAAAATAGAACCCCGACGCTAGTCAGTTCTTTTGCTCTTTGTTGTAACACTTTCTATTTCGTCGAACCACGTTGACATTTAATCGGTTGCGAACATCAGTCAAAACGTTAGTTAGTGATTTTCGCAGGGATAAACCACTGACAAATCTTAGTGTATGCGTTTTTATAATTGAATATTGTAATGTTTAGAAGTCATACTACATGTTATGTGCACAATCGAATCTATGCATTTTGTTGCAGTTACAGGAACAAGCAGGTGCAATTGAAATAATTATATATACATATATATGACACAAAACTGATGTTCTAGAAACGCTGGTAGCAACAAACGCAGCACAACAAAATAGTTGACATAACAGTGAACAGTACTCGTAAAAGATCATCAGCGATGTGATTATCATTAGGGATCAAGGTAACAGAAACATTAGCTCGCTTACCCCTGGCATGATAACGCGTTCAATATCGAGCATAATTTCTTCCCAAGATTCAGGGTTCTTTGGAGCTTCTTTCGGTAACAGAGGGGCCATGTAACCAGGCAAAATGACGGGAAATACTTTCCTGTTTTCGATTGTTTCGAGATAGTTAGCCACATAGTGAACCATATCACATCCACTCTCACGAAATTCGTCGTGATTCAGCACGTGAGCACAAAACAGGTCCTCTATGGCAGAACAAGTGAATGAAGAGTCACGAACTTTATATTATGATAACGTTTAATAGAATTCGAGAGGATAGATTGCAGATTGTTGTGAATTCTACTGAAGATGAACAGTGAGCATTGGCGCGCGCATACCAAATGGTTCCAAATGAACAGATTTAATTTAGCGTCTGAGTAAATAGAAAATCTGTCGTAAGTTCTCTCTTCAAAATATCTTTAGGCTTGCCCATAGCAAAATCTAATTGAAGGCCACCGGATTCTCTCGTCACAATAGCGCATATTCTGATCATTTTCTGACCCGTGGATAATGCCTTCGGGATAACGGTCAGAATGTTTCCATCTCCCTTTATTCGTTAGCGGCAAGTGGGCCCAGCGGTGGCTACTCAGTAGGCTACGATAATGCCATTGATTTTGAGCCCAACCAGTGTTTTGACACGCACAGGATGACCATCTGGTCAGTTCCGTGATTTAGCTAAGTGGTGTCATCACAGGACAGAGATAAACAGGCCTGTCAAACCTTCTCGTATACTGCCTGGTATGTGTCCAAAACCAATACAAATGTACTAACACATAAGCCTTGAACAGTCAGTCAATGTTACGATCTGTTGAGTGATAAAATCTGGTTTGAAATGATGCGATTTGGTCAGAGAGTGGTGGTTACGAGCAAACACCGATAAACACTGGCTAACCATCAGTGGATATTGACTATAAATATAAATTTTCGAAAGGGGCCGACTGAAACGTCTTTGGGAATGCGACAGCTGCGATCAATTGTTGGTGATGTGTCAACTTGAAATAAATATCATTCACAGTGTCAGTTGTAGTAGTGAGGCCTGTAATTGTGTCTGTCACTATATGATCTATTTTATGTAACTGAACAGAACCAGTGTAGATTGTACGACTTCCCTGAAACTTACACCTCCACTTGTAAGTAAAACATCCGCTAGCTTATATTCTGTTCTGCCCGCTTTCACCTACCTACCCTGTTCAAAATAGAAATGTCGACCAGCACATGCCTGGGATCAAACACTTAACAGAAACAAAACGACTTGTAAATAAAATGACCTTTTTCATTCAAATGCTGTCACATAGCACCTAATTTACACTGTCGAGCCATTTCTGAAGACATATAAAGACCATGTGTGTTGGTCACCTGGAAATTCTAACAACAACCAATGTGAGAATGGATACATGAAGAAGAAAACTTCGGCAAGATGCCCGTCGATTGTGACACTTATACTAAGTGGATCTTGACTGAAGCGATCGTCCAAATGACACAATGCACCTAGTCCATTCCGTGGTATTCTGGATCAGTAATTAGAAGAAATATTGGCATCTTATACGCACCTTTTTAATATAAATGCAACTGCGGCAAATACAGACATAGTGATAGTGTTTCTTGATTGTTCGACTGGGTCTGTTGGTTGCAGAAAAATGTATGGCTAGAATGCAACAAAATGAATTAGGACGGGATATTACTAAACTTCACAATGGCATTATATCCTGCTTGATTAACGACAGTAGCGATGTGAAGAGCTGCCTGCTAAATCTACGCCCTGCTCACCTGAACATACAGTTTACTATGGATGAGGAGAATTTAGATAACATGATTTTTGAAGTAGTAGAACCACGGTGTGAGTTTTACTTGAGTAAAGCAGAAACGAGATTTGATCGAGCAAACTGTACACCAGGCGTGTCGGGAAGTATATAATGATTAATTCTTTAGATGGCTGAAAATGGGTGTACCGGAATATTTGTGGACGGGAAGATAAAGACGAAAATCAATGCATCCGTTACAGCAAAGGTAGACCAAAGACTAGTCACCATCAGTTTGATGTTTAAAAAGGAAGCATTTTGTAAATTCGTTAGTCTCGGATGAACTTAGGACATGAACAAATACTGTGGATTATTTCAGTCCAAAACCTGCCCACTATAAGTCTCACTGTCAAAAAATCATTTTCCAACGTTGCTTTATCTTTATTTATTCTCTCACTCAGTGTTGTAAACCAGAGTGTATTGCGTAAAACATTCCGCGACTGCCAGAGAGAATCCGTTTCCATCTTTCCAAGTGTTTGTGTAGTGGAAAGAAGAAAAACTCACGTACGATCGCTGTTCTTATCTGTTCGATAAAGGTCACAATGGTGTTCACTTATGAGTATCCATAAAATGCGCTAAGCCCCCAAGGTCTACCAGGCGTGGCTGTTATCGACTGGTGAGGAGAATAAAGTTCAGCATTGAAACCCTAAGCTACTTACACAAAAGCCATTCGCGTGTGACCTGCAACCCCTGTGATCATTCTTAAATGAGCCTCTTGAATTCTATCAATCCTTAAACGCAGTGAACATAACTACGTTAAAATATGCCGGTCATTCATATCGTGTATATAGCTGCACAGAAATCATCTGCCCGGTTACACTACCATACTGTCATTTTCCAAGCCTTTCAACCTGAATAAATCGTGATCAGATTTTCTGAGATCGGCAACTTAGTAGCCTGGATAACAATGCTTGAATGAGGCAATGAAATACTACACTGGTGGGGTTCTTGAATTTTGTAAAAGGAGCCGTTTATTTTGAAATCACGCTGCAACCGGAACCATTAATTAAGCGGTATTTGCCTTAGTAACATATATTGTTAACCTAGTTTTTCGTCGATGAGTTGATCGGTTTTGCTAAATGAGTATTACAGTATGCAGTACTTAGCTAAAAAGATGCCGTTAATAACATATAGAAACATCAGGTTACACTGAGTTAATAGCATCTCTATTCCAACCGTATCAATTACTCTTCGCAATAAGTGTATGAACGAATTGTGAATCAGAGAGGCCACACGGAAAACGAGAATCGGTCATGCAGTGTGCACAATGCCAATCTCAACTGAGCCCCATATCTATACCCCATTGGTCAAACTATCGTACTGTAGGTCCTATACATATATCCCCCTGTATTGATTACATTAATTACTGGCCGAACGTTTCTTGCATCATTACACGTAATCAACTCTGCATCGACATTATGAACTTCCCCATGAACTCGCTCTTTGTTTGTTTTGTACCGCCGCATTGAACTGGTTACGCTACCGTGTTATTGGTTGATATTTGCTGACGGTTAAATTCCGTGCACAGAGTTCACTTGGTTGTAAGTTGTATAATTTGATAACCGTTGCCTATTTATGCACAGAACCAGTTTTATCTGAGTAAACCTTTAACATTCCGTTTTGTTCTGCCCTGAATCAAAAGGTTGACAACCGCCCAGATAGACTGCGTATAGCCATGAATCCTGACAGATTCTACAGTGTGGATGTCGTAGCCCTGACAGTATTTCCACTAAACTCTGTCTATCGAGTGAAATGGATCTACTTCGCTGACGGCCTGAACCAAATCAACAAGATGTGTTACGGTTGCACTGATAACTGTCCTCTTGACACCACTGTTTATCTGGGATAGGTGGTGATGACGAAGTCGTTCAAACAGGCGTCCGAAATTGTGATTCATGTAACCAGCTTACGAACAGCTTGAGAAAGAATCTTTAGAAGCATACTTTTTTAACCGTCGTCTCAATGCAACCAGAAACAGATTAGATGGCATGTCTATCTGACTGAGATTGGTGTCCAGCTTATGTCAAGAAGAATTGTCGACTAATTATCATCAATCAAATTCTTGATCAGCACGTTTACTAAAATGAGTGAGTTCAACTAGAGCAAATGTCTTGATCATGTGGTTACCTAGTGGAGCCAATGAGACGGTTATTTTGATTTCCTTCGAGGTATCCAAACAGTCTGGATACCATTCGCAGACAAATCTGAGCCTTTAGATGTGACCATTCTGACTTGCCTAGTGTGTGATCAGTGGCGCAATCATCTACGAGATTATCAATTGGGAACTTAGACCGGAGACCAAATCTCTATCGGGACGATTATGTGTAATACTGACAGGGTCTATTCAGAGCTACACTCGACCCCAATGCTTTTCTTTGAAAAGACAGTCCCACATTAATTCTCGAAATTGTTAGAGTGTTTTATTCTATTATCCCAATTCACTCTTTGCTGACTATTTTAATAATAATCCTTCAAGCCATTCCCGCATCACACAAAACAAAATTAAACGGTGGTCTTTCAATTTGGGATGTTTATCTCACCAGTCGCTCCGATAACTCACTGCAGTGGATATCGACCAGTAGTGGACACTACTTGTATTCTAACAGCTATTTGTGAGCGCATGCAAATGAGGGACAAACAAAACTCTGTTCACCGAGCATCGGAGGATTAGTGAAACAAAGGCAACTCAGAAAATGCCCACGTTACACAAAGGAACTTTAATTGCAGACGGATGACTGAAAAAGTTATCGGTGGCTGCAAAGGATACAAATGTAAATCAGTCTCATATTAAGCTGTTAACAGGGAGATTTTAATATCTTTTTCATTCAAAATGATCACCCGGCTAATGCTGATGTTGACAAGTGGAGGCTAGCAATTAAATAAGCCTATAGTGCTGCAGTGCTTTGCTTGATATAATCTATCAGATAGAGTACTGTACTCACTTGCTCTATGTGATTCTCATAATATTCACTAGATAAGTTACAGTGGTTGAGTTAGCTACATCGGCAGAGCGGGTCGGTGATGGTTATTTCGAATTTAGCACACCCCAAGGTGGTCAACTGAGTCAATAAGTCAACGCAACTGTAAAGTCGGTAACAAGGACTCCATCTGCGCCGATTACCGAATGCGCGTTGACAAGAGGTCACATAGTTTACCACACCAAGTCATTCAGAGTGTTGTCATGTCATTGATGCGAAGCTTATCAAAACCTAATTTAAGAAGCTGACCTACTGTCTCAATGATTGCATCATGCTAGGTTGCTTCTTGACCCATCTGTATCACTCCGATATATTTTTTATCAAGTCAGAAAAATGCGTATGTTGTGGGAATGATGAGAGTATAGGAAGTTTATTCGTCACATGATAATAGGTTTTTTATCCGTACTGAATAAGTGGGTCCAGCGGGTTCCAAATATGCCTCGTTAGACAATCTTCTAGTTTCTTTTGATGACTTTTGGGTTTGTAGGCCATTTCACTGAGTTCATCAGTAGTGAAGATAGTTCGGCAGTTAGTCTGTTTTTAGCTATTCATCACTGTGCCAATGAAATAACATTTTTTTATCATCATGATTGTCAAATAAGCAAAATTAGCAGCGACTTGTCACACAATTACGTCAAACGGTTGAGAACTGAAGATCAGTTAGGTGACCAAGCTGATCTCCGGGCGTCGAATGTGTAACGGAGGCCCGTGGTGACTGTTGAGCTTGGAGGAATTTTTAAGCGCAAAACTGTGGGTTGCGCAACCGCATTGCAGTCAATCTCGAGGTGACCATGATAGGAAATTTGACTTCTTTAGATTGTCGACAAGGCAAGTGACAAATTTGGCTGTAAGGCAAGTTCCGGTGTAACTTGGTGCCCGAAGTCAACAAGGTGCACCAAAATTGCACATGATATTGACTTCACCTCGCCCTTAATCAGTCATATGAGATGGTGTACACGTATCCTCTAAGAAAGATGCCTGGTTATGTGACCGAAGTAAGTAGGATGAAATTAAACTGGTTCAGTTTATTCTCTCAAAACCCTTTAAAACTCGTGACAAATTCTCCCAGAAACTATATAGGAATTTTCTCGCCTAACGCATACCGTAATGAGCAGTTGGAGGGTTGTTGATATAGTCTAAACATTACTCAAAATAAACTCAATTTCGACACTTTTTAAAACTTACAAGCGGGCAACTTTTACAAATTGATACCAGGATGAAGTTTGCCATGTCACAGCTCATCAGTAATACATATCCTAGAGTTTAATGATAAACTTGCTATTGAGCTTCCCTCCCAGGCGCTTCATCCAGAGGTTAGTTGTGATTGGTGACCAGTTGCTAACACTGTTCTGTTTCCCAAACTCCCGGGATATCTAAATAAATCGACAACTCTCTTTGCTGTGGTTGGCAACAAACGTTTTTAAAAGCAGCAAAAAATAACAAAACTCATGAAGAAGGCCACTCGAGGTTGTTGAAAAGTAGAGTATTATAACTTGCTCGTAACATTGTTACTCTCGATCGGTTTACCAGTAGTTAGTGTAGCTTACCAAGTTTATTTCAGTTTTTATCATTGTTCATATTTGGTTAACGGAATCTGCGTTCGAGCAGTAAGATGAATGTGCTTTAACTCACACAATCGTGTATACCAGCTGCGTCACCTACGAGGTTGAGAGAATAATCAAAGCATCGTCGGGCTAACCAGGGAGGTACGGAAGGCTGTTGCATTTCTTTCTGCATACAGCTAATCATAGATTGCTAAACCAACTATATCGAGGGACAAACTAGTTAAAGTCTGTCCAGAACGATTTTCGAATCGAGTGTAGTGTTGCCCACATTACCCGAGGATTCCCTTATTGAACGACCGGGCTTAATCCTAACGTTAGTGTTATGCTTGTATGTTTTCATTTATACGGTTGTTTGCAGTGTCGGCCACATTCAGGTAATGTTCATGCACAAGTTAAGTGCCGCCGATTTTTGGTGAGTCGGTGACAAGGATTTTGAGCAAACAAGTCCCAACATAAAAGCAACCAAACGTGATTGTTCTTGTCTGCTAGTTATGTAAGTGTCACTTATGAAATTGGACTAAATATTCCGCATTGATACTTCGTCGTTGCTGATACATGACATTCCATTCCACACTTTTCTGGGGACCATCAACCGTTTGGACAGTTTGAGGTAGCCAATGTGGTTTTCGGTGCTCGCTCAAATAATCAGAAATAACATCACTAAGCCGGAAATATCGGACTATATCCGTGCACTGACTCGCACTGGCATTTGACCAGATAGATTTCAACGATTTAAATCATCTCACAAATTTTTGAAAAGGATCGCAAACATCATCACGTCAAAAGCATATTCATTCGGTGTAGCCAGTTACAACAGGTTCTGAGTACTACTCCGCTTAAACAAAATAATCAGATGATGTATGTGACCGTTTGTGCATGACTACTATGCGGACCCAACTCCCAAGAATCTTTTGCAGTTCACTCGTAAGGCACGTTCAAATAAAGTGATCTATTTGCCTCACACGGTAAATGTGGCTGACCTCCAAAGGTTCAGATCTCGTTGTCTGGTCCCGATACCCTCGTTCATTCGACATTGTTAACAATGGTTGCATCTATGACCACCGGATTCCCCCAATAAACTAGCCACAGCAGTTTGTGATCGACACTCAGCTAAGCAGGAGGTGCAGATTACACGCCTGGTCACCCGTGTGAGACGTGTTTTAGAAGGCCCAGTTTTTCTCGTTATTCTGTTGTCAGATTAGTTCCAACGTCATAGTAACCCCTGCATAGACTAATATGCTCAAGATCTTTGAATAGTCTCATAGTTAGTTTGCATTTTTGCACTCACTTTATCTATCTGGCTGAGTCTAACCAGAACCGGAATCCATGATGCAGTCTTCATTTGAGAACAAGCGATATCAAAATTTGGAACCCCGCAGTCGTTATCGGCAAAAAGTGACCTTCCTATGGAATATATCCTCCAGTCCGTGTGGCTATGTAAGCAGCGATTTTCTGTTATGATCACGAATCAAACAGTGTTTGTATCCCACGGTGAAGTTCGTTTAAACCCACTGTTAAATCGTTACAACTCACACATTAAAAACAGGTGTTTTAAACGAAATAACATTTCCGTATGTTGAACCATAAGTCGGTCCGAAATCAAAACGATGATCCTGTAAGACTCCGAGTTGTTAAACAAAAAATCTAATGCCTCATTTTATACGTACGTTTCTAAAAGGGTCACACTACAAAATTATCCATTTATTCAGTGGCTACGGTTGACCGCTTGTTAGCCAAGTACGACCGCATAACAACCGAGTGCGGACGTGCAATGACCAGAATCACCAAATACACATTGATTATTAAGATTTTTGTAAAAACAAATGCCATTCGTAAACTTCTGACGGCTTTCCAAGCAAAGTATAATTGATTTTTTCAAAGAACGAAATCGAACATCTTCGTATTGCGCTAACTATTATCAAGATTTAAGCGTTCTTCTCCTGCCAAGAATTTGAATACAGGTGACAATAGGGTAACATTGCACGATTCATGTCCGGAAAAATTCCACTGCATCCTTACGAGTGCACATTACAGACCATTTATATATCAATATGAAAAGGCCAGCAAGATTCTAGGAAAAGCCAAATATCAGAGCTCACAATCACTGTCACTACCATGATAGCGACAATCCTACAAACAATTACTTATGAGCACACAATATAGGTTTTAACTTTAGGATGGCAAAAGCCTCAGCAAAACACAGTGTTCGCCTGTGGGACGTTTAGGACATGACGCGAAGTGCCTTTGTAAGATCGCATTTGTGTTGCGTCATAGAATATGACGTATGATGGATGACGCATACTCCTTGTTTCTAGGCGCGGCTATGGTGTAATATTTTGCGTGACCTGTTTTTTGACCTACTTCGGGTTATGCTGTATGACCCTGGTTCATAACTGAGTTCTGCGTATGTATGGTGCTCAACATCTACACCCATATTCATGGCTAACTGGATTCGGCAGACTCGGGAACTGACTGCTTCACACAAAGCGTTGGGATCCGGAATGCTTTGAACAGGCTCATTGGGAAGACCGCATTCTACATTCCCGCGATAGGATTAACTGGATGGCGGTGAATTAGTCGGTATATACCATCGCCGCAAAGGGGAAGGAATACCGGAGTTTGGTACTGTGTTGGGTCCAATTCCTACGTCGAGGGATTGTTTAAACCTTGCAATAAACGGTTTAGAATAATCGCTTAGCTGTAGGGTTTGTAGTATTCACTCATAAAAATGAGATGAAGTTTATCCGGACATAAATCGTGTATTATCAGCCTATTGTCTTCGTTGTTCACACTAACGTCATCTTTTGAGACCAGTTCTTCTAGCAATAACTCGATAACAAATATGCAGTTAGTGGTTCTGATCGGTGTGTGATCGTATCTGACTGTTTAGGGGATCGTCCTTTGATTTTAAACAATGAAAGTGTCGCAGTTTCAACAAACCACCCTAGCTTCACTTTAACTCCCAATTTACGATATGACTGTCCGTCTCATTTAAACTTTTTTTAAAAAGTAGAATACATACTTCACTACTACAGAAGATCCTTAGATAAGATGTACTTATTTTTAAACAGGCAAGATTACAAAATGTATCAAATGAAAATAGCTTTCCTTATCACTTATTTGAATTTCAAAGTACAGTGTAACTATACTAGAGACATGCATTCTGTGTACACTACACTATACCGAAATGTATCCTGTCGAGTTCTCAACAGAGAAAATAAGGTTAAACTGTCAAAAATTCAATTTTGTGTTCTCACCTTCATTGTCAACAAGCCCTGTTGTTGTTACTTCCGTGGACTCTGTCATTATCCACGTAGATGCCACGAAAGAGCTCAGCCGGCGTGCGGAACATTAAGGATGGTTTAATATGCCCACCAATATACAGGAGAACCAATTGTTCACGCTTTATTGTAGCCTAACACGCCCACACAAACATGGCAGTGTAGTGATTGGTTAGGTTATACTAGTCACTGCTGAACCAATCAGTTTACGCAATTGCATGTGGTCGCACGAGGGTGCACCTATACTTCTAATTGACTAGATGGAAAGCAATAGCCTCCGCTTTGTTTCACAATTTTGCTTCCATTTATCATAAGTCACATAACATGCAGTGTCCGATTCTATTATATACAGAAGGCTGGCTACTTATGACACGTCACACGTGATAAAACATGCTCAAATTCCTTTGGATAAACAAAAATGAGAGAAAATGCCGACTAAGACTAGGGACAAAATTGCACAATATGAAGCAACTTAGGATCTCTAGAAATAACGTCTTCTGCCCTTTCAGCTTCTATTACATCTGAGATAGGACAAATAAAGCAACCATTCTTGAAGTCTTTTGTATTCAACGTGACCCACTCTACCACGGACAGATCTATACATTTCATATCATTGAGCTGTCGTTTAGAAACACTTAGACATTTGCAGCGTAGTTGTACGATTACCAGGCTACATCAAATATCGTGGGCAATGTTTCTAGCCTGTGTGTATTCCGTAATTAATGTTTTGGTAACGTCACTAGTATGTGGTTCGAGGATCACATTATCGATGTTTTGGCTCCTCAGCGTGCTTTCAGTGTGAGCAGTTATAGAATTTCGAAGAACACCTTCAGCATTTTATTTTATTTGTTTTTGTTTTATTTTATATATTCCCACCCATTTTTGACATATTTTTATCGTTCGCTTGTCCACCGTGAACTGTTCTGCCAAATTGGGTTAAGGTAGAGACAGCAATCATGACGCGTTCAAAACTGATAAATTTGACGCCAGTTTCTGGTTCTGTTGGAGAGTATCAGCTTCTTGGACAGATGCGAAACAACGATTCAGACCCGTAGTTAAACATGGCTTCAGGAATGATATCAGAGTGAGATAGTCAACGTTCTTGTCTTCAAACATTATGCTCACCAGTTAACCAGTAACGATAGGAGACATACGTCGCGAGATGTTAACATTTCGTTTACTCTCTTCAGTCACGAACGTAAAACATTGGAATATATAGAACATGCGGATAGCAACAACAATAAAAACAATCAACGATTGGGTTTACACTAAACAAGGACTGTTATCAGTTCCAGGGCAGACAAACTGCATGAGTCAACAGTTTATGCACACACAGAACCGGACGGCGAGTACTGATTAGCATAGCTTCGGAGAAGGCGAGCAACTTCTGATTCCGATTACGCAACAACACATGAAACGAATTGGCGGGGTCAACAACGTGATCTGTTTCCATGATGTGCTTTGCTATGGATGAGGTCGGATTTCGTCTCACTCGTTCTGTTGTCATTGCCTGTTGCGTCATGGCGCGCACCAACCACTTGGGCATATGTTCAGCCATTCTTTGTCGTAGGCACCGATCTGTTCTGCCGATATAGACGTCACCGCAACTGCAAGTGAACTGATAGATTACATGTGAGACAGAACATTTCGGTAGGACACGTTTGGGAATAAGCTGAACAGCGCTCCTAGTTATAATGTCTATGAGGTTGACGTAGAAATGTC
>JTDE01000412.1:201595-242791 GCA_014338405.1 Paragonimus skrjabini miyazakii
AACTCAGTTAGGGTGCATACGTACTGTGCGGCGTGGCCTTCCAAAGGAACTCGGGTAATTGCTGATCTCTGTTAAAAAGTTATCCCCGTGAAAGTAAAGCATTTAGTTACTCATCTGTCGTCTTGTGTTCATTTACTGTCTGCGATTAATTTATTCAGTGATGATAATTGCTTCATCAAAGTCTGATCATTCTAATCATTGAAATTGTAACGGTTCAGTATCCTGCGTCAAATCGGATGACTCAGTCTTAGCCATCCATTCACCCCACACGTTAACTGTCTCGCTCACCCACGTACCCTTGGCATATTCACAGATATACATCACCTGCTCCATAGGCCAGTGCGTGATTCGGCAACACGGTCCGCTCTGCACGTACCTTCACTCACACGGCAGAGGCAGTGACCCCTTTTGCCTCAACACTGTGAGTGCCGAGATCACCTACACGCACACGCGCGCATCGATTGAGCCAACGTCACGCGCGTTAACCTACTAGTCTGTGACGCACGCATATGAAGGCGATTAAAGTAACAGATACACAACACGACTTCTGACGCCACGTCTCGGACGGTCAACAAGTCAACAACCAGCAGAGACAACGGCTACGAGCTACATCACAGCTGTACCGCTCCACATCGCAGCCATGTGATCCTGTCCCTGCAACACTGCCGACACAGCGTCCACCTGGATATTGTTATCTACATTGTTAACGACCTAAACATTATTTTGTATTGTACGTGAGTCCTGGCTTATCTGTTTTCTAATCATTTTCCCGTTTATGCGTAGTTGTATTGTACATCGTAATACTCAACTGTGTACCCTTCTTTTGTTATATGTAGTTAGGCTGTAGTTATTTATCTGTTGCCCACGCCACTGCCCCACGTAACAATACTGTCCTGCTGCTGTTCGCTTACACTCTTGCCAAACGATTTATATTTGTGTATGCGGTAGCCGGCCACCTATTTTATCGGCTATCAAATACGTTCAAATGTGATTGTCCGGTCTCCTCGTAAAAGAGTCCCGCTGCCCGCAGAAGTCGTTACAACGAAGACTTTCCATTTATAACAACGAACGGGTTGCATTAATGATTTCTTCGAATGCTTCATTTCTACGTATGTTAGAGTATGAAGTAAGTCGAGCATACTGGAAAGTGCGACCTAAAACCGGTTTATAAGTGATCATATTACAAAGGATTGTTTGTGACCGCAATCATTCAAAAATGATTGTCTAGTACATATATAGCGCCACTCAATGGTCTTAGCTTACAAAACCGCCAAAGTATATTTTTATTGCTTACGCTTATGATGTGTCGTTTCGTTTTAAGAATATGCACACCTTACCGATTTCCGGAGTTATTTCCCATATACCCTCATGCGTCTGCTTTCCGTGTGCATGGTGATTAATCCATCCATGTCTTAGTGTCTATAGGAAATGCCCATGGGGTTATTTCACCTTAATCATCTAAGCTCATAGGCAAGACATAAGTCATTCTATCCAGTTCATAATCTATGCATTACAGCTTTTCCTGTTCATCATTCACGAGTATTCACAAACCTCGGATGCCATCCCTATAGAAGCATTGTATGGATTGCTCTGAAGACGATTTGTTTACCTCATACTTCTTGGTCACCACTGACTGGTTTCATCGTGTCACTAACTGCCGTCCACGTCGGAAGCAGTGGCTCATTCCGATGGTAAATTTAATCACATCCATGCATGACAACCCAAAACAGTAAGTGTGACGCAGTTCACAGGAGTTGATAAAATGTTCCGGTAAGACAAGTTTCATAATTATTTAGAATTGTTGTAAACTCATCAGAAAGGGCAGTGGCGAAGATATGTGCTACTGACGAGCTCTACTGAGAACGAAACTCGAGTCTAGTATTTCTTTTGGAAATGGGCCGACTGGAAAGTCTATGGGAATACGACAGCTGCGATCAATTGTCGATGATGTTCAATCCATATGAAAATCAAAAGCCCCTACTACTCATCAGTAATCAAATAACGCTCAACAAGTCGATTTCTGTTATTTCAACTTGCAGAGAAGTCCTAGTCGAGGGGTCATCGATTGGAGTTAACAGACAGTAACTGTGTCTCTTCTCGAGGCGATCGGGCAACCTGACCATTACTCACAAGCGAAAGTGGTTGAGCGTTCACATATGATAATTCGATCGTGCCTAATGTGAGGTCAATGGCGCAGTGGTAAACACAGTTGCCTGATGAACAGCGTGTTCGTGGTTCTAGTCCCGGAAGTGGCGAGGCTATGCACTGCCGACGAGCTCTAATGAGAGCGAAACTCGAATCTGGTGCTTCTTTTCGAGAGGGGCCGACTGGAAAGTCTATGGGAATGCGACAGCTGCGATCAATTGTGGGCGATGTTCAATCTATATAAGAAGTGGCATATGTTTTCTACGTATTTTTACACAAGTTACTCTCCGTTCACCTCTGTAATATGGCGTGAACCGGTGTGGTCGTGGTTAACTCCAGCACATGACTCGAGTAAGTTATTGTCCCGCTGGTCCAACTTATGCACCGTCTAGGTCATCTGGTCCATAATGTTTACTTTAAAGATGTTGGCGACAGTTTCATTTTACACCAAGCCTAAATTTTATTTTCTAATCTGGAGCGTCTCTGATTTTCTCTATTTCTTCTGTGATGACAAATTTCCTTTGTTCCGCAAGAGCAAATCAATTCATCAGCTGACAAAAGAACTGCCATACAGATTAACGATCCATTAGTAAATATATTTTCGCACTAAATCACTAGCCGAGCTTAACTTCATCCATCGACATGGTAAAAACGACCATTGAACGAATGATGCACTTGAGTGGATGTGGAAACAGACCATAACAGTTATCCGATCGGTTCACTCACTTCATTGCTACGAAACCTAAGCCTCGGATATCAGTGAGGCTAAGTTCATGAGACAAAGACCAACGATGTTAAATGCTCAGAAGGGTCACGTCGTTCACCTTCCATAATGTTGGCTTTTTAGACACGCATTCAGTCTATTCAAAAACTGTCACCAAGAGCCTTTGTTGGGTATTCCAATATTTTTGTGTATGTGGCTGATAGGATAAATCAAACGGTTAATATCTTGCAATGTTTATCTTCTTGATGCTTTGAGGAACTGAACTGGATGGGAATACAGTGTCTGACAAACGAGGCCGTCCAACAGACCACTGTGAAAGGCAGTTGTAGACCATTCAATTGAATGAACCCATTCTGGGTGTCAATCGCTAATCAGAAGAACTTGATCTAATCTCGGTTATTTTAATTTAGACCAGGTTAAGATGAAAGTTCTCCAGAGTAAGCAAATTTGTCTTCAATTGCGGAAGCCCATAGAATGCACAGACCTACCTATGTAACTTATAGTTATGTGCAAGTGGGGTAAGGAAAACATCCTTTAACAAGGTTATTTTTTCTGTTATTACAACCTGAAGAAAAGTTCCAGTCACTGACCTGTCGAGACAATCGGTTAATCTGAGCTCAACCCACAAACAGATATGGCTGAACGTTTACACATGACATTGCGAGATCAACCGTACATTGGTCAACATGGCTGTTCATATCCTAACCTTGGCAATGCTACGCACAGTCGACGAGGTCTAGCAGAGTTGAAACTCGGGTCTAATGCTGTCTGTCGAAAAGGGCTGTTAGACAAAGTGACATAGAGTGCGAAAACTGTGATCGCTTATGGGTGATGTTCAATTTATTCTGACCAAATTCTTCTACTACTTACCAGTAATCTGGCTTTTTTAGCGGACAGAATTGTATATTTTGCGGCGATTAATGTTCTCACGTAAGTTGGATTATTCTAAGACATCTGAGGACTGCTCACGTATGCTATAACAAAATATTCATATCATTACACTCTAATTAGCTGGCACTATGTGCACTGAATTCTTGTCTAGTAGCCGCGACTATTGACTGAAAAAAGTTAAACGCCATACTCATACTTATCGAGAGTTTAGGCATTCATTCAGATTTTCTGTTTTTCTAAGCTAAGTATCAATCGTGTGCAATACTTTTGATAAGACTCATTCACAATACATGTCCTTGTCACGAACGTGATAAGAACTCCGGTTAACGTTCTCGCAGGACGTTATATTGACCATTGCACAATGAACCTCACATTGGGTAATAATGAATTATCACCTACCGGTGTTCGGTCACAGTCATTTGTGAGTGATGTTTGGGTGACCTGGTTGCCATGAGCTACTCTGATCACTCCCACCTTCTGCTAGTTCATTGGCTGCCTAAAGCTGAAAATTATGACAAAATTTCATTCTCTAGGACAAGATGTTTAGGGAATCTAATACAAAAAGCACCTGTCTGACAAGCGAATCAGGTAAAAAAACAAACTATGACTGTGACTTTCATTAGCGATTATTTGCAAACGTCTAATCACAGTAAAGTGTTACTGTTAATCTTTTCGCATGGGTAGGTTGTTTACAGGTTTCTAGTGATCTCAATGGTTGAGAAGTTTTCATAAGGAAAATGACACAAACATTTCTGATCAGCGAACTAGATTGACTGTCACAAACTAGGTTTTAGTTAATTGACACATTTTCTAAACCGAGCAGAAGATTCATTTACTTCAACTATCTTTTTCATTCTATCAAATCAGTTCAAAAGAGAAGAGAGAAAAGGTGTGGAATTCGCAATTTTATGTTGATACTCACGAACATGAAAGCCCATTTATTTCAACTAGATTATTTGATTAAACAAGTGCATTCCAACGACCAGAGATGCTGCTGTGTTCAAGAACTTTCCACCAATTGGAGCCGCGTTATGTGATTCGCTGATTCGAGTTTGCAATGCATAGCGAATCCGTTGTCGATAAGATTCGCAGTTCTGGTACTTGAAGCGCAGCTGTTCAACCTCACGCTGTAGCAGTTTTATTCGTCGAAACAGATCAGCCAGAGTAACCTGTGATCTGTGATAATGTTCGTATTGACCATTTCCATATAGCGGACCGTGCACTGGGGATGCGTACATTTCACTAGTGGGTGCAACAGCCGCCGGGGAACTAATGGGAACACGACTTAAAATTCGAGCAACCATCAGGAATGCATCTGATGGCTGGATTTTATTGACTACAGGCATTGTACCAACCGCAGTTTCGTTGTCAGTCCCGTTAACATCCATCTTTTCAGTAATGTTCGGCGATTTCTGTTGATTTACAACTTCCAGCACTCCCTCCAAACCTTCTCTACCAATTCTAGGTCCGTTTGAATCGGGTTGCCAACCAACTTCTTTGTATCCATGGGGATGCATGTCTGGCCACATACCAAAATTCATGCCTGGGCTCTCGTCCAAACCAGTAGGCCCTGGTTGATGGAACACACCATTCTCTCCATACAAACCATCCATCCTACCCGGACCAAGTGCAGGCCCGAATCCGCCACCGCCACCAGTACCAAAGTAGCCAAAGTCTCCCATCGGTCCAAATTTAATGGGCCGGTCGCCAACGAACTCCGGGTTCCAATCGGGACCAGCCCCAAACCAACGGTAATGCGGCGGTCCTCTATAGATTGGTCGACCAGTTGGGAAGTCTTGGAATCGTGAACCATCGTACATATTAAAACCAGGGTGATACTCAGTCATTCTTGGGTCATTCAAATAAGAAGCAAATGGTGGTAGGTTCGGTGATCCAAACATTGCTTGATCGTACATGCCGTAAATATCGTTCTTCTTCTTTTTGTTACTTTCCTTGTAAACATCTTTTTTTGGACTTGCTGTCAGGGGTTTGTTAATCGACGGTCGTTTGTAGCCCCCATTATAGTTGTTTAGCCTTTTCATAGAAAACAGTTTTCCAAGCATGCTTATCAACTTATCAATTGTGTTCAGTGTAGATTGTTCTTTCATTTTGCCCTCAGACTTTAGATTATCACTTCGCAACAGACCTCTCAAGTCTCTTTCATTCAGCCATGAAGGCAACAGTTCTTTCTTATCCTCGTTACTGATTTTATCTACGTTGGGTTTTTCTGTTACAGTTTGATCGGCAGGGGGCTGTTTTGAGCCTTGGACGGTATTATTCACAGGAGCCACACCATCTTTACCAATTGACGGACTATGTGGAAGTTGAGACATTTCTCCGGTAATCGAATAATGTGGTGGCGAATCGGGTCCGTGATCTGCAATTGGATCAAATGATTCATCTCCTTCCCTAGCGCCAAGCAATGGAAAGTCGGCGTGACGATTCTCTCCGTTCATGAAGATATCGGGCATTGGCCCGGCCACGGGTTGCCCAGGATGCATAGGCTCTACTGGTAGTGCACCCAGCCCACTGGGGGGATGCAGTTCAAAGGGCAGATTATCAATAGTTTTCCCTCTCGGTGGACCTAGCGGAATGGAAACCGGACCGTCTTTGCTGTGCGTTCCAAGTGGCAGTAATCTTGGTCCCGTGGGTCCTTTACCAGATTTTAATGGTAGAGGGTCAAATCCGACATGTACAGGGGGTCTCACTGGAAGAGGACCTGGACCATTGTGATCATGAGGCCCAAGCGGTACAGGTCCAAAAGTATCTTGTCTGTGCGGTCCTTCAACCAACAAACCAGGTCCTATGTCAACATGGGGTTCGAAGGCTACTGGATTAATCTGACCTGACGACGGTTCCTGGGGTCCTGAAGTTGCAGGTTTAACACTGTCCTGGTGACGGGATTCCAACTGTGTGTCGTCGACATCAGCTAGCCCATGTTGTCCAGCCGGTGAAAGGTCACTCGAATCGGAGGATTTAGATAATTCATTCAAATCCTGATGCGCTCCAAGATTGTCATTGGGCATTTGGGGAAAGCCGAGCATTGCACTCAATAACCCAACCTCATCATCCTTGGAATGTGTCGTTTCACTTGCCTTTTTCCCTAATTTATCTTCTTCGACCGGAGAGCCCAACAATTCGTCCTTCATCACTACGCTTTTGAGTTCCGGTGATTCTGAAGCGTAATTTTCATGTGATTCCAAATTAAGCAATTCAACCTCTTTAGCTTCTTTCGTCACTGCTTGACCGCGATCTCCATATCCGGCTTTGGTATTCTATGAGCCAAGCAGAAACGAACGAAGTAGGAGTTGAATGAGTGAACGAACAGGTAGTATATACATGTATGTACATATATAGGTTCGAAAATGTTGCACTTAAACATTCCGCACTCAATTCAACCTTTTAAAAATCAATCACACCTTTACTAATCCTCAACCATAATCACGCATCAAGAAAACGGAAACTAGGTGATCCGGTCGATTTACCTTGAAGTGTTCTAAGTTACTGAGAACTACTGAGTAGTACAGCATCTAAGAAAAAACACTAATGGGATGCCGTCCACAATGGCCGTCCCACCATGCGTGGCATAAAGGTGCAGAAGCTTACGGCTTGATGCTAAAGGAGTTCATCCAAGAAAAAAAAACAGTCTCTCTTAGAAAATTAGTTCAGGCTTTGTTTTCTCCGAGCTGATAATAACTCTACGGAAAACGTCAGAAAAAACTACATTCGCCGTAGACGTGTACATCTGAAAGAACAACAATGTATATAGTGGTGCTAATCAGCGAAACAATCCTCAGTAACTTGGCTAAGTAAGAAAATAGTTTCCAAATTCTCGCGTGGTTTTGGCGCATGATATCTGTTTCCTTGTCGTTTGTCCTGTCAATGAAATTCCTAGTTCTTCTTCGCCTGTCTACATTAAAATTCCATTGCATGTCAATAAATATTGCACACGGTAATCGTATCAGATTCAATACTGTTTTTCTTATCAATGTCAACCTTCCAACACGGCAATCCTCCTAACACGTTTGAATACATTAATCAATTTGGCCTTGTCTGAAACTTCGGAGTAGTCTTTTGTTCGTGGATGCCAATCACTTTGTGATTGCGGCTATCCAAGTACCGATCTGTCCCACTTGGTTCAAATCAAGACACATGAGGCGCTTCCTAGATGCAGCGAAATTGCACAGCTAGACACAAATAAACCATTCGGATAGTGGCATACTTCATCGGCCTAAGCTTACTTGTTCGAGATGCCCAATTTGTCTCTTGCGATCTGTTTGCTAGCTTTCTGAAATTATTTATCGATGTTCACCCATACTGACAGAACTTTCCTGTTTTCGCTGTCGAGTTCTCTTTCCATTGTTTCAGTAGATATCTTCAGATAGAAGACAAGCTGCTACTGGTTAGTGAAATGCGCTTTGAATTATCATGTTTGACTCCAACTGTTCAAATTTGATGTATATCTTCAGATCATAAGTTTAGTAAATCTGCTTCAAGATCTACCAAATGAAGAAGTTGGACGGATTCAGTTTTCCCACCGAGAACCTTATCAAAGATACCAAACAGGTGAATACTTGTCTCAACGAAACAACCAATAATTAGTTCTTCCCACCCAAGAGGTAGTATTTGTTTCGTTGAATCAAAGTGAAACAATTATTTACCCACTATCTTTCATAAGAGATCTTCATGGAATTGTGTATTCACTCTTATCTAGCAAAAGCTGAGGATTTCCGTTTATATTCCATAAACTACTAGAATTACCTGATACTACTAAAAAAAAGAGAGGTATCACTTCAAAGTCTAACTGAGTTAGTCCTATATTTCTCAGTCAATGATCTGTTTTTTTGCCTACTTTAACAACTAGAGTCAAAGTAACCAGTTAACTGGCAGGTCACATCCTCAAATGTACAGTTCTCTCCTCTTTCTTTTTCTCAAGTTAATCGTTTCTAACACTACTTCACTTTCACAAGTTTTCTATCAAACATACAGATACCATGGCATCAAACAACAAAAGTCCTACTCTGCTCTAGTTGATTGCTTTGTTGAAGTGTTTGTTCGAGCCGAAAAGTTGATCCCTGTCCAACCAGTCTCCCCATAACGTTCGAACACATAAATAGACTTTTCCCATTTAAGAAAGATGACAACTATGAATATGGTATACATAAAAAATGGTCCTACTTCCCTATCAGTAAGGATACAAGGGTTCGTTAGATTCAATTGAATGATATTTCACCAAACCAAAAAGCTAACTTCTCACATCAAGAATGTAAGGTGTCCCTCTGTCCACTGCCACCATTGAGTGAGTATGTTACTGAAGTAGTTTAACTATCGTAGTGAGACTTTAAGACATCCACCACGTTCTAACAGAATGATTCGGTTGACAATATGTTGACATTTCTGTCCACCTTACAATATACGTCTAAAATTGAACATCTAAAATTCCGTTTGATACAATACATTCTCTTACTGTGGATCTTCTCAACTGCATTCCGACAGCTTCAGCTAAGTTCAGGACAAGTGCATATTTCCAACTTTTTCGAAAACTCAGTTTTTTTCTAATCTTCTTTACTCACCCAGAATTTCACAAACAATGTTTCCTCTAATCACGCATTACTTAGTCACTAAACAGAATATGTGGATTTTCTTCCATTGATATCGATCTTGGATGATTGTTAAACTATGTGGGAATAATATCAATACGATCAGTACAATTACTTTCATTTCGTAACTTAATTTCTTGAGGTAAGTTATTTTTCATTCGCTCGAGATGAAAGTAATCGAAAAGTTGAACCTTTATGTAAAACGACACACCGTCAACTTCACATGGTTTTACTAAAACAAAATGAGTGTCTATTTGTGAACAGTCAATGAATTTTTTTTTCAAAATATGATGTTGGTGTTTGAGAATGCAGTATAACTGATGCAACCGGGTCTAGTTAAATTAACTTACCTGTTCCAGTATCTCTGCACAATATTTTTCTGGATCGGTATCAACATCTACTTGAATAGCACATTCGGGTGTTTTGCAGTATGAATCGTCTTCTTTGCATTGACATTCTCGACAACCATCGTTGAACCTGCATGAGAAAACGGAACACTATGAAATGGATAGTTTAACACAGTTTTGTGTTCCAAGACAGCAAGACGCGCAAATAAACCATACTTTATTCTGTCCTTAAATGTGCTATCCGATTTGAGCTTCCAGAAGCCTTCTTACTGCCATGGGGCCAAAATTTGTCATGATGGTGAAACTGAACAGGCTTGGCATAAGTAATTATGTCTTCAAAAATTGATAACTGAGTGTTTATCTAATTGCAACAGTGAACTGGTTAACCAGGTTGACAGAAACCATTGGACGAAAACGAGCAACTCATAAACGGAAACATTCTCCTGAATCCATTGAAACTTTAAAGCACATGAGTATAGAGGAGGTTTTCTAAAAACAAAAACGAATTTGTTCGCTATCCGTTTCCTCTCAAGACTAAAGTTGACATATTCACGGTATTGAAAGATAACATCTTTGCTACTAATATCGTGCAAACTCAGCTAGATAATCCTATGATCATAATTGAAATCAGATCAAACTCGTCAAAATCGTTGAACGCCACAATAAACAAACACTGACGAATGCGAATCTTGAATTTGATGCTGCCTTCCTAAGAGAGGCCACCAAAATGTCTACTGAACTATGAGTCATTGGACCTAAACGTCAGTAGTGTACAGTGTTTAACAAAGAGTATTTTACAACAAGCCCGCATATTTATTCGTAATATTGCTGTAGATAACCGAATCTTCATTTCGTGACCGATTTTCATAATTCGAAAACAAACGCCAAACTCGAGCTTGTTTTCATTTTAAAGTTCAACGGCAACATACATCTCTAATTACATCCAACTTAGTGGCAAATCCATAGAACACTGGTCCTCTACGCAGCATCCTACTTAACAGTAGTGAAAAATATATACTTGGGTGACTGTTTGTAAGTAGATGACATTTATTTCGATTTTTTTCTACCTAAAGTACTGCATTTCCAAATTTACAATCGACTCACTTGAATCCCACTTTTTTATCTTTGCAGTATTCCCGCTGGTTTTCTATGCACGTGATTTCCAGTTTTGTTTCCTCATCTCGGTCCCGTCGTTTCACTTGTGGCTTCGCATCGATCGAGATGCTCAGTAGACTACTAATAACTACAAACGACACAATGCTCTTGATTAACCGGGTACGTGGTCTGTAACGATCCATTGCGTCACGCTCCAGTTCTATCTGCTAGAAATCAGGCAGACTCAATTTATACCCTTACTAACCCAGTGGTAACGATTTGGTAAGTTGACTGCTCAACTTCATGATTTACGGATCGACATGGGGGAGGACCTTATTGTCGTACGAACATTCGGAATATGTCAAGGATTGTCTTCAGCAGATATGCACAAATCTATTTCATGTATGTTTATCACATTCAATGTATGCGGGCTTTAAATAACTGGTGTCATCAGCCCACATATTTGAAATGTGATTTACTGAATTATGAGAATAGGTTAAATTATTATTTAGATTTTCATCAAAATTAGTTAATGCCTGGTTACTGCATTTATCAAAATAGTTCAACTTGTTCACCCAAAAGAGATCAACCATTTTCGAATGTATATACTGTGAAAGATTAAACATACTAAAATTTACGTAAGAACTGAAGTCAATCTTACTTATTTATTTACTGCAAATTAGAACAGGCTTGGAACTAGAAAAGAATTCGGAACAAATTTGTATACGATCGGCAATTGTCTCACTTTCGATGAAGAAGCCCCTTCAAGTCACGTAAACTAGGCACAGATCTCAAAGTCTAAAAAACTAGTGGAGTCTAAGCTATAATCCGAAGATGACAGTAATTTGCCGTTGGCAATATGCACAACGGCAGAGGTCAATACCAACTTCGAATTACCGGTAACCTTAAAAGGATGTCACATGAGGATAAGATGAATTTTAGATCGAAATAATCAACCATTTATGATTGTTAGGGTAGATAAAGGATTTGGAGAAAGAGAAAGAAAAAGAATATTGTACTCCTGATTCACTGTTTTTTGTTGTTTTTGTCCGATCAATAATACGGGTCTTGGCTTGACCCAAGACCAATCAACGTACGCCAGAAGAGTCGACGCTTCCCAGTGTGTCTGCAATGATTTGACCAAAACAGCTTCCACGAATTTTGCGGCCAGAATATTTTTCCGGATCTAATTTTTCTTTTAATCTGTTTGACGTTTTTATATTTAATCGAAACGACCAGTGATCAGTGAAAACAGGATCAAATTCAATTCAGTTTTTAGGTGACTTCGAAAAATTAACTTGAAGATCTTTTATCCTCGTTTTCAATGTCCACGTGATCCATCTCACACAAACTTAAGAATAACTGTACCACTAAATTCTACATATGTGATTAGTAATTACTTCAAAACTTTATGCATCAAAGCTAAAGGCTGTGTCGTCCCTTCTACTAAAACGGTTAATTATTAACTACTGTCAAAACTCTGCACATTATTTTCGACACCTTTCTCTGAAGCGGTTTACCAGAATATTCTTTTCACTTCATGTATACTGAGTCAACCAGCCTTTGAAAGAGTGTTTGACCAAATCTGTTTAGATTAACACATCATCATTGTAGCCACTGTCCCGTTTCGTGTTAATCTGTGGCAGCCCGAACTCACACTGGGCTCTTTAGGCCACCATAAGCTCTTCTAGGTTGACCGGTTAAATCATTTGGACTAGACTGTTCGGTAGTGGACTCGCAATAAAGGTGGCCCAAAGGCCCTGCCTCATACTACAGTTCAGACAATTCAGAACTAACACTAGACAACTACTCATTGTCAGTCCCATGACCAATCTGATCGAGGGATATATGCGATGAAGGCATAGGGCAAAGAAGTTCAGCTGATACTGTTCTATGATCGTGAGTGTATCCACCATAATGCGCCGCCAGCTGTGTAGTGCATCGTCAAATGAGCGTGAACTTTTCACTCGAAGAAATTTTTATGTAGCTAGTTGCTGATATAAAAGCCACAAGTAGTGCTTGAATTCGAAAATATAATTTTGAACCCTAAACAAAGTAGCTCATAGCGAAATATACACATATCAAATAGTATTTTGAATAGCACACTACAAGATGGAGGTATGGTGGATTAGAGTATTGCTTTCCAAATGAGATGGAGATATAACTCTCGTTTCTCATAAGTTTGTTAGCTGATAGGCGTAGTAAGTATTGTTGTTTGAAAAACCAATGGTTCCTAACCAATTTTATGCGTACTACACTTTTGAGTTCAATTTGCCCCTGTGGTGCCCACACTAAAACGAAGTCGGTGATTATAAGAAATGATGAATTGTCAATCCTACTGTTAATTCAAAAAAGTAAATGGCTACATTTAATAAAGGTTTAAAGTTATAGTGTGTATACCTATTTTGCGATGATGCCAAGGATATCAATATCATCTCAATGTCGGTTGATTCATTCCCATTTGTGTAACCGATGTAAACTAGCACACTTCTGAATAGCTAATGATTGTGTTATTATTGGTTACCAAGAGTCTGCTCTCTTCGAAATATCTAAAAGGTTTGTGACAAAAGTTAAACCCTCGACATTTCTTTTTCAACTAGATAAGAAGTTATGAAACTTACAACAGATTATAATGTTCTGTTCTGTGAGTGACGATCTACAATAATGTTGAAGAAAGAATTTACAACAAATTGAGTGCTATCGACGGAGCCGGAAAGAGGAGCTCACATTGTTACAAAAGGTTCGATGTGTATCCCCTCTGCAGTATCCCTTTTGAGGCAGGTAATGAAAAAATAACAATACTTTAGTTGCAATTTTTTTCTTCAGGAAAGCGTACGCCTAACCAACCATCCACTTATGTTGTACAGTGAACGTTTCCTAGCTGAGCCAGACAACGCAGTGGCCCAAACGTGCAACGTTCTACTAGTGAACGTCCAGTGGGTCACAGTAGTCAAATTTGACAAAAACTGCATTAACCTACCTAACAAGAGAGTGGGTAAAACATGGTCTGGAATTATTGACAATCAGCAAACTCCTGGAAGCACGTAACGAGGTGCAAACAAACTTTGGCAAACTCTGCACCAGAATAAACTGTATCGCCTGTGAATAGTCGTTGTATGTGTTTGACTAAAAGAATACGTTCAACATGGTTTGTAGATTCGCATTTTGTGAGGCACTTTTCCGCCAAGTTACGTTGACGAAGTATACACAAATATTCTGTTGAAATTCTGTTCATCAATTAGTTTTGACTAAGGTTCATATAGGACTATCATGTAAGTTCCATATTATGAAATTGTACCGAACAATGGTGTTCACGTCCCTCCCTCATATTCACTGAGGTCTACTCGAAATAACAATGTTATCTGCACCACTCACAAACTCGAGGCACGACTGTTATTCATTGCTAGAAAATAACGAACTTGGACGAAAAGTTACTGGTGATTAACAGTTTCTATGAAGCACAGGATTTTTTGGGAAAATTTTCATTTTCTTCCCAGCCCTTTGAATCACATATCATAGCTTTGAAATGCAAGACGGTACTACAAGATTATAATAACAAATTTAGCGTAAGATTAGAAGATAAAATTCTACAAATTATTGACCGGTATGTAATCTGTGTCTCTGATGAAATGAATGAGGGTCAAAAACCAGAAGTCAGTTATAAGGTGAAAACAGTGCTTCATTGCTTAGGGTGTCTTTAACTTGAAAAAAACATCAAACTTAATTGTAAAATTCAAAATTGAACACCACACACACTTGATCGCAGCCTTTGCATTCAGATAAGCCTTTCAGCTAGCCAACTTCGAGCTTACGAGATCTCAGTTGGAATAGTTTTATTCTACAACACTGAACCGATCAGCAGTAATTCACATCCCCGTTTGAACCGGAATTCGAATTCTAGCCATAATATTAGAAAGATAAGCTTATTAAGTACAACTGCAATTACGTTACACTAGTCATGACCGAGTAATCCCGTCCGATCGTTCAGCTACAATCTTGTGTGAATAGTGCTCAGCCTACCTGATTGTTCTGTTTGTTCCGATTTATAACCCTGGAATTCGCAACTTGGTTGACGCTACTTCAGTCGACTAATCAATCACGCAAACCGCGCTTATAACACAGTATGATGCGGTCAACAGGTGATTCTGTAGAGGTAAGATGACTACCATAAAGCTAGGAACGGTAGAGTGAGCTCGTCTCTCGAAGAACGTTACTGTCCTCGAGTTCACCACTGGCTGGAAGCGCTCATGTCTATGGTGGCCAGTCGGCTTCGGCGATTGTAACGTTCCCCATAGTTGACCGTGACAGTTAATGAATTCCAGTAGAGAAAGCTGTAGATGATATCGTACTGTCGCTTGAAACTTGGCTGCCTGTTTGCAAGGTTTAGTCACCTTCAAGTTGGTTGTTCGGCTTCGGACAACGGATTTTCTGGAAGCAAAACCCTATTCTTCTCATCTTTTATTCTTTAAATTAGGATCTATTCAAATTGTCACGGCCGTATGCTAGTTACGTTTCAGTATCAACCGCTGGTGTACTTCTGTCGATGGTAATGCACTGGGATTACACTCGCCCCGCTCTTTGCAAGACGTCCCTGCTAGATTGCCCGTGGTTGGTTGATGGACATTTCACAGACTTGGTAACTGCCTTCTTCGTGTCCGCTAGCGCTTGTTATCGACTTCTCAACCCATCGCTTATCTGTGTCATACGGTTGAATACCAGAGGCTGTACTAAAATTGAAGGCGCACAATTTGTACATCAAATGGAGGAAAATAAGTTAGCAAGAAGTAAAACATGAACAAAGTGCACTTTCTGTAAAGGCTGAGCAAAACGCATCCCATAGGGATAGACTGAACAATCGTGTGACTATTATACCTCGATGGAATATGTTGAGGAATATTTGCTTTTTATTCACTGTCATCTAGTAACATTTCGCCGCCCCAATTATCGTACATTTCACATATCCGCGAAGTGTGTTATCATCCCAGGCACCGTTCCAACATATTTTTTCTTGTTTCCGAACCGAAAATTCGAACCAGATTTCATTCACACTGGAGTGGTACATGCAGAAAAAAATCAGTATATTATCAGCCTCAGGTTAGTTTGTTGTATACAAAGAGCTTCAACTGACTGTCAGATGGTCGGATCAAACTTACATTAAGATAGTGCAAAATGTATTTAGCGGTAACTAGATTGACAAGTGAGACCAGGTGGATGTGCCCAGAAGAGTGATTATCTGCCAGGATTTGAAAACGATGGCAAAAATATTGTCAACATAATAGTCATTAAAAACGGGTATCTCTTATAGATTAATCATGTAGCTTTTTTCATATTTTCTCGGGTAACTTGCATGAACTATGTTCATACGTTACATACAATTTAACTTCAACATCAGCAGTCTAACTGGCTTTTCGAAGGTGTCGTCAACTGGAGACAAAGTTTACCCTTTGGGTCTCGATCAGAGCGCCAATTCACGTCATCTGACATCACGTAGTATTAATCATCAGCATCTCCCAAACCTACTCCGTGCATTGACCAAATGATTGCTATTCCCAATCCAAGCAGGAACGTGCACAATGCAGCTAGCGATCGCAGCTGAGATTTGTAAAATAACTCATCGAAACTTGTCTCCCGAAACCTAAATTCCTTTCGACATCTTACGGTCGCCTACAAACAGATATAAACTATTCTCTAAAGTTTACAAATATGAATATTTGACACATTTCACTTTAAGTATGGTTCACGATCAATGTTGCCCATGCTAGAACAGGCTCGGTATCAAAAAAGAATTCATAAGTTTGGAACAACCTTGCATCTGATCGGTAACTATTCTTATCGGTTACGCCTCGGCTCCGATGAAGAAGCCTTTACAGGTCACGTAAATTAGTCATAAATCCGGATGTACGCAGAACGAACAAATTGTAAACCACTACCCGAGGCTGACAGTAATCGGTCATGGGCTATGTGCACGACGGCGAGGGGCAGTACCACGCCTGAGATCACATGAAGGCAAGATGGAGATTAAATCTAATTATTCAACCACTTATAATTGTTAGGAGAGTCAAGTGATTTGAAAATCGAGAATGGGCTATTTCAATATTGGTTCACTGTCCCTTGTTCCTGTCGTTTCCAGTCACACCGTTCAAGATTCCGGATGTCAAACCGTTATCGAAAATGCGGTGAAGGTCCATCGAAACCTAGAGAATTTTTACCCCAAAACAAGTGTTTGAAGTCCAGGCAGGTGCACCAGGCAGCTTCACCGTCAATGACTTACGGCGTTGTGGTCTGCTTGAGCCCGTTTGGCCGGACAAAGGGGGTCCGTAGGTGACGCGGTAAAATTTGGAGTGCCTAAGGTTGATTTTTGTCAGAAAACGTTCGTAGCCCGCTGTACTCAACAGCAGGAGCCTACTATCGCTGCTGTGTCGTGTGACTCCGGAAAGTCGGTCATATACACTGTGCTCAAGGTTGCTAGTCTGTTCATTTGCACATGCAAGTCTCCGACTAACACCGCCATATCTTTGCCGCTTGATTTGCATGGAAGATTGGTTGAATGCTGATGGTTAGGAAACTTAAATGTATATTGGCCACATCCAGTAGGGACATATGCCGCAGGTATACGAAAAGATTGACCTGATTATTCTAACCTAACTGCACAGAGCCAACTGCTAGCTTGGATTCATTCAATTCGAACGGAATAGGCATCGACGCTAAACGCACACCCGAGACTGAAGTCGTAAGTCCTCCGAGAGGCTTATGTAACATTCGTACCGTTTATCTCGTAATGGTGAGCAGGAATGAAGCGCAATGTTGCAGTTCCGGATGCAGAATTCTTCTAGGAAACGGATGTCAATGTTGAGAGTTCACAATGTGCCCGGTAAACCTGTCTGCCGACCAGAGATTTTAGTCACTTAGGAGTTGAAAGTGGTTAATTCGAGTAGAATTCGTCTAGGCCGGCTGCTTGCTAGTGAAGATCTGGATCGAAATTATTTACCATATTGGGTAGTACTTTTATCCCCGGTATCTGGTACAGTAAGTTTGTGCTGAAAAGAAAGGCGTACTAATAAGACATGAGCACAAATTAGTGTAATAATGTTCGATAAACGAGGCGTATTAAGGAGTTAGTGCAGTTGTGCTCGTTGATCATGATTGAACCAGTCATCTGCTCTTCAGCTAAGTAGCGTGTCTGAAGTTGGCAAAAAACTTCACTCCTTACCAACGGGATGTGGTACTTTCCGACTGCACAAGCCGAAACCTCAAGCTTCATTCGGAGTCGCAACTAGGAGGCTTTGGTCCAAAACTATACGATGTAAGACAATGGAGAGAAGTAGGAAGGTCACGTTTCATTTGAGTCGGTCATCAAACGTCTGCCCATACATTCCGTCAATGGTGACCAGTTATCCTGGGTTTTCAGTATATTCAACTGAGACTAAAACAGGCATAGCTCAACGTATGAAAGGTCTTCCAAGACGGAAATGAGCCAGATGCAACTGATCAAACCAACTAGGAAAAACCACAACCATTACAGAATGCTCTCACGTCTTCTGTAGTTTGCGGTCTCTTCTAAGTCGAAAATCCTGCCAAACTAACTGCTAGCAATACTACATTTGCCAAACCGCGATACTTGTGGCCAGGAAGTGAACTACTACTCATGTGATTAAGACTACTTTTTAACTGTTCTGTCCTTAGCAAGCTAAAAAATGAGAACTGACCGATCTGAAAAGATGGGGATTCTTGTATTAAAACCGAAGTAGATGAGCATAAATGGCATTGCCATCACGCAATATTTGGGGATGGGATGCAATAAACATGGTGCAAGCAGTACAAATGAAGTGGTAAACACCTTTAAGGAAACCTGATTAGTCTTAGATACAAAGTGGAAACTGTTCAGAGCTCAGTTCGGACAGTCCAGTCGAAACATCAAGTCATAATTGAATTTTCGTAAGTAAAAAAGATCCTGCCACAGGAAATTCACCATCGCACATCAGCCGTGAACGAATACTACCCTTAGTATTCTACAGATGAACTTGAAGCTGCTGAGTTCCACCGAAGAGGGAGGTTCATTAAAGCCGAGTCCTGGTTGAAGTCGTATTTGGAGAATACCTCCAATGAAACCATCACTCGCGCGGAAGAGATTGTAGATGATACACTTGTGACTTTGTTTGAGATGACAAAACAATCTTGATAATGTTTTTCTGAAGTAGCTTCGAATTATTCACGAACATTTGATCACACTGTAAAAAGTGTACCGGTTGGGTCGTTCTTCTAAATGTTGACATCACCGATAAGACCGAACTGATTCCAACGATAGTGAATCCGCGCCAGTCCCTTGAACTGGCCTCCTAATATTTTCCTCTTGTTTCAGATTCGAAACATCACCTAACTTTTGTGCAACGATTGAAATTGGACACTTGAGGTCGGTAAAAAATATGACAGAATTAAGTGACAAGCTATCGAGCACTTATGCTAACGATAAGAAATGTAACGTTAGTAGCAATCCAAGAAAATGGCATTTACCACTGGTCTTGGTGATAGTCGATAAATTCCTGCATGCGTTTTGTACTTATGTTTATCCGTCCATTTGTTGCTGGAGTTATCGATCCTAACTTGAAGGCATCCCATTAAAATGTGCAATGCTCTACACGCAAAAAGTTGCCTTTCTAAACGATACTCTTTCTGGAAACAATTATATCGTAATGAATTTGAACAAACAAGGCAGTAAGGTGATATTGCACGATTTTATTTATTTGTTGTTCGCTTGGTTAGTATTATGTGATCGTAGCAAAATCGATTATTAGAAATCATAGATTGATGTTCCAAAAATCAAATTGGCTTTTCGAGAGTTGCATCCTAATGGGCTCTATGCTCCCTTGCTTGTCCGTTTTGCTCCAGCTGTTGGTCGCAGAGTGAGCTCGAATCAAATACTATTCTTCTTTCAACCAACTCGGAAACATACACGTTTTCTTTGCTCGACCATGGATTTCTGGCCCGTTGCTCTGGGACTGCGTACAAAGATCCAAGGGGAGCATCTCTTGGAAAGAACGTTGTATTATATTACTCCGTTTATCTCTACACAGGTGAGCCAAAGCCAGCTTATATACCGCGACTTAATTTCGCTTCTTCATACACATACCGTCCGTTCCGTCTCCCAGTACTAAAGACTGTGTAACTCTTCAGATAGTACATTGCCACCTACACCAAGCGTCTCTACATAATATGTTGTGAAATCATTTCAAACTCGATGGATATCGTCAGAGGATTCGCGTGGCCAATAAAAATGATTGTACATTGAAGCGACGTGAAAATGCTGACATATCAAACTATTCAGATGAAATGATAAGCAGACAGTTCAGTGCATTCCATAAATGTTTATGAAAGTGAGTAATTGTAAAAGTTTTAATGTGAGAAATGATGCTCGGGAAGCCTGAAGGAATAGTTGAACAGAAGATAACGGGACCAACAAACAACCTAGAAGACACCTCAGGGAGCTGGAAATGACCAGCGGTAATAGGCAATAATGAAAGCTGAGCGGAGATTAACTTGTCCAGAGTTATTCTGACGGCCAGGTCATCTGAAGATTCAACCTGTTTTTTCTGATGTACACATCGTAGCTCAGACCAAAATTTATTCACCGATAAAGCTATCAAGTTAGACACTTGGAGGTGTTCCAGATCGGTCACACACAGACACCGGAAGAGTGCTGTTTCCAATTCGGCCATTCTAATTTGAACCAGTAGCCTTGGGGATGATTATTTCCGCTAGACTCAAGTGGGCTTCACACTGTTTTGTGAGATTGTTGAACGGTGTTATGAGTTAAACGCACATGAACCGCAACAAGTCAATAGTATACGGATGACTGTCTTGGGTCAAACAGCTCACAGTAAGGTGTAGTGAGTACAGGTCGCGGAAGACAGCGCATCATATACACGTCTCCATCGGCTGGAACAACCTGACTATAGCCAACTAGGAGTGTCATGATTGTTCTTCTACCATCGATCCGACAACTTTTAAACAGATGACACCTTCACGACACAGACACCACAGGAACGCGGGGTAATTGGTATCTGTCTGTCTCACATTCCCTAATCAACTGCAACCTATGAAAGTGTATACAATCCGAAATAAGGACAGACTGCGACTGTTCCCTGTGCTTTCGGTCCTCTGTTTCTACTGCCTCGAGTCTACCTTTAGGACCGCGCTAACTCATCACTTGCTGTTAGTGCAGCGAGTTGGATTACAATATGAACACAACTCAGCATACTGAAACCTAGCTTAAAGGTTTCAGAGAAGGGCATCCTGGGCAATGAATAAAGCCACTTGAGCAAGGAATTAGCTTCCTTGACCGCTAAGCTGTACTTTGCAGGCAAAATGATTTTCTTTGAAAAGATAACACTGAAGTCCCGTGCATGGGTAATATTGCCCCTACCATTGCTTCTAAGCAAATACTTCGTGTAGCAAGGCTGTCGAACGTGCATCATGTCACAAGTGACTACAGTAAGTGGCAGCTAGTTGTTTGTGGTCCAGTGATACAGACATTTAAAATCCCTCTCATCCTGTTGTACTGTCCAGGATGCGCCAACGTTTCGTGTAGCCAGCATGTGATAAGTGCAAAAGGTTCACGAACTGCATATTTTGGGCACGAAGATGAACAAAAGTAGCCTTAGCATAGAATTTTGTAATATACCACTACGAGTAACACTCGAAAGAACGCATAGTGCCGGTTTTTGCATCAAAACAGCTTCTCGGATTCGGTTACTACAAATCAACCAATAAAAAACTGAGCCGAATGGTTGTAACAGTACATAAATAAGACATCTGGTTAGTAATCACAAACAATCGACTCAATTTGCACCATACTTCATCACACTAGATGGGTGGAATAGTATTTTCTGTCTTGTACTTACATTTTGTTTGGTCAAGAGAGATAAATATTTTCTCTCATGTCTGAAGCCAATCTGGAAGAACAGAGAGATGACAGTCATTCTGCAGCAAAACCTATTCTGTAAACGTTCGAATGGATATGACCCTAGTTATTAATTAGCTTTCTAAACAGGAAAATTTCAATTAGATCCAATATCAACAATGTGGGCTAGTCTGAAAGATATCTTGTGCATCTCAATCTGGATTTCTTAGCACAACACGTACAATACATCAGGTTGGATACGAGAAATACTCTATCCATCAAATGCATGAATATGCAGTCACAAAAGTTTCAGAAATAACATCTGATAACGTAAAAAAGTGATTACCGAAAACTATAACCGGTCATTCAATAAACGTGTAGTCAATAGATCAAATTAATTACTGTGCAATGATGGACTTGCAGCTAAAAGTTCATGTTGCCGATGTGTTCTAGAAGTATAAATGGATGGAGACAAGTCACAGAGAAGAGAGGTAAAATCACAACAACTTCATTCATTAGATATGGCACCATTTATACAGCACTCGAGAACGATTAATTGGATGAAACTTAAAAACGACATTCTAGTATATTTAGAGGTGCGTTTCAGTAATATATCACGAGGTGTTAGGCAAACTACCGGAAAAAAGGGCGACCGGTGTACAAGAACGCATGCAACAGTTAAGTAATAAACAAGAGACAACGCGAAGATCAAACGTGGTAGCAACCATCCACTTATGTGAACGTGTTCACCGCAAAGTGATATCAGAACCACAGTGATGGAATGTGGCGGCAATATAATCAAGCACTACATGCTTGATGTTCTTTTTGTCGCCGATGGAAAAGGGCATCAAGATCAGCAACTTTGCGGTAAGTCTGGACGTGGAATTGTATATACTGTTTGACACGTATTTCGTAATTTCCCACCTCCATATATTTTGTGCCTAGAATCAATCTCAGAATCTCAAAACTGCTGCTATCCACAGAGCCTACATAGAATACGTCCTTCAGTTGTTTTTCTAAATGAGGTCAAGCTGTCATTTGCTGTTACACATCTCGACTAAGCCGTGTCACTTATCACTCAGACAAATTGAAGTAAAGCCTAATATTATGACTTGACCAACAAGAACATCAATGACAGCGTAGAGTTTCATCTCACCACTGGCACAAATGAGCAGGTTGTCTGAACCTTACACAATTGCTTAAATTATAGTTGCAACCTGTGTATTCTTGATTGTCACAACCGTAAAGGAATGTCCGCATACGTGCCCGGAATATGGTAAGATTAAATTGAACAAAAAATTTTCTTCCCATGACAGAAAGTGGAATCACTTTTGTTCATTTGGAAACTGCTGATTTTACCGACCGACGTGTGATAAATCTGACTGAATTGTATATTTCTTAACTCTGCATGGGGAATCCCGGAGTTTGGTTAGTTACTGTGTCCCAATTCTTAAGAGGCCGATTAGATTTAAAAAGAAATTATACAATTCCAAAATGGTTTGACTATATCACTTTACCAATTTAGCCCGGATGATCAACTATTTAAACAGATTATCGCTGTTACGAAATTCGTTAAAGCTGAGCTGTTTGAATGTGCTAGCCTTTTAGTGGAGGCTACTTTAAAATATCTACTTTTATTCTTCAATGAATGACAAGGATGAATCAGGAGTACTAAACGTGGAGTACTCTCAACTATATGCAGCCGTATCAGAAAAGCTCTTTTACAATATGAGTATAATTTTGAACAGTAAAGTGGGAATTAGTATTCTCAGCCTGCTTATTTACTGGGTGGTCCTGTGTTGCCTACCTCTCACTTAAATCTCACATATGTAGACAGCCTTGGTGGCAATAGACTTGTTCTTCGAACATGCTTCGGTAGAGTTGTCCTCCTTCGTTTTTTGTGCAGATTGCTTCGAATAGTTTCAGATCATAATTATTCCCTGAAGTCAATACTCCGGCAGAAACTCGATTATCGTGTACCGACGTACTGGTCATTTGACTTAGATATCACACATAGGTTAAACACAGTTCCCGATTGTCCAAACATTTCTCAACAAAGACTATTGATTCTATTCAACGTATCATGCAGGGGTCACTTTCTGATACAATATAAAACTGTGATGTCTGGTAAAATACCATAAAATGAATGTATGCAGGGTTAGGCAACGTGACCCCAGTCCAAGGTCACTGGTGTAGGTATCAATTTTAGTTGTGAAACGTTTAAGATTCTCGGGAATAAGTGACTAGTTACTATGCAATCGGTCAAATTCAACCGCTTGAAGTAAACATTCAGTTGAACACTTGCTGTCAGTCCCGTCGCGCGTCACTCAACCAATAAAACGCAACGCATAGGCCGTGCTGGTCAAGGATTGTGATGAAACATGATGAAACAATGCCGTTATATGTGAATTGAGTTTACGTAATCCGACAAAGCTGAGTGAAACGACGACGGTATTAGCATGAACCCATTGAAGCAATCAAGCGGTACACACCCATGTTGGTGACTGGTAGATTTAATTTATTTGGGGGTTTATACGCAGGCTACATAAACTGGCAGTGCGACTCGGCCAACAGACGGAGTACACATTGAAGACTGTTCACCACGAATCTACAACTTCGTTTTTTGTAGGAGGTGTCGCGCGGTTTATTGGTTTAATGAAGCTAACAAAAATGGGAAATTAGATAATAGTCACACGCGGTAACAACCCAACAAAGGCCATTAACTTTACAAAACCAATCATCATATTTTCTCTGAAAGCTTGTACGATGAAAGATAGGACAAACCAATAACAAATAGCCCGAACCTGATCGACTTGTTGAGCCTACTGCTCAAGGCTTTATACCACTGGTAGCTCAGTATCTCATAATAACAGACTGTTAAGCTGGTCCACTTAGCACGCTCAATATATTGTTGCTCGATCGGAAACCGATATTACTGGCGGAACAATGTGAACACAACCTTACTAATCTGTGTTGTGAGCATAAAAGTGGCTGAGCCAACCGACTAGTTTCTATAGTCATGTTTACACTGGTTGATGTGATTGTATACATGTTAACTCACCGCGTATCTTTATTTGCCCGATGTTCACATGGCTTACGTCACCGATTGATGAGAGTAAACGGGATGTCCACCAACCACAATGTTTTTGCTCTTGAGTATATCGGTAATGACGCATTTCGGAGTTGCGAGCTAATAAATATCAATCTTATATCGTCCTGGATGGTCAGATTCCTTTGAAATCAATGGTTGTTAAGTAAAATATAAATGGCTTCGTATCAAACAATGAAATGATATGGGCCCAGGTGGTTATTGCAAAATCCACACTCCTTTACAAAGTGAAGCCATCTATAAATTACAGTCTTGTGATCATTTATTGTGTTCAAATCACTCCTAATGTCGCAAGCTAAGAATGCGGACGGCACAAAGGTTGTTTACTTGAGAAAGCAACAAATGGGTTAAGCGTCTAAACTGAACCACAAACCACTCATTTGCATGCGGTCCTTGGTCCAAGAACGCCTCTGTTGTCACAGGCGCCAATGCTCAGTTCCTTTACGTAGCAATGACCATTTTGGACGATGTTGCACTCCGATGCTTCTCCCTGCATTTCTCCTGCGGCTTGTTCGATGTCAAAATATATGCTCTGGTCCTACTACTGAATAGCCGTGGTGTGAGCAATATATTACGATCGCTCATCCTCACTATACTAAGTGCAGCGATATCCGCATGTTCGTTCTATTTCCGATTGTCGATAGGGAAAATCCGAGCTAATTTCTGAGGTAGTAAACAAAATAAACGTGCAAAGTTGTACGCTTTGTATCGACAGAAACCAACCGAGTACAAACGAGTAACCATTAAGATTCATGTATTTATTCACTTCGTATTCTGATAAAAACGTTTGCCGCACTGTATATTGTTCAGCGTGACTGCTGATGATGGGAAGAAACCGTAATACGGCTAGGCGATGACGTGGTCACTGACTGTGAAAGCCTTGACTGCCCTACAGAGCAGAGGTGTTAGGTGCCAACTGTCTGGTTAAAGAGTTCGTAACCATTAATATTTCCCATCAGAACCGAACTCAGACATAACGATGTGTCGCAGTTAATGGTGGACATTAATTAACAAAATTGTTGATTCCTCCTCTTCTTTTCTGCTCGTTTTCTTTGGTCCACTTCCTTTCCTACTTTTCTTCTCTTCTTTTCTATAGACTATCACTTATTTATTAATCGGATACTTTGTGAAACATTCTCAGAACCAACGATATCCCGACCCACAGTGCACATGAATACGGCTCAAAACGGTAAATGACAATAAGCGTGGAACGCTTTTACTTGAAATTATGTGATTCCCATTTTACTTTCACCCTCATATTTCACAGTTAGCTTCAGATAAGTCAACAAGCGAACGGTAGGCTTTCTGTACCTCGAAAATCGAATTTTAATATCTTCGCAGTTTCAGATATTCATGAAATGGATGACATAAAGAATTAAAGTAGCTACAATCACACAATAATAGAACTAATAACAACAAAAATATTGGGTAGTTTACTGAAACAGCTAAGCTCAGCAAATGTCTATAGCCGATGGGTAGTCTGGGATTAAGATAGATACAAGTTAAATGCCCCTAACATTCAAACACAGCATTGGCCTTCGGATAGAACTTCCAGCCTGTCTTCTCCAAAAAAGAAGCACTAGATTCGCGTTTCACTCATTATAGCTTGTCAGTAACATCCGTCTTTGCCATGACCAGTAGTTGAACTGCGGCAGGTTTTTATGAAGCAATCGTGTAGACCACTGCGTAACCATACACTAAGAGTGACTGAAACGTCATACTGAACGTTCAGTCACTTTAGTCCAAGTAATTATCGGGTTGCCCGATCCTCTCGATAGGGACACAGTTACCATCTGTTAATTACTCTAAAAAGAGTGAAACTCGAGTTTAACGTTTCGCTTCGGAAGTGTCTGACTAAAGCTTTTATTTGTTTGCGAAAGCTACGAACGACTGTGAGTACTTTTCCACCTAAAAATAACCACTCACTAATTTTCTCGGTCAACTCACGAATAGGGAGTCGTGTAGAAGTTGAATTAAATATGGAACAGCGAGAACGAGCGCGTTTGGATGAACGAGTTTACGGAAATCTAGCATAAAAATACACACAGCAAGATACGAACTAGCAAGATGAGATGTGTTGGACCGAATTTCTGCTACAGATTTTTCGGAATTTGTAAAGTAATGAGAAGCAGCAAAATCAGCACACTGTTTGCGGAAAGCTTTGAGAATCCAGTAAAAAGCACAGAATATTTTGACAACAAGCGCTACGAAATAACGGGTGAATAATAGATCCAATGGAAAACACGTGTATTGAATACTGACGTGGGATGGGAATATAGAAAGATAGCTCCCTAGTTTCGGGGGAAAATCAATAACGTAAGATGGTAAGTCGTATTGCTAATCTTAAAGTAATCCTTAGTTAGTTAAAAGAATTTCCATAAGCGAACAGTCTTAAATGTTCCACTGAGAGAGTACAGAATGGGATAAACCAGATAAGTGAGAACGCTAAACCTGGAACATGAGTGACGGGTAGAGTCAGTAATGTCGGCTTGCGTTCCCACGCATCTGAGAAACGACTTCTTATAGATGTCTAATGCCACAGGCATGTAAAGCTGACACAGCTGCCAAACAATGAGCATCATGATGCATGAAGCAGCTGAAGTTACTATCTGTATCTACTGATTCAAAACACTCTCCTCCCGATAGAGAGCTTAAGGATCCGCACACAAGCCTTAATGCAACACAGAAAACGTATGCATAATTTCAAATATCCTGGATTTAAGTAGTCTGTAGTCACGCTTTTTTTCGCTTGGTTTACACCGTGTCACACGTAGGAAGTGATCTCCCATAGAAACACGAAAGTTGATTGTGATATGAAAGTGTGCGCCCTGATGGAGGTCCATTACTTTACCAATGTTGAATAGTCGATCACTGCTGAGGTTAGAGAAGTTGCCGTTTACCACAGAATTTGTTCTGTTCCTTACAATGGCGGTCGTTGTAAGGGGAACACCGTAGATAATTTAACCCAGCTGTTTCCAGCTATTTTTGTCCCCCCACTCTAGTGGTCACTGTTAATCACGAAAACGATGAGTTATTTAATGTACATTTGAAATAATACATTATTTATGCGTATGTATATATATCCATGCATACGTAATAGGATGCTAAAATTATGGTCACAAAATCATTGCCACTGTATTTAATAATATCCTTGAGGCTAGCAGAAAACATTGAAATTTCGAATGCTCGGTTGTAATCGGGTTAATGATTATAGAAGACTGCCTCTCTCAGTAGTATTAAGATGACAATATCCGATGGACACGACTGAAGCTAAACGCAGTCAAATTTCCTGTAAAGCAGCCCAAGAACGATGTTACTGTTGTGGAAACGTATCCACTAGGCTTGCGCTGCACCATTTGCGGTTCCACTCAAACACCACGTATCCGGTGTAAACCGAGGGAATGAGACCAGTAGGTGTGTGAGTGAAGCCTTTGTGTCCAGCCGGCCAATGCTGGTTAGCCAATTATATGGAAACCCTTATCTCTCGGAAAATGAAGAGAGAGAGACTGCAATGACAAGATCTATACTACGGAGAAAGATACGTGAAATGTGATACAAGAAGCATTTCAGTATACGAGTGCATGTTAGTGCAGTCCAGAGAGGATAAATTTGAAAAACAAAATTCAAAGTTGGACTACGAAACGATCAGACAAACGATTCATCATTCAATACACCAACAAAGCTCAAGGAAAGAATGGGTAGAAGACTACAGACACTCAAGCTTCTGAAAAGAGGAGTGGATTAATTGCCCAACGACCATGGTCTTGGTCGATGCAATATTTAACAAAAGTTGAGTGGATATGTTGATATGACTTACCTGAGCCTAACGTACTCATCATCTCTTCGCCGACGGCGCACTATGAGTACACTGGTGACCTACTAATCCAAGACGGCCAGCGCATTCGCGGCCGCACACATCGCAACGCCATATAGTCATGTCACCACGACCTATGGCACCAATAGTTCCCTTGCGTACCGCGCGCTTTCGTTCTCGGCCGCGCAATAACTGCTCGTTGAACTCGCGGACGCCCGTCCGAATTGTATTCTTCCAGGCAGTCGGGTTCAACGTTGTCTTCCCAACATATAGGGCTGGTTTGACACGCATGACAAGCAGCGCCTCGAGTTTCTTGAGAATGACGGGCGTGTGATGACGCATCAACATACGTAATGCGTTTGTCGGATCGACCACAGGTCCGGTCTCTAGCACGTGTTTGGCGATCTAAGAGGCCGGGTTGCGTTGTTTGGTAGGGTCGCGTCAGATCACGCCACACATCATGCCCTCGATATGCTTGGGCACATGTTCCTTCATTCTAAGGCGCAGGGATCGATCAGTTCTGTCAGTGTAAACGTCACCACAGCTGCAGGTGAACTGGTTGATACAGTGTGAAGTGAACAGCTCTCGAATCCGCGACATAATGTGAGGAAGTGTGTGACTTGGTGCGACTCAGTAAACGCAGTGTAGCTGCACTGTAAGCACGTTGGATGGCCTGTGTCAGTAGTTGCGTAAGAAACGACATATTACTATCTCTTTTGTACGGTAACTGCACGTACACCGGTTTCTTTGAAACAGACGTTCTTGTGGGTTTATTATTTTTTGTTTGCTATGAATGTCAATGAAACTCAGTGGATGACCGTTGGAGACCAGGGTTTCACGAATAAATTTCAACTCTGTGTCTAGTGTATCGTCTGTACATATAGTTCGCGCTCTGTGAAAGAGACAACGAACCAGCGAGCGTTTGCGTTGTATGGCTGAGAAACTGTTGAAGTTCAAATATTGTCCACCCCAGGTGGACTTACAATGTACTGGTCGAGACACTGTATCATCCTTCCATCGCTAGATGTTGATATCAAGAAAGGCAAACGTGTCTTCCTTTGCAAATTCAGACGATAGTGTCAGATTTCGGTGCGAAGAGTTGAATAAATCCTATACTTTTTCTATTCTCTCTTTGTCTTGTACGAATATGGTTATGTCATCAACATATCGACGATAAATCGGGATGTCATGTAGTGTATTCGCGAAGCGGAGTTCAATCGTAGACATGAATAATTCAACCAGAATTGGCCCTAGAGAGCTGGCCGTCGCAAACCGGTCTATTTGTTTAAATCCCATGTTTCGAAAATAGAATTTGATATTTTCAGTACACAATAATATCAGAGGCTTCAAGATATTGGACGGGACATGAAGCTTTATGTTATGAGCTGGTGCAAAGTCACAGATAAAGTCGACCATCTCCCTTAATGGCACATTTGTGAAGAGCGAAGTTACATCAAGGAAACACATAACTTTTCCTTTGAAGTAAGTATTATATAGAATTTTGCACTTCTCAAACGTGTCCTTCAGGCAGAATTTGGAAGCGGGTTTGCGAACTGCCTGTAAAACATCCACTTGGGTCTTAAAACAATGACATCCTTCCAGTTTGATAGTTCTTTGAGGGCTTCATAGTGTTCATTCCGGAGTAGGCATTTCTGTTGGATGGGAGCATTCAAAAAATGGTGCGATAAATTCACCACTTTAGCTTTAAACCAACTGTGGTTGTCGTCAGATGTGGGTGCCAGCTCTCCCAATTGATCATTTAAATTGAAGACCAAGAGAAAGCACTTCCAATTGAGGTCGCGAAAGAGCTCTCGAAGAGAGATCCACAACTAATTTATGTGGATCACCGGGAAATATATCACCCGGTGTGGTAGAAAACAGTGATGTTTGTAGGTGTGCCATGCCAGAGTTCTGAATACGTTTGACAGCTTGACCGCAGAAGTTTGAGAAATTGATGCGCGAAACAATCGACAGGGTGTCCAACAGTGGCAACTACTTCAGTTGAGTTTGTAGCAATTTTGTCAATTCACCACGAGTGGATACGATATGAAATTCATTCAGGCGTCTGAGATTGAACAAGGTCACTTTACTATTGCCTTTTCGAAGCGAACATCAGAAGGTTTTAGGATAAATAGCAGATCGGTCACAGCTACGCAAAAATTCCATCCTGCACTGTTCAATGGCAATCTTGCACTGAAGGCTGACAAGCTTGTCAAGGCCTTTGGTAATGTGGGTTGGGAGTCTTCGTTTCAAAAATATAAAGCATCTTTCCCTTTATAATGGATAGTTTTAAAGTGACATTCTAAAACAAACGTAGTGTATGCCTCACCCACGCAACGTCGTGGCCTCGTAGCACAGTTTTTCACTTTTGGTTATTCAACGCTTCGTTGTTGAAGTTAATCACATGCCCTAGAATGAGAACCACTGTCTTGAGCAACACACTAAGCACACGTTTCCAGAGCCCCATGTCTTCGTGGTTTTTGTGAATGGCAACTCAATCAATTAATAAATCTCTGGCTAACTTATCTAAGCGATTGCCCCGATTCTTCTCACAAAATGATGACTGACAATCAGATCAGTGTTGTCAACTAATCGCATGATAACCCAACACACCTCATGGCTACAGAATTCACGGAGACGGTGCAAAATAAGTTTGAAAGAACGGTGCACTTGTCCATCTTCAAAAGGCCGATTTAGCTACACGGTACATTTAACGGCACTGATGTACTGCTCGAAAGGATACTTCGTGAAACAGCTATAGATGATTGCCCCTAAGCGTGAGGACTGCAGTGAATGCAACTTAAAAACTGTCCTAGTTTAATGAAAGTGCAGATACAATGGAGTTCTGTTCTGATCACAACGAAGGTAGGATGATTCGTACACCACACATCTCAGGAGGGGGTGCTGCTCTTATAAGACTGTTAAATCACGTTAATGTTACTGGAGGAAACTGAAGTCTACATAGATTGCTGAAGAATGTATGGTTTAATGGGATAGATTAGTTCAAAGCAACATGACATGAATTAATGCGAGTTGTTGTTGTTCTTACTTCGCTGTGAGCATCATTACTGTTAGGTTGAAAGCTTTCGGAAAATGTTCAGTCATGACCTAGTCAAGTAATATGCAAATCTCAATGATTTGATTGACAATTTAAAAAAAGGATAGAGCAAGCAATTCGGCTGTTCGTTGCCACGTACTTTTAAAAGTCGAACACAGTCAATTACGTGGAATGCTTGGCCCACGTTGAATGCGTTACATTCTTTGCTTTCTAGTTGCCGAGTTTTATTCAATGGGACCATCAACCGTTGGAAAAAAATCGGGGTGGACAGACAAAGAAGTGCTCAAGACCTATTAGGTCCCCGACAGTTTCACTGAATAAAAGGAGCAGTTGTCGTCTGTCACGTTGGCAATTTCGTAGCCATCCAAATCGTCAATAAGAAATGTAATACACCAAGATAATGCGGCGTAGTCAACGTTGTGTCTGTATACACAGTATGTCCAGCGCTCCCACCTAATATTATTCAGTTCCAGGAACACATGGACCATTAATACCGCATCAGCTCTAAACAACAAAAAATCTAAGCTTTCTGATGTTCACGCTAAGTTACGATCGAATTAACGACTGGCAACAATGTCGCCACACGACTTTGGCGTGGTACCTTTTGGCCGGATGAACTACGTGGTTAAAAAGAACATTCCTCAGGATGGCTGCAAATTTCGACCCGATAAAATGCACACTAAAGTACAGAGTACGGACAAAAATCCAGACGCACCTTGAGGGATATTTTATTGACAAGACCATTTCAAGGTTCCCAATGCTTCGCGAATCTCAGACTTCCCATCTGGATGATTCACCGAAACTCCACATGCATTAAACACCACTGAAACCGATACTATCCATGGTCAAGTGGACTCAACATCGATTAGCAAAATGGCTTGCAGCGCCGCTGAAATCTGTACGCCAACCATTCTTTCAGTGTAATGTGAAGGATACATGTGGAATGATAAACTTGCTGGAGGGACTGAACGTGAGCTTTTATGAATATTAGTCCCCTTCATAAACGTTTTTCTGAAGGAAACAGTGGAAATAATTGTCAAATGGATCAACTAAAAGTAGTTACGAATCGGTCTTTACGAAATTAAAACGAATGCACCTCCTGCATATACTGAACATCGAACTCCTATCTCAAAGAGACAGTGTGGCAATGGGGAATCCGCTCGGCCCTGTTTAGGCAGACATCTTTATGGTCTACCTTGAGGAGTAGCTGCCGATTACCACTGAAGAACCGATGCTCTATTTTCGATACGTAGATGATATAATCACTACCAGCAGAGGAGACGCAAAATTTACACTCAATTGTGTGTCAAGTGCACCCGAACATATCACTGTCAGTCTGTTGCCTTTTTGGACATTCGCACAATGCGACAATCAGACGACACAATCCAAAAATCTGCTTACAGGAAGACCACATGACTAGTCAACAGTTGAATTTCAACATCTTTATCCAAACTCCATACAAATGCGCTCTGGTTCGTACATTATTTCACTGTCAGGAAAATACGTAACTCACACACCTTGCACAATGAACTACAGCACCTTCAATCAGTGCTGCAATCAAATGGCTGTTCACGTGCATATACTGAGCTACACATCAAGCTTAGACAAGCTGCATCAAGACATAACTGTGCTCAAATGAAGCGTCAATTTACAGCTAGCCTGCAAAGGTGATGAGGTGACGGAACAACTCACTTGGTGACTTCGAGCACCAGTCGGTCGAACATTCTGCGCGGTCTCCATCACAACGCTGCATTGAACTAGCCGAATACTAATCTCTTCAGTGAAAGTGTCACTAATTCAATAGGTCAAATCTCACCTAATTTACCAGCTCCAATGTGGGTGTCAGGTCATCTACGTCGGCAGAAGCCAAACGTGTAGCCGAGTATCTTACAGTTGTGGTTAAACGTGAGATGCAACAGGCTCCGGTAACTGTTGTTGCGCCAACAATGCAACGCAAGTAGGCAGCATCTTCAATCACACTTCAGTTGTTGACCGTTGGACATAAGGCCATCATTGTTCACGCTTTCAACATTACTTATACAACCAACAATCGACGACTGCTCCAGTTCACTGGGGTTGTTGCCACTCACAGTTAACAACCGCTCTTCTACCAACAGAAGGGCATGGTCACCAGTCTGAAACTGCCGTGGTAAATGATCAATTTCATTGCTCGTGCGTGGGTTGTGTAGGTGTATCGATTGTGTGCGTGTATGTGGTCGGTCATTTCTTTTCACCAACCTTGTTTGACTGCTTCGTAAATACCAACATTGCAGTATGTACCTGATGAGATACAGCGAAATTCCCTAGGCGATAAATCGTTCAGTTTGCTGTTTTTGACTTCTGTTTACAGATTTATTCCTACTTACCTAAAACATCCCTCTCAATGTTACAGTGAACGGTGTCTCGAACTACCGTACCATTTGCTCAGGTACATAAATGAGTGTTTTACACGTCATGTATCACCATGTACCCCCACGATCAGCAATGCAAGACGATGGTGCAGTACATTGTGTTGACGGCCGGCTCAAGACATCTGCGGCATATGACCCGGTCGCTCGAAGCTCGCATAAAACTGTACAGCACATCGTGCATTTAACCAACCGTACAGTTGAGATGGTTTTGGTCTATCGACCCATGTCCCTTGCAGATCAATGACCGCCTACTTAGTGATGACATACGACGACTTCTCTGCAGAATTATCACAAATTTAATTCACGAGTGATGTTAGTTACGCTGATAATGTTTTCGGCACCTGCGAGATCCCGACCAAACTTGCGTTATCTGTCTTGAATCCTATGACGTAGTTATGAACTCTCACCTAAACAAGAATGTTGGAGGGTTCAAACGGTGCAGCCTGTTGGAAACCCCTTAGGCTAGTTTACATTGTGCCAATAAAAAACAGGAATAGTGGCCCACAAATTAATGTCCCACTTAGTATCAATGAGCACGGAGTCCTTATATTTGGAGTAATGATTGGGACAAAGAAATCCCCCCAAATTTTGCTAACAAAAAATTTACAAAACAAACTGGATGTAACTGATCAAACAGCTAATCGATACGCGTTGATCTTTTGCCTCACTTATCATCGCCAGTTTATTAATGGCACTGTCATTAACGTCATCAACGGATATGATCCGATCAGGCGAACTAGACAACCCAGACTCAAAATCCCACTTCCGCGCAACACAACATACTAACTGACAATAAGGAGATCATATATCGTCTGGAGAGAAATTAAAAAGCATACAATGAACACTATTATGGTCCGCAATCGGGCAACAACAGCTGTGTGAGCCGACAGAGGTCAACGTCTGGCAGAAATGATCATGTTCAGTGTCAATACAAAACTGTTCTTTAGCACTGCAGCTTCCATCATCAAAAGCCGTTCCGCAATCTATCACTTGTGTCACAGACAGGAAAAAAGTTTGAAATAGAAAAGCCACAAATGTTCTCAGTAATCATTATCTGTGTGCTCACCAGCATCTACAGAATAATGTGTGTGTGTGTGTGTGTGTGTGTGTGTGTGTGGGTACACAAGGATGCAGTAACGTGCATTCGTATACTGAAATACTTCGTGTATCATATTTAACGTATCTTTCTTCGCAGTCTAGATTTTGTCATTGCAATCTCTCTCTCTTCATTTTCCGAGAGATAAGGGTTTCCATATAATTGGCTAACCAGCATTGGCCGGCTGGACACAAAGGCCTCACTCACACACCTACTGGTCTCATTCCCTCGGGTTTACACCGGATACGTGGTGTTTGAGTGGAACCGCAAGTGGTGCAGCGCAAGCCACTTGGAGTGGTGGTTTGAAACGCAGGCTTCCTTTGGCTTCGGTCACTGTGACAGGCTAATTCGCTCCGGATGCCACCGACCGTGTGTGCACCTAGTGTTATGAGCCAATGATGTGGGTGGCACAAGCATTGATTATTCACAAAAATCGACACAAAGAGTGTTTGCTTCAACACCATATTGAATACAAATCCTCAAGTGCACATAACTAGTCCCGGGATGCCACAGTGACCAATTCCAAGTTCATGTATGGAAAATACCATTACTTGCCGGAGTGCATCCTAATGTTGTTCCTTACATTTTCCCCAATACATAAATACGTGTCTCCACCTGATTACTCACGAGTAGCACAGTGCGATTGTTCATTCTCAATATATCAATTCCACTACTGCAAGTGTCCTGAAAAAAATTGTTTTTATACCATACACTGCGATTCACCAACGCTCTGTGAGAAGAAGGCTTCAGGTCCTGATCTCATCTCTTCCCTATTCCTTTTCGACTTTAAGATGTCTCAATGCCAATTTAGGCGAACGGCGTGCGGAAAGGGTTGTTCGACTAATATGCACTCCAGTAGACTGAAGGACTGATTGACTCTTACAGGATGAGAGGAGGTGGTCCGACCATTTGCGGACAGCAAACCAATTTAGGTTGCCTAAACCCGGTTACTCAGGGTATCTTAAACTGACATCAGGATTTCGTAAACTGGAAAAGGTATAATGCTAAAGACATGTGTCAGAGTTGTCACAGCCACTCTGTGATCTTTTTAGTCGATCTCTCCGGTAAGGCAAATCGGTGATTGCAATCAGCCCGTTAATTATGAGGTCTACTGCATTGTTTTGAAAGAGGCCCAAATATGAAAGGCGGACTGTACTTTTTTTCGTTGTCCAGAGGTGAAGAAGAACTTGGCTGACGACCAGTTGCGCTGGCACCATACTCGATTTTTATTATTGCACGACGGCCAAAATAGCTTTTGATATTCTCGTTTGTTACAAACTTAGCGGTTTCTCGGGAAGAATTAACAAAGAGGACTGATGACAGAAAATCAGTTGGTATGATCACCCTAAGGTTTTCAACCGAGACTATTTACCACAGCGTGGTGCTTCGTAATTATGGTACAAACATTCATGTAGCTCCCGTGGCTCACTGATTAATTTCAAGACCGCCGCTTTCATTTTGAAGTAAATGGGTTCATTTCTGATTAGCATTGTACGACTAGAAGTGTGTCAAAAGGTTGCACACTGGTACCCTCCTCGTCATTTTGTTTGTTCTTTAAATCCCATGACTCACCGATACTCTGTTGCTGTCACATGCTAGTGCATTCACATATTAAGTTATATGTCCGAGCTAGTCATCCTCATCTCGTGAAGGACATTAATTTCATTGAAAAGGTACAACATAGAGCAATAGTACGAGTTACCTCACATTCTCTCTTACCCAAATAGGCAGTTTTCAGTGTGACACCAGTATCTCAGAGATTTGATTTTAGTACACAGGATCTTCTGACTACCCCAAAATCCGTTAAAAAAATACTTGTGTCTAGTGAAAGTAAACATCTAATAGGTAACTTGCTGAAGTTACATCAAATGAGCCGTCTGACTTGTAGAGAACATCTCTTTAGAGTCCGGGTGTGCTCAATCTTGAACAAACTACCACAGTCTGTCGTAACTGCGATATTAATAGTTGAATTCGGGCGCAGACTTGACACACATATTCCGAATAATAAACGAAATAGTTAGATAAACTGATCATCAGAATCACCAAGGCAGAATGAAGATACCCTCACTCTTCCACTGTTGATAGTCGCCTGTAATCTGCAGCGTGAATGTTTCATCCTCGGTAGGCAGTGACACTGTCTTTATACCATTCGTTATTCTTATTCGCAAGCTTTCGTTATTGACCCTGTGAAAGTGAAACAATCTTCCAGTTTGTTTCTTCTTACGAAATCGTCCAACACACGTTCACATGCAAATAAGCCTTCCCAGCTGCTGTAAACCTGTAATTTTTTATGAACCCTCTGAATAATCCACGCAACTGTTGTCGGACTTACTTCGTACGTGATGTAACACGGCACAAAACGACTGGTGATTGTATGTCCGGCTGTTCCAGAGTCACGGGGGAAAAAGTCAACAGTCGCCATTTAACTAACGACAAACAGGAACGTATTTAATAAAGTATGACAAACCGATCGAAACAAAACATATTTAGGTCATCAAATTGTTGAAAACAATGTTCTAAAAGAACATGCGTAAACGCGAACGTCAGCCGAATGGCCACCTACATTGTATTGAACGAGGAGGCCCGGCGATTAAGATGCACATGAACACAAGCGCCCATAAACACTAGCATGGTTTTAACCCTAAGCGTACGTTGAGGTGTTCGTACACTGCAGCGACTGTTATGATTATTTTTGATAGTCGCATTCCATTGTACATTTTTGATTACATCGGTTTCTTACCTACTTCTGGTTTGGTCAAGCTATCCACTTTGTAATAACCGTCCTGATGCTAAAATCATAACTCGCTCCCTGCCTCGTTAGCTTGACGTGTTTTCTCTGTCCGCTATACTTTTCAGAGTTGATATCAACACGCAGGAGTCAATGCACTAAGCCTTGGTTTTCATTGGCGTTGGGTTTTCGACAGTGAGAACTGACTGTGTATTATTCCGTTAAAATGTTCTAACTTTCCGCTACAGTCGTCGCTTGCGTCTTGGTGAGTTCTGTCTTTATATTTGCACATTTCTCATTTTTATTAAAGTACTCGTAATCAGTCGATTACCTCTATTCGTGTACATGCGCAAAGTATAATCATTCATTTGTTTTCTTAAATCAGTTTCATTAACGATTCTTGATAACGCATAACCGTGCAACTACTACACAATGTCTGAAATGTTATTTAAGCAAGTTGACAGCCACTTCTTCGGTACTAATGCATTGGCGGTTCCTCCGATTTTGGAAATGGACCCTCTTCTCTGGTTTGCTTAATTAGAGGCAGCATTCTTCAACAAAAGAATTTTGTCTGATCAAACAAGATTCTGTCAGTTGTTAGCCAGACTTCCGAGTGAAGTCACCATACAGCTTCGCGATGTTGTAGTAGACCAACCGACAGAGCATACGTATGAAACCTTAAAATAGGCAGTTACTAATCGGGTCACATTCTCTGGAAAGACCCAACTACAACAATTTTTCCACGACCCAAAGCTAGGCGACAAACGCCCTACAACCCTTTTAGCGAAGATGCAAAAATTCAGCAGCAACTCGCACGTGGATGAGTCACTTAACCAGGAACTCTGACTTAAAAAATTGCCAGAAGCGCAAGCAATAGCTTCTGTTGCTCATCCAAAAACCTTTGCCGAGACAGTCAAAGCCGCCGATCAAGTAGTGGAGCGTTTTCAACCACTACTTTGGTTGCCTAAGTGTAGCACGTTCTACAATAGGCATGCGCGGTTCCGACAATTTGGTTACTTCAAAACGTGGTCCAATAGGCGTCAAGGTTCTAAAAGGAGAGTCCACAGCTTTGCGACACGATTTGAATGAAATTTCCTCAGATCGTCGATCTAGTATATCACCCAGGTGACACATACTGCAGTCAAAAACTGACTTTTTTTGGTACCACAAACGTTTTAGTGACCGAGCCGAACAGAGTATCAAACCCTGTACCTACGCATCATCAGGGCGATGTAAACTCAACAGCCGACCTTTACCGGCACACAATGCCTTGTAACGTGCAGTCAAAACCAGCAAGCGCGCACGGTTTGAATTTAACTGGTGTAGCAGGGCGTGCTGCTGTGTTGTCGACGCCGTTTTACTTTACGTTTGTGCAAGTCATGTGCATGGCTTACTGAGCCTTTGGCTCATGCCTGTTTCTTGTTGTTTTCTTTCACAGGACTCTTGTCGGAACCCCTGTCTCTACGTTGCCCCATAGTTGGTCCTCAAGTGTAACGGACAATCAGAGTGTAAACAGCTGGCTTGCATGTTACACCGTCGACGCTGACTCTCCCTGTCGCCCCATTTTTGTGCGGGACGTAGAAACCGGAAACAGGTTCCTGGTAGATACCAGGGTGCAGGTTAGTGTTTCCGTCTATAACAAACGGGGTGCCAAACTCCTGCAACCCACAACTCTGTGGTGCAAACCGCACCCCTATAACCATCTAAAGGTAATGTTCATGAACCCTCAAGTTGGGCCTCCGGCGAACATTCCACTGAGTGTTTACAATCGCCTCAGTACTTTTTACCATAATCGGCATCGATTTTCTCTGGCATTTTGACCTTCTCGTCCATACGAGACGTCAGATGTTAATCGATTCCAGCAATAGGCTAAGCATACCCGGCATGCACACAACAGCTGCAGCCATAACAGCGATATATGTCCAACCATCAGCCCCTAGGAAATTTGTGGATCTGTTCACTGAGTTCTCACAGCTCGTTCGCGCATTGAACAACATCCCAACAGTGACCCCTAGTGTCACACACCACATCCCCACCAAAGGATCATCCGTCTCAACATGGCCTCGCCGGTTAGCTCCCGATAAACTAAAGCTCACTAAGGCAGAATTCGAACTCGGAATAATACGCCCTTCCGAGAGTCCATAGGCCTAACCATTGCATTTAGTCCCTGAAAAGTCAGGTGATTGGCGCCCGCGCTGTGGTTACCGCGGGTACAACAAAGCAACGGTCCCTGACAAGTACCCAATCTCGAGCATGCAAGATTTAACTACTTCTTGTGTAGAAAAACCATCTTCAGCATGGTAGAACTGGTACGTGCCTATCACCAGCTCCCGGTAAGCCAAACAAGATATACTCAAAACTGCAATTGAAACCCCCTTCTGGCCTTTTCGAATTTCTTTGAATGCCATTTGGTTTGACCAACGCAGATCAAATGTCTCAACGCCTCTTTCATGAAGTGACACGCAGTTTGGATATTGTCCACCCGTATCTGGATGATATTTTGGTTGCTAGTTCTTAACAAGAGGAACACCCTGCGCATCTTCGCAACCTACTGGAACGTCACAGTTAACTCCACCAGGTGTGAACTGCGTAAGACCATAATAAGGTATCTGGATAAACAAGATGTCACAAAATGGAATCACCGCACTAACCGACAAGGTTACTCTGAACCGGGTTCTTTTAAGCAAATTCGTCGTTTTAGTGGTTTGGTCACTACAGGTGTTTCATACCCCACTGTGTGCATATAATGCAGTCGATGGCCGACCTCCTCCGTGGAGATGAACGTAAATTCCAGTTCACAGAGGCTGCAGGCACTGAGTTCATTGGGCCCAAGGATACGGTCACCGACTTAACTCTCCTTGCCCATCGTAATCCAAAAGCACCACTGTCAATTGAAACCAGGGTATCTGACACAGCTGTCGGTGGCGTGTTGCAGCAGTCCGTTGGAAAACAATGACAACCTTTAGCTTTCTTCTCTAAACTTTTACAAACCGCGGAATCTCGCTACAAGTTTGGTAGAGAGTTACTAGCAGTCTGTTTAGACATCCGCCATTTCTGCTATTCGCTGTAAGACAGGACTTTCATAATTTATACCGATCACACACTGTCAAGCTATTCTTTAAACGTCTCGTATGATAGGCGATCCCCAAGGGAAATTATCTTTCAGTTTACGACTAATATACGAGATGTCTCAGATACCGAAAACACTGCTGCGGACGGTATTTCACGCGTTCATAATTTCAGCGCACCTGCTAACAATGGCATTGGTTTTGCAGCCATGG
>JTDE01000413.1:30043-54354 GCA_014338405.1 Paragonimus skrjabini miyazakii
AGTGTAAACTTAACTGACCAATGAACGCGATTGTATATGTTGAGTACTGTGTGCATATTAGTCTCCGAACTGGCTACGATAAATGTATCGTCTACGTATCGGTGGTATTGACTGGACTAGCTGATAGTGAATTGAAGCGTAGTGCGTTCAAGTTTTCCCATGAATATATCGGCCAGGAAAGGTCCCAGCGGGGATCCCATTGCTACGCCATCTGTCTGCCGACAGAGCACACCGTTGAACAGCAATTGTACATCAAATTGCAACGGAGCAGAAGCTCTTTCAATTTTAGTGGTGGTAAACCAATATTAGTCGTTGAAAGATCGAGAAAGATATATCTCATTTTATCAGTCGTTATCAAACTTGTTTAAACTATCAACTTTCCAGCATCCTAGGCTCAAATTTTTAGTTCTCATAACTGTCACAACAAATTTATAACCCCTTCATTCAAGTTCAGTTACGTCGGCATTAAAAACAGCATGCCGACCTTCAACCAGATTACTTGGCCAATATGAGGATAATTAATTCTTCAGAAGCACGTGAGCATAATTGCACTTGGTGCAACCGAATTTAATTTTCACTACCAGGTTGAACGTTACTTATGAAAAATGTCAAATATACATATGTTATAGCGTCTACCTGATACCTTCCTCTCTCCAATTACCCACTATCGATAGATGCTTTGCATCCTCAACTGAATTCCATTAGTCAAACAATCTACTCCGAAAAACATTTTTTCAATATCATTGGCTAAATTGAGACGAATATTTCAGTATTAACTTAACAAGCTTGAACAACCTCCCTATGCTTCTATTGATAGACAGACTGAAATTATTCGTCTGGTTGACTGTTGTGATTTCCAAAATGGTTTAGGGTAACGACCACATTTTAAATTAAATCAAAAAGTGACGGTGAGAAACAGTCACGGCTATTAAAACAAATCAAAATACGACGTTACAAAACATAAAAAGCCGTACACAATTGTGAAAAGAATGAGAGGTGAACCGGTTCGCTTCGCGATGACATGATAATAAATGGTATATCTTGCAGCAAGTTCTTCAAGTTAATCACAAAATTCATGGCTTTCTAATGTTACTATCCAACGTCACTGCACTCACGAAAACCCACTGGTATGTGTTTACTGCAAGTGCTCTGACATTGACGAATTTCGCTATAATGGCACATAACTGAAGGTGGATTTTCACTGATATCGAAGGTTCCTCGTAGCCTGCTTAAAAGTTTTGAACCACAGTATCACAGTTTTGTAGGTCACTGTATAATGCGCCTACATACCTTATAATGAAAAATTTCGAGATATGCTGCCTAAAGTGCAGGTAGAGGCAAGTGCTGTTGGCATGGCAACGAGGGCGTGAAGTTTTCCTGATGTTGACATTTGATGAAAATGAAAACATCTAGCACATTCTCGTCCATCGTCAGAGTATGCGGTGATGGATTATTTTCTCTCTCCCACATTTGTCTTTTGCTCAGTATTAACACGTCTTGATGTAAAATGTTACCACCAATATGTTCCATAAGGTTTTTAGGAGATTCAAAACTACGGTTCATAATACCTCCAACCTTAATGTGCTATTCTGATAGTTTTGTTATGTGGAGCGGGTAGGTTTTTCTTAGTAAATCTTTACGTTCATTAACATTTGTTTGTGTGGCATCTTACGAATGTGTACAGCGTTAATAAAAGCACGTTTTGCAACCGTGATATTTCACAGTTTTGTGAAGATCACCTTAATCTCCTCATTGATATGTTTTCGGGGAAACTGACCTTCTGACGGGATGGATCACATGCATTACCGGATCAAACCGAAAAAAGTTCGCGTTATGTTATCTGTGATAGCTGTAATATCCAGTGGTTGAGTAACTTATTGAGTAAAGACATCAGAAGACAACCAAAACAAAGAGATCCAAAGTCTCTTGGTGCCAATATCATTTTATGCATTCAAAAATGTATACAAATATCAGATATGCGCAGTGCGATCCAAAAGACTGAAAACTGCATAATGGTACAAGTAACTGTCAGATGCGAAGAACAATCAAACGCCAACATATGATGAAATGTCGGAGCCCATGATAGAAGACCTACCAATGAAAAACCACACGGTCAAAATACTGGACAGCTGACTGACCTCGAAATTCAACCTACGACAAATAGGGAAGCAATTTATAGCATGGCGGGTAACAGAATGAAACAATAGGTGACAAACCAATTAGCAAGTCACACTCAAAACCGACAGAGGGGTAGGTTAAATAACACATTTAACAGAAACCAATAAGTCTGGCCAGCTTTTGAAACAGGATCATTATAGAGGAACGATGATGTCGGATCCACTTATGTGAACATCAGCACATCGCAAATACAGAGAAGTTTTCATCGCATATATTAGCCAACATAGTCGGCGTGTAAATTAGCTATGAAAAACTTCACTACATATGACGTGAAGTACACAGGCAAGACGTAATTAAAATGTTTTAGGTTAAAGCCTAGCAACAGCGATTATTTACAATGATCAGTTTTTAAAAGGTGAAAAAGAGCTAAAGCATACTTCACAATCATCACTTATTTTCGCTGAATCGAGTAGTTTCAGCAAACTATGTCTCTTCTCAAAAACAAAAAAATTAAAAAGCTACCAACTTCAAGAAGTGGCTTAATTAATAATTGTAATCTGATTCTATGGTTGAATACTTTTATTCATTCTCTAGCCTACTTATTGCCGAAATGTTCCGACCAGGTGAGAAAGCAACTATTCACACTGCGGTGAAGCGAGCTGATCTGGCGGATCTCGAACAAATGCTTGCAAGCGGAGCTAACATCAACGAAATTGACAACATGTCTTTCAGTCCTCTTCATTGGGCTGCCAATGTTGGAGCAATTGAGATTCTGCAATTTCTCTTATGGAACAAAGCTGATCCGACGATAGTTTCCGATCGCGGTTGGACGCCGGTGCATATTGCAGCAATTCGTGGCTACGAGGCATGTATCCAATCGTTGGCAGATAGGGGAGTTAGTCTATCTGCACAAGATCATCATGGATTCACTCCAGGTCATTTGGCAGCTGTGCACGGAAACTCATCCTGTCTTTTGGCGCTGCTGCGTTTGGGGGCGGTAAGCGTGGAATAATCATGTTGGTACATTTTAAATAATGAAAGCCTAACATCATCAAATATCTTGTGTGTTTATTCTGCTGTGTTAGTCAGTTGTTTACAAGCGTTCATAGAAGTTCAATTCGACAGATTCTTGTGTTGAAATTAGACTCCTTCTATCTCTCTAAGTATTGGAGGTTAGAGTGAGCTTACAAAGGATGATGGAAATCTGAATCTGTGATGGGATGTATTGAAAAAGAACATAGCAGACAGGGAGTTTTTCCCACCAGAAATAATATAGAGCATAAAACTATGAAACATAACAAGGTGAGGCAAAAGTCCTCCATGGAAAATCAAATACCACTTGGGAGTAGTCACTTAGACCGGAAACAAGAGTGCTTCAATGCGTTTTAAACTCCCGACACTACCTTCGAAGATAATATACTATTCTAAGCTTTTTCACACGGCCGCGGTGTTTGAGACATCGGCGTGACACCGACTCTAAACTACTTTACTGAAGACGCTGTCACGATGAATTCAGACGGAGTGTTCTTGATTGAACACATTTCAAGGGTGACAAGGTAACTTTAGCATTTCAAGCGTCTCATCTGGATTTGTGAATCCAGCCAGTACTCTCAGAGAGAGTGGATCGAACCATATGTATGAATTTCCATCAAAAGATGTGACAGCTCATGTATCATGCTTCAGACCGAAATAAGATAACTCTTGACATGTTGATGGCATTCGACGAACTGACCCAGGTTTGACAATCTTTCTGAATTGAAATAAGCCTCGCAGCCGTAAGCCTCACTCTTTTATTTAAATGGATACCGTTCCTAGGGAAGAAATAGCAGGCTTGATTAGTTAACTTAGGATGATAGAGTTGAACATCAAAGAATAAACATTCTGCCCTAGAAGACTCAAACAGCCGAGCTGACATCCTAGGTCCTTTTCCACGCTATCAGAAATTATTTCCGTAAGTAGGCTGACATCATATAAGATAACCAACCCTAGATCTTGCTTGTGGAATTTTCATTTCATTTTAGTTACATTTCAACACACTTAACAAGCACCTAGCACCAATGTGCATTAGTTCACATCTATTAATGGATGCTGATGGACTGTGGCGCAGCAAATCAGATTGCTAAGACCACTTCTAATATTAATATTCACTATTCGCAACATTACCATATTGTCACGGTATAATAATTCAGGTGAACTTGCAAGTTGTGGATTTCCAAAGGAGAATATTAGAAACTACGGCGAGTCTATGATGAAACATTCGGATACAACCCTAGCTACGAAGCACGTAATTGATTTTTGTCTTAAGATAGCGGTCTCTGAGCTAATCGGCGTTCCAGAGTATTGAGGAATTTCTTATATCACACTGACGATTTTTTTTGTACAACTTCAGATATGTAACACATTGTACTTGTTCCAAAATATCCCAGAAAGATGAAACTTATTGGCTTACCAATAACAACTGTATTGGTTAATAGTGCTTCATATTCACCGCTTAACTGTTTCTTTGTTTTCGATTGCACTTGCGTGCATTTCACCCTTCGGACATTGTGAACTGCTCGCAGTTTCGGCTTGTATCATACTATACAAAAATATCATTATAAAACGATGGCATGTCAAAATCAATAAAATCAAGCTAATCAACAATAACGCATTGATCTTGCAAACGACGATACAACGTTATACAATAATCAACTTTAGCAGACAAACAGTTTTTCACTAAAGCTTTTAACCTGAACTGTGTTGAGCTTATGAAAAGCAATTTAAAAAATCTTGGATGAAAAGAAAGGGTGCCTGTGTTCAAGAGTTTTGGTTCATAATTTCACCCTCTTATTATGGCATAGTTATAAGCAAGATGTAGCAAACAGGTAAGTTTTTAGTGATTCAACAGCAAGTTAGTTGCATGAATTCTAGGCGATCAGCGGGGAGAGGATGAACTTTTAAGGTTGAACATTTAACATACTGTGCCATTCACACTGTCACTACTTCTACGGTTGTTGATTGGTTTGAAGACTAATCAACAATCACGGAAATCGAGCTTGCTTGTCTCACAACGCTCATCATGATTCATACTAGTGTTTAGGTGTCATGATACAGTGTACAGTCTCACTGTATGTCCACATAGAAAAAGGCATACAACATCGTCGCTTACATTAAAAAAATGGTGTATCGCTCTTTGATGAAGTCCAGAGGTGAGCTATTAAGATAGCCATGTTACTCCTGGTATACAATTGTCTGAACAGTCTGGCACTTTCAAGTCAATATTCAGTTAACTGCAGGCAGCTGAAAAAAATATAACTTTAACCGGAAGAGTCATGCACATATCTGACTATTCACAGGCAGGCTTTCTCCATAAAAATACGAGTAAAGGTTCCAGAATCTCAATTTTTAAGTAGACGGCCCAATGTACACGCAAAACGTCTTCCCAGTTAAGGTCTGTCCACTCTGGAACGCGCTGTGATGACAGTTGATTCAGTTCGGCTTTTCAAAATTCTGTCAGATTGGAACCTGCTAAAACATTAACCGGTGGTACAGTTTTCCTAAGCCACCTATTTAAGGCATTCAAAAGCGACACCAAATATCTTGGTTCGTCGGTGTCCATTAGTATTTCATTATTTGTTCGTTTTTTGCTTGTATATTATTTGCATTAGGATGCTGCCTCAAAGTGGTGGAATACTGTACGCCGGTGTTTTCTGTCTTAATGAATTTTTTTTCGTTACCTTTTGTTCTGCACCTCTGAATTGTCTGACGAGATTTATCCTCTGGTTATTTTTAGAACAAACCCACGTGACTCTGATCGTTCCTTTTTTAGATTATACATGTTGTTGAAGGTTTAACTGATAACTCTGGAGTTAATCTAAAAAACCTAAATTCTCAACTCTGGAAGTCTTTCAAAAATTCTTGAGTGCTGTATTTTCCATCTGACTCAAGACTTTGACCAGAAATGTCCCTTGTAACTGCTCTGATCAGGACGTGGAAACAGCGAATCAACACGGATGGACGATGCTGCACTGTGCAGCGTTTCACGGTCGACTCGGTTGTGTACAAGTGCTACTTCGTTGGGGTTTTCGGATTGAAGATGTGGACAAACAAGGAAATACGGCTGGTAGGACGTTTTAATGACGACTTTTTTTCACCACGACAATATAAAAACAAAACTGAGGTTAGATTACCGTTCTGTAAGTCAGTTTTCACATAATAATGCCCACTATAAGCGATACCTGAAGCAGTATCGTTCGTGCATGAATCTGAATAAGTAAAAAGATGCTATATGAGGAGTAAACCCGGGCAACTCTTCATTTAATCTCGTGAGTTACATACACAAAATTACAACCAAGTGGATGAATGAACGAGTGCGTAAAGGCAAAATAGTAGAGTTTGTAAAGTTAGCACTCATAGCTCGGTTCTAGAGGCGTGTGCAATATGTCTGGATACTTGAATTTTTTCTCGACATACAAAGAAATGAGATAGGGGTTGAAATAAGCAGGAGATAAAAACTGGTAACGGACAGATGAGTAAGTGATTCCAGTGTCATGCATACACCAAGTTGCTTACATCGAAAGATGCATTTAGAATGATATATTCCTTCATAATTACTTTAAAGTCATGCATAGAAACGAACTTAAATCGTCGTCTGTCAATTTGGTACTGTTTGTAGAATTGTGCTTGCAAACAGCGCAATCAGAATTGAATACATTTCTCTCGATACAAGTCCAGGTAAAACCTGTAGGAAATAGATTGAGCCTTGTTTGTCAGATCAGACCTTTGAACTTCTGTCCGGAAATACTTTGGAAAACTGGACAGCTAGCTATCATAACGCTTAACGCAACCAAGTTAGATAAACGAAAAATCTTGCTAATTTCTCCAAATGTGGATAAACTTGCAGTAAATTCTTCAGACACTTACATGCTTAGGACACAAAATGCCTGCAGTTCTGTATTACATCATCTCGTATCATTTCTACAACAGATGGAACGCTGTTTGAATATCCATTTGATCAACCAAAATTGTTAGAACCAGTGTTGACAGGATCGCGTGGTTGGTTTGAAGCGAAAATGGATAACTTGGCTTACCGATTTCAGAGAACGTTTACCAGGTAGAGCGGCTTAGTGATGAAGAGCACGAAAGCATTAAAAGATTTACGAATGACCCAAGTGCCGTCCGTCTGCTTCCCGATGGAGGATCATCCGGGGTCATTCTCAACAGAACAGGTTACGTGGATAAGATGGTTCTTATTTTATTAGACGGTAATAAATTCTGTTTAGATCAGAAACAAAAAGATGTAATCCAGTCGACAGAGTTGTCATAACTGGTGGCTAGATTAATCAGGAAGTATGCCAACAAGTGACCCTCAGACACACACAAACACCACGAACGTACGGCTTTCCAACCACACCTAAGTCCGGAGTTCCAATGCGATCTATTTTGTTGACGATGAACTCATCTCCTTAGAGTCTAGTGAAATGGTTAGTAAGATTTCTCGAGCCTGTCAGAGCCACTTGTGTACGCATAGCTTGAAGGACATTTTTTCGCTTGATGAAAGCTTACGTAATATAAGTGTTACAGAAAAAAATATGGCATCTTCCGATATGCAGTCTTTGTTTAACATCGTATCCCTAACTGAAGTGATCAACAACATTTATGATTATGTGATGGAACACCAAATCAAGCTTCATCTAACTGTGCTTCATTTGTGCAGACTTCTCACTCTGTGAACTAAAAATGTACAATTTTCATTCAGTGGACTATTCTGTCGCCAGATGGATGGTATTGCCTTGAATAATCTCCTTAAGCCTGTGCTGGTTGATATATTTATAGCGTCTCTTGATAACTAAACGTAAACTACCATAAGCTCGCAGCATCTGTATAAAATGGACGTAAATGATGTATTTGTGATTTACAGAACAGATCTTCAGACTAAATCTACGCGCACATATCTCGATAGCTTGCAGCCCCACATTACATTTACCAGCAAAACTGAAGAAGGCATTTAGTTGGCATTTTTGGACGGCAGGTGCAGAGGTGTCCATCGAAAAAAATGTGGACTGGCCAAGTGTTTCACTTTGAAAGTCTTGCAGTAATTTTGTACAGACGTGGGTTCGTGCACTTACCATGCAACAGAGTTCACCAGCTGCGTTCAGGTGAACGTATACCGTGAATATCTCAATTGTATCAGATAGAATCTCCTTGAAAATGATTGTCCCGTAAATGTTTCAGAAAGGCACTATGAACCAAGTGACGTCAGACCAGCCATCACAACGGCATCTCGTAAGCCGACGTATATAACTCAACAGATCACGAGTGACGACGTAGCACTCTTGATACGACAAGGACTGGAGTCAGCGCTGAGCTGCAAGTATACATTCAACAACTTGCGTGTCTTCAACTCCGTGAAAGAATCAAGTACCACCACTCGTCAACGCAAACCTTACTTATGTATTCAGCAGTGTATACGTACCGCAGTATGTGGGCCCTAAAGTGAGAGCATCGAACACTTGAATCCCGGAGAACATCTAGAAGTGGTTTGTGAATATCAAAAGTGAAATACCTAACAGCGCTATAACGCATAAAATCCTTCCGCGTTGTTTTTAAGATTGTGAACAAACGCAATTTAGGCTTTTCTGATACGTTAACCCTACACCTTGAGACACCACCTCTGTGTCCAGAAGCAGATGGTTAGGAACGTAGTACAACCATAACAATACAGTGTACAGAGGCTGATCACTAACTAGATTGTTATTTTAATGCTACATCTCTTTACTGGTGAATTCTGGCAGCTTTCCACATTTTTCCACCGTGCCTATATTACCCCTGTCTTTATGTTGCACCTCTGAATCCCGTACCAACTCGCTGACTGAACTGACTGTTCCCATTACTTGCCAATCGATTGATGTGCACGTGACATTTGTATTACTTACTCATCAGTTTAGTACCAACCCGCATTCTCCATCTATTTCATCGTCCATCATGTTCCTTCTGAAATAGGCTTTACCTAAGCGTGCTTTGAAAGGAATGTATTCAATTCTGATTGCGCTGTTTGCAAGCACAATTCTACAAACAGTACCAAATTGACAGACGACGATTTAAGTTCGTTTCTATGCATGACTTTAAAGTAATTATGAAGGAATATATCATTCTAAATGCATCTTTCGATGTAAGCAACTTGGTGTATGCATGACACTGGAATCACTTACTCATCTGTCCGTTACCAGTTTTTATCTCCTGCTTATTTCAACCCCTATCTCATTTCTTTGTATGTCGAGAAAAAATTCAAGTATCCAGACATATTGCACACGCCTCTAGAACCGAGCTATGAGTGCTAACTTTACAAACTCTACTATTTTGCCTTTACGCACTCGTTCATTCATCCACTTAGTTGCAATTTTGTAAGTAACTCACGATATTAAATGAAGTGTTGCTCGGACATACGTCTTACATGAAGATGGTTTTCAACGTGTCTCTTTGATTGACTTGCAAAATTAACTTCCCTAATTATTTGTCAAATATTCACACGTCAGTACTGATTGGAATGAAATAAATAACTGCTGTTGGCTTAGAAAAACTATACTGACTACCAGTGATACCGACATGATAAGTGTCACGAGAAACGTGTATCTTAGTAAAAGACCATATCATTGAGTTTATTTTTCTGTACATTTTTATTTGTTATTGCCTTCTTTTAATATGCATTTAGTAGGAGTAAGCAAATAGTCAACATTCTAGTTTACTCTCATCAGTCGCCAATATGAAACTAGCAATTTGTATACAAACTGCGTATAGCAACAACAATTGAACGAACCAACCACATAGATCTGACCTTTCACGCGATAATAGTTCAATCAATTCCATGGCAAGGAAATTGATTGCGTCAGCGCCTTCTGTGCACACAAAACTGGCTGATGTTATTTGATTAGCATTACCTCGCTAGTCGCCAAGAGTTTCGGGTTGCGATTATGTAACAATATCTTGAACGATTTGACAAGATCAACCAGGTGACCGGTTACTAAGATGTGTTTGGCGACTGACGAAGCTGGGATCTTCGAGCTGGTTACAGTCAGTAAGTCGTTTTTTGAGATTGCAGTCGATAACCATTTAGGAATGTGCTCCGCCCAACGATGATGCAAGCGCCGATCTGTCCTGCCTATGTTGACCTCATTGCAACTGCAATCAAACTGGTAGATTACGTGGGAGACAGACTGGTCGGTTGTGTGTTACAGCTGTAAAGAGCCAAGCCCCCAGTGCTTAGTAGGATGCGTAGTTGGGCAGCTGAGTAGGTGCATTGCAACGCCGATATCAATTTGTGACTAATGTTGTTAGTCAAGTGGTCACCTTTGAATTGAATTAGCAGAAATACGTTCTTTTTCTGCGCAATGCAGCTTACCACTTTTGGTTCTTTCGTCTTACAGTGGGCACTCACAAACTTTTCCGGGTAGCCGTTATCCACCAGCGTTTTCCCAACAAACTCTTTTTCTTTCTCCAATCGATCTGTAGTGCAAATCATTCTGGCTCTGTGGAATAACGTTTTCACTAGCCCTCGTTTATAAGCAATAGGTGCAAGGCTGGAGAACTGCAAATATTGTCCGCTACAAGTTGGTTTACGATAAACAACAAGTCGTTGTAATGTACCGTTTTGACGTCTGGTTATAAGAATGTCTAAGAACGGCGAAGTACTTATTAACTTCCACTTCATAGGATACCGAGAGGTTTGGGCGGAGGAGTTCAAATAGTTATAAAATGAAGTAAAAGCATATTCATCAGGAAAAACTAAAATGTTGTACACGTAACGTTTGTAAAGCAGGATCCCCGAAATCCATTCTTGAAATTGCCTTCCAAGCAACCTCAAAAATACACACGCCAATATAGGACTCAATGAGCTACCCATAGCTACAACATCAATCTGTCTATAGTCAACACCTTCGAACTCAAACGGAATGTTTTCTGTACAAGCAAAAATGAGATCCTTAAGAAGATCTAATGGAACACCTACACTTACATTTTGATTCAAAATAAAATCACATAAAAATTCAACGGTTTCATGCAACGGTACGTTAGTAAATAGTCTTCGTTGACCGAGTACATCATCTGTGGACTTACCGAAATGTTCTGCAAAATTTCTGCTAGCTCAAAGGAACTACGAACACAACTGGGGATAACAAGTCACGAACTGGTTTAAGGATGTCAGCTAACCATCGCGCCATCTTGTGGTATGCCGAGTTGTTCATGGATAATATCAGCCGTAGTGGGATACCCGTCCTATGGATTTTTGGTGAACCTCTCATCCTCGGTGTCTGCGTGCCTGTTGGTTTCAGTTTCTTGTACTGAATCTCAGAAAAATATCCATGCAGCATCAATATTTTTAGTTTCCTTGATATTTATTTTTCAATCAGGAAATTGTTACTAGGCCTGGCATCCAAGTGGAATTTCCGTGCATCAGAAAATAATGTATGCATCTTGGCTACATAGTCCGCTTTCTTCATTATGACGACGCCAGAGCCCTTGTCTGATTTGAGGTAAATTAGGCCAGCCATTTTTTGAGCTCCTTGGTGTCTCTGTAGTGTTCTGCGGACAAACTACAATGCTAGCTTATGGGGGCGATAGAAAATTATGCGAGATATAAACCAACACGAAACCAGTCTGCGTTGTCCAGTGAGACGAGAGTAAGATCTTTAACCTGTTCATATTATGTTAACATCTCGCGATATATGCTTCCCTCTGTTTTGACTAAGTGGATTAAGGGAACTCAATGTTTTAAATAAATCATCATTCGATCGAAGATTCAAAAATATCTATTGAAACTTTGTGGTGTTCTGACTATTCAGCCGCAGTGTTCTATCTTTCTCAGTAACCACTGGTTTTTCAATTTTGCCTTTGATTTGTGGAGCAAAATAATGACTATCCTTCTTTATTCGTTCCACATTAATATACTCCAGTAACACTGTCAGATGTCTCAATGTTATTCTCTTTGTTTCGGTATCAGCGGAAGATTTCTAGGTTGAGAGTGGAAATGCAAACTGGGTATTCGAGACTAGAAGAGCCGTCAATCTAACTATTCATGAAATGTTGGTACTCTGATGTAGTGTTTCGTTTTCCATTTACTGAATCTGTAGATAACTGTAGTCCGTTGAGGTTGGATAAATCTGGAGATACAGCGCAATATCAGATAAACACACAAGAAGAAATCAGCTGGCTTGGAGACAGAATAATGATATGAACCATATGAATGGTTTACCGTGACATAGTAAATTGGGAAACATCTAGTAATTAATCCATATCTACGCATTCCACAAACAGCCGTCTCCAAATCGTGCAGTAGCGATGGGATCAGAATTTTCTATGCTGCTAAAGAACGCATCTGAAACGTATTAAAGACCAGTCGTCATGCAGTTTGAATTTCATTACCTAATGTTGGGACCACGTGTCCCATGTATCAATAGAGAGTCAGCCCCGTTCCGCATTGTTTCATGTGGTTGCTGACAGTTCGAAGATATCCTAAGGTGGTCAGACGATGTCTTGGTCATGGTCTGTGGAAGTCTTGACCATCTCTTTGTACACGGTTGGGAGAAGCTGCATATGTCTTTGTGTTGTGGCCGCAAAAGATGCTTGGCATGAGAATTCGTTTATTGCGCAAACGCCCGTATAGGTCATGTCAAAAATCAAACCGCAAGGACGTACACTCATTTGCGCGTTAGCCAAAGCCTCAGCAAACTGGAGTATGCGTTTCCGGTTGCCCCGAAAGATCACCGAGAGTGCGTCAGGAACTTTGACTATGTGTCCTGTTTGTATTATACGCTTTGTAACGGAAGATGCGGGGTGCCGTCTATCGTCAACTTTACAGGTTCCTGGCGTTTTTAACAGCGTCTCCAGCCACTTGGGTACATGTTCCTTAATACGAACAGCTACTTGTCGGTTTGTCCACCCTATGTCAATCATACTGCAGCTACAGGAGTATTTGTATAAACAGTGAGATGTGACAGACGTACGCCGCTTTTTCGTAACCGGGGCGACTGGTAGAATTCTCTTTCGTTGTACTACACACAGCTTTACAGCGTTATAAGTCCTGGATACAGCCGCTGCTGGACGCTTTCTCGTCATTATTGACCAGCTGTCCCCTAGAAACGGGAGTTCTAAATACACCGTCCTCTTCGGTGCTATCGTAGCTTCCACAATTGGGATGACGGCTTTGCTGTACTTTTTAATAAATCGCAAGGGGCACCCGTTGACCTGCAGAGTGCCTGTCAGTGAGCCTAACTCTAGCTGTAGGTTGTCTTCATTGCACATCCTCCGTGCTCTATGGAAAGCTTCCTGACTAGACTTCTCTTATGCTGCACCGGACAGAAGCTTTCGAAATGCATGTACTATCCAGTCCAGGTAGGTTTCTTATGGACAGATCTTCCTACCTTGACATCGGGTCTTCGAGTGACTAGAATGTCCAGGTACGGAAGGCAGTCATTCGCTTCGTTCTCTCTCGTCAGTTTTAAGTTCGGGTGGGTCTGGTTCAACTTCTAGAATAACGTATTTGATTCACTTGAGCTCCGAAAGATGGTTAGAATATTATCTACGTAGCGTCTGTATAACATTGGTTTTGGCAGGCTTTCGCATAACGTGGATTCTACTTTGGCCATGAACGAATCCGCTAGAAGTGGATCTAACGGACTGCCCATTGCAACCCCGTCCACTTGTCGGAAACTATACGTTTGGAGGTTGAACCTTACATTATGTGTACAAAAAAGTAATAACGATTTCTGTTCGATCACCGGGATAGGAAACTTCAGCTTGTCCCGTTAATATCATCCTTATCGGGCGCTGTCCAATTGGACATAACAAAAATAATAAGCTTGTGGGAAATACTTAGTTCCCTTCTGGTGGCCTTTTTGCATTATGTGACTTCCTGCGAAACAAGCAAGTCCTTAGTTTTAGTGCCTTTTCCGACACAATCTCAGTGACTTTGTACTTTGGGGACTATGAAAGAATGCGACGGTTGATGCTGGTTGCTCATCGGGAGCTTTTGTTTTGACAAACTCATCGACAAATCTTCACTTGAGACACACAAACACACTGCCTGACATGATCACTTATTTACTAATAATCACAAATTTAACAGAACTGGGCAGTTGTGCTTAAACAAGATATACATAACACTGAACAACACTTGAATGGCATAACCGAGAGTCATAATTACTATCAGCATTGGAAAATCACTGAGTCAATTTAGGGGTTGATTAGAAAACAAAAGAACTATATTCTTGTAGGAATCAAAATTCCCGGGGGATGAAATGAAAATAATATAACCTGATTAAAGCAAAAGCGTTTATAAAAATATTAAAAATACATGGGTAAGTTAATTCGACCAAAAACTTAGAATGGAGAATTGTCAACAGCTGTAACAGAATGAGAAATAACTGAACTAAGAATCTTACGCTGTCGTGTTACCGATGCGATTAGTTCTGGCACAAAGTTAGAAGTCGTACGATAGCAAACTGAAAGAAATTAAAGAAGTAATACATTTCTAAGCAAGTTCTACACAAATGTTCACAACTTGATGACTGAATTCCTAAGTGCCTTGCTGGATCGTTACGTGTGGATGATTCAATAATGATGAAAATACATTTTAGGATTATGTGGATTCATGAATGCACATATCGCCAGCTTTGCTTTATCAAAGAGACTTGAGTAGCAAACGGGAGTCCAAAATATCTTCCAAGAACTTTCCGTTCGAATTGTCACTAAAATAATGACTGTCCGGTAGGTTTTATAAGTACAAACATGACCATTAATGCATGAGCTACAACAGTACACGAAGCAGAGAGAAAAGCTGTTTGGCATTTAGAGCCCTTAAAGGGAATATAATTTCTGAAAAATCAATAAAGAAAATCATGAATACTTTCAACAACTCAAGGTTTCCTGCATTACATTTACTTTTTCGTTCGTTCAACTACATTGGCTACTGCTCAGAGTGATGTCTTCGTTTATTTTAGCCAATCAGATGGTTCCGTTTGAGCATTTGTGTAGGCCACATTGTTCCATTTATGTAAACGCATCCGTAAATATCATTCGATATGACTTGAGAACGGGTCAAAAAATGCATGAAAACATGTTGCATTTGATCCAATTGAAGCAAACTCTCATCGTTTCTTAAAGGTTTTTTTTACTTGAAAAAATTCCGAATTTTATCCAAACACCAAAGCATTTTACCCGTCGCTGTGATCATGACACAAATCTTTAGTTATTCAGAATAATGAGACGTTTCATTTGATTGGGACTTTCTTCTTAAATGTTGTTCCGGCACACGATGAAATTTTCCAGCCATTCCTTTGCGGCTTTTAGGCTAACAAACTATGCATGTATAGCCCGTCTGCCGACACATCGTGTTCCTTGTTTCACTCCCCCCGGGGCTGTGAGTTTAATGCGTTTCTATCCCGCAGGTTCAGAAAACACTCTATTTACATAAGGTGTCAAGGTGTTTGAGAAGAGTGGCTGGCTTCGCAATGTACACAATCCCACGAGGGATTTTACGCAGGGCGAATAGAATACAGATCAGTGAATGATGGTATCAAGGTTACCTCAGACAAATGACTCACCACCATCTCTGGATGGTAAAATGCCTTCACCGGCATTACGTTAGTGATTGTCATTGACGGTTAATTGTCGGTAACTCCTGCGAAGAAAAACATGGCTGAAAATAGAAAAACGAAAATGGGTGGAGCTGGGTTTCTGCGGAACTCCGTGTCTAACATTAAGTGGACGTCGTCACGATGCCCACACATTTTAAAAAAGCAGCCAAAGTGTATGTGTGAGTAGAATTATTCTAGAATGGTTTTCTTATGATCCTCCCTACCCTGTTTCAGTAACTACCATCACTTCACGGACAAATAAGTCAAACAACTACGATATCTGCGCCAGTGAACTGGATTGGTCACCATTCAGGTCACAGAGCAAATCAACCATGAAGTTTGCAGTTCGGAGGTGACAAGTACTTTTCTTAACTTACTGGTAGTCGCATTAGTTTTCCGTTCTCAGATCATAAATTAGTCACAACTATACCAAGGAGCTGGTTAAAATCCTATAGCGTGGGAAGCGATACGTGAGCATTTTCAATATATGATCGGACCATTCTTATCCACACTTTTGAGAGCTTGTTTGAGTAAGCTTGGTAGGTCATCACAGCTAAAGTCTCATCCTTTCACAGTCTGGTGCGTGCCAGTGAACATAAGTGTCAATCATAGGAGACGTTAGTAAACCTTGTATTGATAATCGTCAACAACCACTGACGCCCTTTCGAATATACAATCATATTCTCTTTCCCTATGTTACATCAGGACGTAGATTCGTTAAATTATGTCGAGAACATAATTTGAAAAAAGTGAGGCTATAGCTTTCACATCACAAACTGGTTATTGCTGTGTAACATGATGGGGGGTTGATTATCTGTTAAGGTGCAAAAATGCATTAACATGTTCATAGTATTTATTCTCACATAAAACACATTTTGGAAGGTGTATTGTACAATCATTTATGTAGTCAATACAACCTAAGGAATCAAATTGTTATTGTAAACCTGATTTTCTACCTATCCACCTAAGTGGATTGTGATGGGTGCCACACACACAAGCACGAAGCCCAAGTTAAGTTTGTAGATAGTGTCCTGCTAGTAGCAGCCAGTAAATTAACCAATTCTCAGCTAAAGTATTTCCATAATCTGAAACTTTTTGAATCATTTTCAGCCCACTTGGCTGCTATGGAAGGTCATCTGCCAGTGTTACAATGCCTTGTGAGCCAGGCACGCACTCCAATCTATCTTCTGGATACCCCAAATGACAACGGTGATACTCCGGAAACATTGGCCAGACGATTCCTCAAAGAGGATGTGTTAACCTATGTAGAAAAAGTAAAAGCCGAACGTCGTGACCATTCGCACAATGCGGATATGTTTGCCCTGCTAGCTTTTCCGGCCCACACAGCAGCTTACAAAGGAGATTTGGAGCATCTCCAAGCACTTGTGGATGGCGGGGTTATCAAAATCGATGAGCGCGATGAGCAGGGCTCAACACCATTGCATAAAGGTGACTTTTCAATTGATGAATTGTAAAGTCGACTGTTGAATTAATTGTATAAACACAACGAAACAACATAAGACAAAACTCTGTCAAAGTGGCCATTGGTGGATTATAAGGATGGACTTATAAGGATAAGTTCTGTATGCTATTCAGATTTTGTGATCTGGAAATAAGGCAGTCATTTACAACATGATATACCCAGAAATAGGGGTCAAATTTATTATTAAAGTTATACAATTTCGCCAGGAAATGTTTAATTCAAAATGGTGAATGTAATACCTGGAAGATTACAAGTCGGCCTCTAGGTTGCGTGCATTCTTAAGAGTAAAAGACTTTGTTGTATTCAAATATCCGACTTGTAAGAGTTCAAGCGCCTTCTATGAACCTACAGTTGGTGGATACGAGTTCAAGACACATTACAGTGCAATGTTTTCTCTTTACGCGAAATACCTTTTGGTTGCGTAAAATACGATACAAGTGCTAGATTAACATAGTAAACACTGCTGAAATCAGATGATGGTCATGTTAGTAAAAACAGATAAACGAGTATTGTTCATCGAAAGTTCATTTGAGTGAATTACGGTTAAGGCTTGTTACAAGCAAAGTCGCCCGCTTGATTCTCTGTCTGGACTATGTTGTTGAGCTCGATATGCGTCGATCTGGTGATTGGTCACCCATAAGTGCGCTAGCGAGTGAGTTCTCTTCTACTTCCTCACGCGGCTGTAAAATGATGAATGGAGTGAAATCAAAATTTAATTCTGGGCGAGTACCGGAAATTAGTTGTCTTTTTCGTTATATTTATGTTTATGCAACATGTAAGCACAACTGCCTAACGATGTACTGCAGAGATTACTCGTTTTCTCGACCTTTTGTTTTATTGCTCAAAAAAACTTTTCTGATTACAACTCACTCAAGAAACTTGCCGGAGTTGGATTCAAACTACGTCTGATATCAGATGGAGTAAACGTACACTTTTCTACACAAATGCATATCAATGTGATTGGCTACTTTCAAAGGGAATTTTATTGTTAGGACGTTAGCGGCGTGAACCAAAGATATTTAAATTGAACGCTATTCACAATTACATGTAGATTTACAAACAGATTTTCCTTCTAGCCAGTTTTCTTTGAAAAGAAACTGCGGACTGTAATTTTGCTAGTGTTAGAGCTTGTCAGCAGTACATATCCATGTCGTGACCGGTGAGTGACCTTCGGCCAAAATCACTGCCAAGTCACCGTGTTGGTCACTGCATTACTGTTCTCATGGTAGACACGACTGAATTGTTGTGTTACAAGGCTCAGGAACATTGGTCTGTGAGTGACGCTGTAGCACGAGCGAGATGAAAGTAGAGTGTTTGTTTTCGGAGCGGATTGGTTGAAAGTCCACTTGAATGAGAGTGCTGAAAACGAGGGTGAGTGGTAGATTGTTTACGGCAGATAGACTCTCGCTAGCCTTTCAGTAACCTACAGAACTGTCCAAATTGTTTCTTCTGAATTATCCGTCCTTTTCTTTGCGTTTCTTAGGGTTTCTCAAAGTATAGTTGCCTTAAGATATTGGCTATGACTCACCATAACCTTGTTGAACTCGCCTCTTTTTTCTGTACACGAGAGTGTTTGTATATCTAAAGCCTTCAAATTAGCTGATACTGGTCGTAGTGAATAATGGTGGAGCGACTATCATGTTTTGCCATGACAAACAAGTAAACAGGGAGTGACAACATTCATGGACGATGAACGTCACTCGACTGTGTTCAACCAACCAGCTAACTGCTTTTGTTTGACTAAGCTCGGTAAACTGGCCAAACGTTATGATCGACAAAATGTCTCTTTTCAGTGGATTGTTTCACCAGTTAATTCCTTTTTGTGTACTGACTTCAGAGACTGCTTGTTTGCAGTAACACGATAATCAACCCAAAGATGTACACATTTCATGGAATGTCAGTTGAATAGATAAAATGAAAATATGCCTACACGCAGTTGTTAGTATTGGTATATTTTATGTGGATTTCTGACCTGCTTCCACAGCTGAATACACACACACACTAAGTTTTCCTCCAGTGCATAATTATTATATTTAATTTGGGAAATTGATCATGGTAGCCGGTAAGTGTTGGCCCTACGGACACAAAAACGTGTTCGAATATCGCAGTGTGTTAACGAGTCCTCTGTATTAAAATGCGAGAACACTCACATGGGAGTTCCCAAGAGGCTTTCAGCCTGAAGAGTTCTCGGCCGGGTTTGCCTTCATGCCTAGTAGGATTCTAGTAGGCTTCTCTAGTTTTGATCTTGTTAGTAGCCATAGTTAAACACGTCCAACGTTCCTACACATGCCTAGACCTATGCAATTTTGTCCTACATCTCGTTTTGTCCTTATGGCACTGGACACGCTGTGACAAAGTTCGGTCGCTCTACTTAAACACGATTCATGCCAGTGGATAAGCATTACTTCTACTCTTGTCTGATACAGTTTTATGTTCATTATATGTGAACGCAGATAAATGATAATCACTTTAAAATGCTTCTCAGACCAGAAAATGGAACGACAAATGCATGACGACAGAAAATGAAGTTTTACAGAAAAACTTTAGAGACAACCGCAATCTTCTGTCCACCCCTGAATTGAAACTGATTAGCATTTTGAGAAGTTGAATGAGAACTGTGTGTACAAAACAAAGTAGCTAATTCATCTGAGACGATTATTCAAACAGTCAGTTTTTTGCAGATTAAAACAGTTGTTTGAGACTTTTTAACGGAGCGACTCTTTCATTTGCATACAGCCGCTGGACAAGGTCAGATCAAAATAATTCACTGGCTGTGTGAAAACGGTGCAGACCCCTCCATTCGGAATCAGTTAGGCGAACGTCCAGCAGACGTTGCACGTCGGTATGGTCAATTGGCTGCTTTAGATTTACTCAAATCACATCACCTGTCCGAAAAAGAAGAAGAATCTTGGTTAGAACAAAGCGCACTGTCGGACATTCCCTTCAGCTATGTGGAAGGTGAACCAGAGCCTGGCCTTCTGTACGACAAGGAAGCCGCGATAGGTAAGTTAATTTGAAAACACTTCTCTAAGGTCTACCGTGTAAGTGTTAGTGTTCAATAGTTAGTACCTGAGTACTTGAGTTCTTGATTACGTGTGGCCATCATACACAGATGAACTTTGGACTGGCTAACTATGATCTGGAGAACTAGACTAGAGATTGTCTGTTGCTAGAGACTACCAGTACTACTTGTCTTTGGTAATTGAGCTCCGGACCCGGTGCACTCAGGAACAGACATGATTCCACTGTTTTACTGATCTTAAGTTAAACAGGACTACAACGTTTAGTTTGAGTTCCTGGCTACAGTAGCCGTCTGCTAGTCAATGACCTAAATAGTGTGCGGTAGTTTCAATAAAACTGGAAATTTCACTTTGAGTAAAAAGTCTTGTTAAGGAGATGTCGGTATGAGTTGATAGTAGACATTTAAATGCCAAACGGCATCTGCTTGTTCATGCTGAATTCGCTGTGCGTTTTAGGAAATGATATTCAGTCAGTCGAGCATTGTAAATTGTGCCTTCACAGGATTATTACACCGACATTTATGCGGAAGTGGTTTAAGGATCGATTCATATGCCTTATTTTTGAGGGCTGACTTTAATCAGGTCGACGTATCTGTTTGACATTTCAACTTCATTACAGCCCATTCTGAGTAGAGCGAGCTCATATGGTGAAACAAAAGTGCAATTATTCTGATCAGTCATCATTTTTACCTATTGTGATCAACATCTTTCTTGCTCAATTCATAGAAGGCAAACCTTCAGTATGACCCAATTCAGTTAATCAAAAGAGTTCTAACACTGAGAGTCGTCAGACAAACCTCCATTTTTCACGTTTTTGGTCCAGTTTAGCGGAACGCTTTGAATTCCGTTTGACTACATTTTCCAACTAGGAGAGTTGGCCTTATTGAAGATACAGCGGCCACACTTGTAAATATGTGCTTGCCTCACTTAAGTCAGTCTAACAAATCGACTGAATGTCGAAAGCAGTCCGGGTGATCAAAACCTAATTGATAACTGCGCCTCAAATCAAGGATAGCAGAGTGCTGAAAGCGCCGACCGAAACTGGATAAAACTGCGTTTTCTTCCGTTCAGTAAGCGCAGGTTGTGGGTTTCAGGTTTTCCGGGTCGTGCTTCAATAAGCGTAAACAATAGGCTTGTCTTTCATCCGGTTTTTGAAATTAAGCTGGCTGCTTATTATCTGCTTAACAAGATACTGTTGTATTCGTGTCTATTCTTGGGAAAGTTTGAGCACTATTCACAACATGCGATGAACAAGTCGAAGAATTCAGTTTAAGTGTACCATGTTTTAGTCACAAGAATTTTGCAAAACAAAGAGTCGTGACAAACCGCATCCGTATACCTTACGAAGAGGCTATTAGTGTTATCTCTGAAACACTTTGTATCCTATCGTGTAACACTGAACACGACGAATTAATGTAAATTCCCTCTGGCTACACTTGACACATAGTTACAAAACAACCTCTGTGTGTTTGTCAAAACTTCGAATCATTTCAAAAGCGTTTCAATTGAAAATACGTGTACTGTGCAAATTTTCTGATTATCACAATGTAATATAATGGGTGCAGTTTTCCTTATAAATGTGCAATACAACAGATAGATTATATCGGTTTTTACAATTAGCGGTGAATTTTAGGTCTGATAGTGAAAATAAATAAAACCCAAAAATGGACAATACACACAAAAGGTGCTTGGGATAACTGAACAACAACAAAGTGGTGTATTTATTTATTTATTCATTTTTAAACCACTATCACTCACTTGTCTCCACTAATCCTATATTCCTCACTGAACCGATCCAACTTGCTGTGAGCTCTTTGCGAGTAATTTTGCATCAGAAACAGGGATATTGGTCAACCGAACATATTAAAACTACTACTAAACCGCATTGTCAACGGCAGAGTCCACTGAAACAATTTTCAAACATCTAAAGCCGTGCTACCATTTGAATTCTCAATATCAAGCATACGCTCGTTATCGTGATTTAAGTTATAGTAATACTTGCCACTAATATCATGCTTGTCTGAAGTTTGGAGCTAGTTCACTCCATTACAAACTTTCTTTAGTTATGTCACTTCACCAAAAAACTGTCCATTAGCCATTACCTTTACGATCCGGCACACCGGCAAGCCGCTGAGTGAACGTTGCTGACCTAAAACGTTGATTATCGAACGAATCAATGTGAGGTTGTTATTCGGCCAACCATATGCAGAACTTGAGTGACCTGGTCAACCGATTGCTGGTGTAACAGCATTATACAGACTGATGCGTGGAAACATTAGTGATGAGGGCTTATCCCGTCTGTTCACGGTTTGATGTGTTAGCCTTTGCATGCTACCATAAATTCGACAGTCAGCCAGTCATTCTCTTCTTACTGTGCATGAGAGGCATTAGTATGGCCACAATTCGGCACCCCGTTTTGAGGATGACCGGTCTTTTCATGGAAGCACAGGGTTCCAGTTGGATGTGATTATGTTTAGAACGAGGGATATACGCAATGGTGCAGCTAGGCTGCTACTGGATAGTGACACTACTCTCAACTAAACTCAGTCGATTGAGCTTCAACTAGCAAAAGAAAGGTTCGGGTTACAGCACGCTGAATAAAAGTACATACAAGATGCTGCGAACTGCATGGTTAGAAAGAAATCTGTCAGTTGTATGATGAATTGAGCAAAACACGTTGAGAAGATCGATCGTCACGGAAGCAAGCAGTTCTAAGCGTGAGAAGAAAATCAGGGAAATCTGATCCTACAACGGTAACTCACTAAAAGTGATGTAAACGTGGCACAAACACACTTTTGCCGGAGGCCAACAAAAACAACCTAACAACGGGAGTAGAAGGCCAGATGTGACCTTGCTTGCCTGGGCTGATCTCAATTGACAAAGTGTGTCTACATCTTTGGGTTATCTGGATGCAAACATCAAGTCGGCACTGGGACCTACTTAAACATGACAGTGACTGCGGGTTCCCGCAAATAAATCAAAATATCAAATGAGTGCCGTTTCCAATAAGAACAGTTCATTGGACGTACGTTTTAGTGAACTATTGCCCTACTGAGTTTTGGGTTAGGTCGGTTTTTAAAAGAAATTATCGGCCAACGTAAAATAACTTCTAATTTGGGAACGAGCTTTAGACTGTCATGGTGTCAGATTAAACTGAGGTTTTGGGATGTCCTTCTGTCTGCTTCATTGCACCTGATCGATAATGTCTCTTAGGTGATGAAAAAAATGGCATCATACAATATTTTTAGAGCGAGAACCAAAGTGAACCACTTATGTATACCGTTGCTATAAACGTCCAAAACAGAAATCAACAAATATCTGACTTGGAAGCAGCTCACGATAACCAAGGTTTTGGTTCACAGGTGGCTTAGGAGAAGCTAAGCATATCACCCCGAAATGTTAGCTCTCAGTGACAAACAGCTTTTCATCTTCAATAGTTCACATGCGATCGACCGAAGTGTGTATTTGTAGTACCTTACACTTATTGACTTCAATGGGAAGCTAATATCTGGAAGCCCATATGTGCTGGATGTCCAGATTCCTACGGAGTTTCTTGTACTCTGCTCGCTATGCGTCGGCGTTTCGTATTACTACCGTATGTTGGCACCGGATAGCTGCCAATGGGTCAGAATAGGGACATGAACCAGGTGTATTGTCATTAAGCTTTGGACAAACATGGTTGGTAATAAATTTGCGAACTGATGAGTAGTAGGGGATTTTGATTTCCATATAGATTGAACATCACCCACAATTGATCGCAGCTGTCGCATTCCCATAGACTTTCCAGTCGGCCCCTTTCGAAAAGAAGCACTAGACTCGAGTTTTGCTCTCATTGGAGCCCGTCAGAAGTGCATGTCATCGCCACTGCCGGGACTTGTGGGTGATGTTCTATCTGTATGAAAATCAAAATCCCCTACTGCTCATCAGTTTTATGTGGCAAAACATTCCGCTTTACTGACTGTTCTAAACAGAACAGCATTCTGACTCCCATCAAAGACCAAAGGCAACTAATCAGATCTCAGGTCAAAGGGTTAACGACAACCGGAAGTAGGCAGTCACATTTTAACTCAAAAGACCACCCTG